>JABWTJ010000130.1:706944-1306944 GCA_016801875.1 Solanum sitiens | reverse complement strand
GTCCTCCATGTCACCTCAAGACTTCCAATTCCCTACACTTTAGTCAAAAGGGAAAAAAAGGAGTTAGCACATTAAATGCACTAAGTATCGAAGTCATGCAAAAAACATGAAAAAGGGATATTTAGTATATAACATGCTTTTCATTAAATTTGATATAAAACCTTCATAAGATAGTTTAAGAGACATAAATCAAGTCAATAATCACAATATAAGACTCATTCCAAATCATACCCAATTTATAGGAAACATACAGTGACCTCACTGTAAGTTCACCTATAATTCACACATCACAAAGTAACATCAAGACCACATCAAAATACATAAACATACTAACATGGATCCCCTACAAAGGTTATCCTAAGACTCACCTAGGTAAGGTATGAAACGGCCGCCCATATAACCCCTTCACACATACCTAGATGATCCCTAGGACTACCTAAAGTTAGTTATTTCAATACACTACATATCACACCAATTCACGTAGACATGATACCCCCTACAAAAGGTTATTCCAAGGTTCACTTGGGTGAGTAATGAAGCGACCACCCATAAAATCCCTTCATACACACCAAAGAAATCCTAGACTACCTAAGATAAGATCATTCTCACTTCATTAATCAACATTCCTATCTAGAGTCTTTCTTAAGACTTCCCTAGGTAAGACCAGAAGAGAGCATCCTTTATGCCCCCTTCACACTTTAACTAGACAATCCTTAAAGCTACTCTAGACTAGGTACTTATTGATTTACATACTTTCTAACTTAAGTCATTCTTTTCATTAGCTCATTCAAGATACATTCATCACCTAAGGACATTCAAGTAATGGTCTTGGAGAAGACCTAGGGACTCTCTTACTAACATCTTCAAAGTCCAATTGTGCAATGTGTAGGTAGCGTCCCATACTTCCACCTAAACTTCATCGAACTTCTCCAACACTAGAGGGTATCCCATATGATGAGAATATGCAATAGCCGACATAGACCATGGTAGAAAAGCATGGAATCCGGAGTTGTAACCTACTCCGATGGATGGTATTCTACTTGCCAATGGTAGAACTTGGACACATCTCATGTACGCACATGGCTAAGGAATATGAAGGGTTTCTTTGCACTCTAGCCTCATTCTTATCTAGATCTACTTCCCTTACCATACTCACTCGGTGCTAGTCTTTGTTCTCATAGAGTAATTCACATAAAGGATCATACGGAGGGTTTCCATACCTAGTTCATAACCCAATCATATTCACCTTACGAAAGAGGTCCCCTAGGGTTGCCTTTCAATGTTTAAGTGTATAGCTCAATGATTTTCCTTATAATGATTTCATTATGTTCCATCCAACCATTCCTATGTCTACCATTCACACGAGAAGGATACAATTACGACTTTTGACTTCAAGGATATCATAACCTTCTTTCTAGAAGATTCCACATAAAGGACCTTCTTATCTATATTCAAGGTCACATGTCAATCACTAAAACAAGACTAAGAAGATTTAGCATACTAAGTCAAGGAGACACATATTCACATATCTTTCATGCATCAAGAAGAAGGACTTAGGTCTACCTAATGAAGACACTACATTCTCCTAACATGTAAAAAGTCATCAAGGACTACCTTAGTCATCATGGCCATTTAAGAGTACAACATGTTAATCTTCACACATCCATATACAACTTCATCATATATCATCATATAAGAGAAATCATAACATAATCATTCGCACAAGATCATATAAGTACTACTAAAGTACCTCACTGTTAACCTTCACAAAGAACATATATATTACTTCATGTTTCAAACCACATGTTAATACAATCCATAACATCTTAGGCATGATTACATTATTTCACATGAACAACTTCACATTATACCTTTATCTAAATCCTAAATAGGATACTAATACAATTCACAAAGTAATGCCGACGAGGCCACATCTTTCACAAAGGTAACACATAGACACCGCCACCGTAAGTGGACCATACCAATGATCATTGTAATAAAAAATCTATGCATAATGTTAAGAGAGTTAGGGCAACATACCATTGATCCAACTACACAACTTCCATCCATAGCCTAATTAACCAACTTATTACTCATAAGGCTCTTACCATAGCCATGATCACCAATTAAATACAATAAACTCTATATACAATGAATCCAACAATATACATCATTCATCTATTCAAATTGTTACAGCCTATGATCCATACAATCATGATCTATACATAAAACGATAGCCCTAAGAAATTTACACATGAATTCATTAATAGTTAGCCATGATCAATTCACCCATACTTTAGTCAACTTGAGAGATTTTAGAAGCTCAATGGTTCATGGAGAATTTAATTGAAAAATATCAATTATACATTAAATATATCAAATCTTATGGTTTGAAAATGTTTCATGCAAGAACCCAAGACTTAGAGTAGAAATTATACTTTTTCATCTTTTTGAAATCTTTGAAATCATCTTTTAAATTGACTCTAAGGTGATAACAAGCCTTAAATGAATAACTCACATACCTTATTAAAAATCAAACGATAATTGAAGAAGAAACTCCATTGAAGATCCACCATCAAGCTCCATCTTCACCTTAAGCTCTCATGGAGGTTTTTGAAGAAACTTTTAGAGGGAATGAGTTTTGATCTAGGTTCTAGGGTCTAAATGAGATTTTAATGATTTATATAGTGTTAAAATACCCATAAACACCTAAAATAACAGTGCTCCTATTTTATAAGACTTGGGTGAATTTCCCAAAAACCTCAAGCCTTAACAGAAAAGTTGCAGGTAGTGCAGGTCCAAAGCATGCCCTGCCAACGATGGTCCATTTGTAGGACCACGCCCCGTCGATGGGGGTATCGTGGTTTTGTTCACAGGTCCAAAACCGGCAGACTTGCAGGGTCCATCGACTGGCCGTCGTTTGGCACTGCATGCAAGCTGCCATGCAACTTCAAGTCTTGAGTTAGGGTCCTCCTCTAGGGCCCCTTGTGGGTCCTAGGCGGAGTCGTACCCAGACGTTAAACCTCTAAACATGCACTTCTAGGTCTTAGAAACATTTAGAATTAAGTTCAACATTAAACAAGCCACGCAACATGCTAAAATACATCCAAACTCACAAAGACGTCCAAAGGATATCTTTTGAACATCATCGGACGTTCTTGGACGTTTGACCTCCAAACCTTACCAAAATCAACATGCTTACTTGAAACACTATTATCAACCATATAAGGACCTCATAAACTCATTTCACACACAAAAGCACATGAAAACACATAAGGCACATAGGTGACTAGTCATCGAACGTCTTGGTCATTCCTTGACGTGTCATTTCATACTTAACCAAATCTTTACACACTGCCTCAACACATCATTTTAAACAATTTAAGGACTTCAAGACTTCATGACACACACATAAGGCCATAGTTTTAACTACATAAGGCTATAGTTTTAACTAAGTCATTTTTGAGGTGTTACAACACACATAGCAACCCAAAACACAATTACCACATATAAGATCTTAATATCACAACATGAGGAACTACCTTCTCAATGACAACATGAGCTCAACATAAACATCAAGAGTCACTTATTCTAAAACTCCTTTCAAAACATCAGCATGCTAGATACTATTTCATGAAGGCAATAATACACCAAATACACATATGAGTGCAAATAAAGCAAAAGAACGTTTTTCACATGAAAACTCATTTTAGCATAATCCTTTTACCATGAATATGCATATCTTTGCGAAACAAGTCAAATTCAAATTTACTCATTATTTTCTCAAGTAATAGGAACAACTAACCTTAATTAGGAATAAGATGAGGATAACGGAACTTCATGTCTGCCTCTGCCTCCCATGTTGCTCCATAAATTAGGTGTTCCATGATAGAACTTTTACGGAGACCACCTCTTTGTTCCTCAACTTCTTAACTTGACGATCAAGAATTTCCACCAGAACACACCTAGCCATTCAATATGATGAATAAACTCGGTGTCATCGATACACTTCTTAAGCATGGAGACATGAAACACCGGATGAACCAAAGCTAGTTCATTAGGTAACTCCAACTCACAAGCGACCTTGCAAACCCATTGCAATATCTCATAAGGACCCACATATTGGGGACTACACTTCCCCTTCTTTCTGAATCTCATCACTCCTTTAATAAGAGAAATTTTCAAGTACACCTTATCACCCACTTCAAATTGAAGGGCTCTTCTCCTATTGTTGGTGTAAGACTTTTGCTAACTATAGGTCGTTTCCAACCTATTCCTTATCATATGAACTTTCTCCAAGGCTTCATAGACTACTTTAGGACCAACGAGTGAAGACTCACCAACCTCAAACAACCCAACTGGAGACCTACATGTTTTACCATAGAGTGTTTCAAAAGTAGACATGGCAACAGTCAAATGATAGCTATTGTTATAAGAGAACTCAATAAACGACAAATGATCGTCCCAACCTCCCTTGAAATATATAACACAAGATCTTAGAATATCCTCTAAGATTTGAATTGCACGCTCCGCTTGACCATCCGTTTGGGGATTAAAAGTGGTGCTAAGCTTCACTTGTGTACCCAACCTTTTTTTGAAGGACCTCCAAAAACTAAAAGTCAATTGTGCACCTCTATACTATATGATGGACAAAGGGACACCATGAAGACTCACAATCTCGTCTATGTAGATTCTTGTAGAATCCTCCGCTGAAAAAGTAGACTTAACGGGAATAAAATGAGCGGATTTTGTCAAACTATCCACCACCACCCATATGGAGTCATTTTGCCTTTGTGTCCGAGGCAAACCAATTTCGAAGTCTATAGTAATCTCTTCCCACTTCCAATCGGGAACTTCCATATCTTGAAGTAAGCTACCCAACTTTGATGCTCGGTCTTTACATGTTTGCTATTTAGACACCTCGCCACAAATTCCGCTATGTCCCTTTTTAAACATTACAATCGATAGACCTCTTGAAGGTCATGGTACATTTTGGTGGCACCCGGATGAATAGAATATCGAGAACCAAGAGATTCTTCCACGATCCAATTCCTCAAATCATCAACATCCGGTTCACAAAATCTATTTTGGTACCTAAGCACACCATTGCTCCCTTGAGGGAATTACTAATTAATTTTACCAAGAACCGATTTCTTCAACTCCATCAAAAAAGGATCAAGGTTTTGCTTAGACTTCACCTCAACCAGTAAGGATGATTCAAAGTTATGATAAACCATGAAGCCTCCATTTGGAGTATCTTCCAATCGAACACCCAACCGAGCCAACCTATGAACATCTTTCATTAGGTCTTTCTTGGCTTCTTCTAGATGACATACACTACCCATGGTCATACGACTTAGAGAATCCGCAACCACATTAGCCTTGCTGGGGTGGTAGAGAACACTCATGTCGTAATCCTTCAATAATTCCAACTATATTCTTTGTCGGAGATTCCACTCTTTTTTAGTAAAAAATATTGAAGACTTTTGTGGTAGGTATATACATCCACATGTACTCCATAGAGATAATGCCTCCATATTTTAAAGGCAAACACCATGGCCGCTAACTCAAGATCATAAGTTGGGTAGTTGTTCTCATGAACCTTGGGTTGCCTGAAGGCATAATGTATAACCTTCCCGTGTTTCATAAGGACACAACCCAAACCTTCTCGGAAAGCGTCACAATACACCACAAAATCCTTGGTACCCTCTAGTAAAGTCAACACCGGAGCAGAGGTAAGCCTATCTTTAAAATCATGGAAGCTTCTTTTAGAAGCCTCAGGCCACTCAAATTTCACCTTCTATTGATTCAATGTTGTCAAAGGAGATGCAATAGACGCAAACCCATCGATTAAACTTCTATAGTACCCGGATAGACCTAAGAAACTTCTTTTATCGGTTGGAGCCAAAGGTCGAGGACAATTCTTAATGTCACAAGCGGGAGCACCCCATACAAGGAACATGTCATAATTGACTTCTCGGAGGTCTTATACAAGACCATAGTTATCATTTATCGCATTGTCATAGTAAATTTAGCCGAAAATTAAAAACTTTTCATAGCACATCATATGCTAGAAACTTTACTTCATGTATATAAAATATCACATTACATACTTAGACCTTAAGTCTATTTGCCATCCTAGACACAACATCATAAGAGTACAATAGGGGCACGACCCTTATAACATAATACATAACTATACAATATTTGAGAACTTTACAGTAAACTACACATTAGGACATCCATGGACTTAAGGATTCCTTTCCTTCAGCTTGGGAATCACATATCAAGATCCTCAATCATATAGAAATCCTTTAAGCATCCATATCATACATTTTGTGTAAAAAGTAGAGAAGAATGGAGTAAGTACAAGAATGCACTAATTATGGCAACCATGGAAAAACATGCATTTAAAAGGGACATTTTCTTGAAATCATACTTCATACCTTTTTGAGAAATCTTTATAAAATCTTTATACAATAGCATTTATATCATTTACATTCTTCATATAGACATATTCAAAATCCAAACATCACATAAGGTCACATATAGAATTTAAGGCATTTTAGAGTCACATTACAGTGAGCTATTTTCTTCTTTACAGTGAGCTATCTTTTCTTTTACTCATTAACCTCCCAAGTAGTGATACTTGGTGCAATGCATCACCTTAGGGCCACAAAGAAAGAATACATACAACCTAAACAAGCCAACACACACCATCATAGAAGTATAACACATCATAAACACATTTAAGTCAAGACTCTATTGGCTTTACAGTAAGCTACATCAATTTGCACATACTTCACTTCATATAAATCATTATAAGACCTTACTCAAAATCCCAATCTAAGTCTACTAGTGCAATGTACATGTGATGCCCCATAACCTTTCACATACTTAGTAAACCTATCATGAGACCACAAGCCTTAACATCCAATTCATACATCAACATAGTAAGTGAAGACAACTTCATTCATGTCAAACAAGAGCTTCATCATATAGTCAATAAGACCACCATTATGCATACATCTCATCATGTAGACACCAACACAAGGTCATGCAAGAGAACCATAACATATGCACATACATTAGACCACCTCCCTAGAACTCCCTTAGAAAGCTAATTGTGCAATGTCTAAGTGAGTTCATTACTTCCACCTATCCTAAGGACCTTCCCTAGGTTGTCCTAGTTAGGGTCCCTTTAATTTACTTTACTTCCATTGTCCATATTACTTTAGGGAAACAATAGCCTTAACAGAAACGGAGACCATGGGTGCTAAATATGAAATTTGGTGTTGTAGAGCCTTACACCAATAGAAGGTGTTCTCACCTAGACAAGGTAGAAAATTAACACATATCCTAGCATACTAAGTGAATTCACTTGCTAGATCCTATGTGGCAAGCATAGTTATGGAACTTGGAGGTACATGTGAAAACCCTCTTTATGCGAAATGGAGCATTATGGTTATTCACTTATGGAAACCCTCTTTATACCTATTGAGGCATTGTGGTTATCCACCTCATGAGATTTATGGTAGACCTTCCTTCCCACATTGGGAAGGTACACACACTCATATACAAGTTCACTCGGTGTTAAGCTAAATTTCCTTTATTAAAAGCCTTTATTAACATTACTTTATACAATTAGGCTTAGGAGGTTCATCCCCTCATATGATTAGCTCATAGGTCATAGATAAGAGTTCTTCAACCTAAATCATGTGAGAAATCCCTTCATATGGATATAGCATATGTAAAGCACCATCAAGTTTAGGGTACACATGAATATACCTTTCAAGGCCCCTCTCTTCACTAGATCTTCATACATGTGTGTGTATACTTATACGTGAGAAACCTTTCACATAACACATAAATGCCACACATGTTTATACATCATTTCATTCATGCATAAGTATACAAATGTAACTACATGACCCATGCTTTCGTATAAACACAATTAGACACTAGGTATAATCATACTTCATCATACCACATACTTCACATTATACCATATAAGACATGTTCGTAACATACTTTCATGGACTCAAACTTAGCATTCATAATAGTAGACATTAGTGAATATGAGAACTACCTTTCATTTACACACCATGACCTATACTACTTGTAAGCATGCATGTAGATTGAGGGTGTGTGTACATTGGTCAATATGATCACATAATGGCTATCATCAACACATTGAGGCATAGGAGATAAGTCAACTTCATATTACACTTAAGACTCCTAACTTTTGCTATTCATGCATTCACATATGGGTACATAGGTAAGGGATTATTAACCATTTTATCTCATCAATGGCAGCCCCTACACTTTACCCTAACATAGATATACACATGCTAATACAATAGCCATACAACCTAGATCACAACTAGAATAGGAAAGTAGGCATAAGCTTCACATAGTGTGATCATCATCACCACATTTCCATATATTCATCAATTTTCCTTCAAGGCCATAATCAAAACATATATAGATTGACAAGAAGTAAACAACGCCACCATAAGTGGACCATACCACACAATGCCATACAAGGCTTCATCAACTACATAATATAGAAAAGTAGTGAAGTAGAAGGGTAGAGCAATTCTTACAAATCCTTTAGCCTTTGGTCATCATTAACCACTATTACTCTTTCATCAATAAATCAAGTGTAGGGCAGTATCTTAAATATACATTAACATAAACGGAACCATACTCAAATGCCTACAAGATCAAGATACCAACATAGGTACCAACTATCAATTCAATAGTGATTAGAGGAAATAGGCCATATTACTAATTTCTCAAAGTATTGATCATCAATCGTATTTTACCAATAAAGTACATGCTAGGAAGTATCTAAAGAGATAGAAATCAAGTCTTAATCATGATTTATTCATCTTAGAATATAGATCACAGCACCTACATAGCATTATCAATTCATAAACTAGAAGAACCTAGATAAACTCATATCAATCCTTCTTCACTTTGATCATACAAGATTTATACTTACAATTGAATCATAGTATTACCCTAAGGCAGTATCTATAAGAACCACAACATAATCGGATTCCACTTTTATTCATTAAAAGGTCCATATTACAGTGAACATATAGAGTTATAGACTAAGCATGTTTAAATCTGCATACATTGACTCACATGGATCCTCTATCATCAATTAATCATCAATTCACGTAATAACAATAGGTATAAGCAATTCAACATAAGAGAATCACAATTTAACCAATAACAAGCCATGATCACAATGCCCATGCAAGGGCTAAATCGAGTTTGGGAAGGGACATGGGTTCATAATGCAATTGTATTAAATTTAACACTAAAACCAATACATTAATATCAATTAATCATTATTAAGCCATTAAAAATGTTTTTAGAAAGAACCCATGGCTAGATTGAAGAAGAAGAAGTTTGATGATGATATCTCTTTGAAAACTTTGAGATTAACTCTCCAAGTGAAAGGTTACTTAGAGATTATGGATTACCATACCTTAATGTGTAAGACAATCTCTAAAACTTGATGAATAATCCATAGGAATCCAAGATCCAAGTTGTTCTTGAGCTTCACCTTCAATGGAGGTTTCTAGGGAGAATTGGTTTTGGAGGGAAAGTTTATTTTGTGTGAATTGGATTGGGAATAGGTTGATCACGTTTTTGATCACTTATATACACCCAAAAATAGATAAATAAATCAAGTATGGTCAGGCTAGGACGTGGGGTGAATTTCCTATTCACCCCTTAAGTGAGCAGTCGCTAGGCAACAGTTGCACAACCTGCATCGACGGCCCCAACGACGGGGCGTTGGTCCATCGACAGGCTGTTCTGTGCCCTCTGTCAATTGGGTCTGAGGCTGTCATGTGGCCAATACTTCTCCAGGCTAAGTTACCATCGAGGTCTCCCCATCGACGGGGCGTCAATCCACCAACGCGGTGTCATTTGGCTCGTTAATTGACACTGCCAAGGCAGTGTCTCGACAGACCTTGAGTCCTTCTTGTCGGCCCTTTTGCGGGGCCCTTAAGAAGTCATACCCGGATGTTTCCAACGTAAATATGAACATTAACAATTCAAGGAACCTCCATATAAGTTTCACCCGAATCAATTACACGTAACACGTCCAAACATGCTAGGCCCCATCAAAACACACACATGCATGTCTCAAGGACTATCTTCGAACGTCTTGGACGTTCTTGGATGTTTGACCTCTAAACTTCATGAAACTCCATATACTGCCTATAAACATCATTATAACTCATTTTAAGACTTCATAAGCTCGTAATATACATATATAAGCACGTATAGACACATGAGGCACATAGGTGACTAGTCGTCGAACGTCTTGGTCATCCCTTGACGTTTCACTTCCAAATCACCTCAAACCTTACACACTGCCTCAATACAATATTATAAATCATTTTAGGACCTTATACCCTTATGACGAACATGTTAGCCTCTAGAAACCCTAACTCATTTTGGGGGTCTTACACGTAACCTCTTTCGTCTTTCTCGGATTGACCTCTACACCCTCACTAAAGATGATATGACCAAGAAACACAACCGATATGAATCAAAACTCACACTTGGTATACTTAGAAAATAGTTTTTTTTCTTAAGTACTTTCAATACTACCCTCAAACATCCCATATACTCATCCTCACTCTTAGAATATACCAAGATGTTATTAGTAAAGACAATCACAAAAAGATCTAGGTAATTTTGGAACACTCTATTTATTTGGTCTATAAAATTCGCTGGGCCATTTGATAACCCAAATGACATGATTAGGAACTCATAGTGATCATAACTAGTTTCGAAAGCCATTTTGGGAATATCCTCACCTCTCACCCTAAGTTGGTGATATCCTGACCTCAAATCAATTTTAGAAAAGTAGCTTGCCCCTTGGAGTTGATCAAATATGTCATCGATCTAAGGGAGAGGATACTTATTCTTTATGGTGAACTTATTGAGTTGACGATAATCAATGCACATTCTAAGAGACCCATCCTTGATCTTCACAAACAACATTGGAGCACCCCATGGAGAAATACTAGGTCGAATGAAGCCTTTATCTAGTAAATCTTTGAGTTGAGCCTTCAACTCTTTCAATTTGGCTGGAGCCATCCGATAAGGAGGAATTGATAAGGGATTTGTATCAAGTAGTAACTCAATACAAAAATCAATTTCCCTCGAGAGGAATTTCGTGCAAATCATCACGAAAGACTTCTGGAAATTCCCTCACTACAGGGACCGACTCAATAGGGGGTGTTTTGGAGTCTAGATCTTTGACTCTTACAATATGATATAAACACCCTTTAGAGATCATCTCACAAGCCTTTAGACAGGAAATGATACGACCTCTAGGAATAGAATTCCCCCCCCCCCTTCCACTCTAAGACGGGTTCATTAGGAAAAATCAAATTGACTACCCTTTTTCTACAATCTATGGATGCAAAACAAACATGTCGCCAATCCTTTATTAAAATGACATCAAAATCGACCATATCAAGTTCTACCAAGTATACCTTAGTAACTCTATTGGGCAACATTATAGGACAATTCCTATAGACTCTTTTTGCAATAACCGAGTCACCCACTAGAGTAGACACCATAAAAGGCTCAATTAAGATAACGGACAATATATAAAATTTTCTAGTTACAAAGGGAGACAAAAGACAAGGTAGAATCGGGATCAAGTAAAGCGTAAAAATTAATAGATAAGACTTTTAACATACCGGTCACCACATCGGGAGAACTCTCTTGTTCACCCCTAGAACGGAGATCATAAAAGTTATTCTTCCTTGGAACATCAAAGTTAGAACCACTTGCTTGAGTTTTAGCACTCCCCTTCTCTTGACCCCTCACATTTGGGCAATCCCTCACCTTGTGGTTACTCTTGCCACAACCAAAACAATTACACGTTCATACTAAGCATTCACTTACATGTTTCTTACCATACTTGGTACAATTAGACTTTTAACTTGGTTAGCTTCCACTTCTTCCCTTTTGAATTTTAGGGTTAGACACCCTATCATCACGATCCTTAGGGAACTTATAAAGAACTTGATTCGAGAACCTCATCTTGAATCTAGGCTTGTCTTGGATATCCAACCTTCCCTTAGAAGAACAAACTTCATAAGATTTGTCTCTCTTTGCATCCTTAACTTTCCTACTAATCCTAGTCTCTTCCACTTGTTGAGCATGCACCATCAACCGAGAAATATCCATATTGTCATGGAGCATCGCTGAAATACACTCTTCAACCAAATCATCGTACACCCCCGTAACAAAGAGACTCATCTCATCCATTGGGTTAGAAACCAAGGAAGGGGCATACTTATACAATTTGGTAAACTTTAAGGAGTAGTCTAGTACACTCATACATCTTTGACGAAGGTTGATTAATTCTTCAACTTTGGCATGTCTCTTCTCTATTCGGAAGAACTATCAATAAAAGCCTTTTTGAAGATCTCCCAAGTCGCAAGACCACCTATTGAAGTATATCCATTAGATATACCATGTTTGAGCTACATCTTTGAGTTGGTACGCGTCTAGCTCGGCCTTCTCAATTGAAGTCAACTACCAAATAAGATTTTGTAGATCTCATCAAGAAAATCTTGGGGATCCTCACCCACCTTCGACCCAAAGAACATTAGAAGGTTCATCCATGTGAAGTCCCTCAAGCGAGAAGCCATGGTGCTAGAATTGTGTTGAACACGGAGTCCAACTTCCCGATTCGCTTGAGTCGTCGTGCCTTGAGCTTGTGTAACACTCCAAAAGTCCATGACCTAATGAAGAGCCTCACATGTTGAACTAAGGTTGGTAGCACTATTTTAAGGTCTAAATCAATGCATATAAATAACATAGGTAGTTTTAGAGTCAAAATGTCAATGAACGTCCATGACGTTCGGAGATTAGTAAAACATAGGTTAGTGTCCCTTTGCATGTTTCATAGGGATTTAGGAGTCAGAATTTAATGAAAATTGGTAGAAAGGTGTTAAACACGTATAATAATGTGTTTAAGGTCAAAATTTCTAGGTACGACTCATCAAGGACCACCCTAAGGTTCCTTCAGAAGGACCCTTCCAAAATGTCCAAAAGCTGTCAAATGAAAGCAGCTACCTATGTGACCAATCGATGGACCGTTGCATGGTCAACGAGGCATAGATAGCCTCCGTAGGTAATGCCTTAGTTATTTTCAAAAATTTCCCGTAAGCAGACTCTCTGTCGCCAACGACGGTGTGCAGTAGGGGGCGTGGACGCGTAGACTGACCTACGGACCGTAGATCTGGGTCTCATAGGTAAGGTCAGATTTTACTGTTTTATCTTAAGTTGGGTAATTTATTTAGTTAGTTTATTAGGTGGTTAATTAATGGTTAAGGGGTGTCTAATATAGGTAATTAAGGAACTATATAAAGAACTAACCATCACTAAACTAACCCAACTCACTTCAATTCCCAAACTCAAATCTTTCCTCCTTCTCTCTACTTCCTCTCTCCTCAAAGAACACCATTGAAGACCAAGGTCGAAGGGATTAGGGCAGCAAGATTTCTACTTTTTATCCGTCAATATTTAAGGATTAACAACATATGGGAACTCTTCACCTTTTGGACTCCTTTCCCCAAAGGGTTCACTCAAATTGATTTCCAAAAGTTGAGAAAAACATGGGTTTCATTCTTAATCCGAAATTGATGTTTCAAATTGTATTGTTGTTGATTTATTTAGATTATTATGGATGTATTGTGGTTAATTAATTGTGAATTAGGGTATTTCATGATGTTAGACTTAGTTCTATTGAAGAGATCATGAATTGACCATATTTCCCTAACCCTAGGTTATGAATTGATGTTGAATTGGTTAGTGATGATGCAGTTGACTTATTTCTTGTGTTAATTACTATTGTATGATTATATTAAGTCTATTAATGGATGATTATGGTCGTTTGATGGTAAGATCATTTAAGAAGTCTTGTGAAGGTGAATTGGTAAGACCTATGATCTTTAATCCTTACTTCAATTGTGATGACTTATACATAATGATGATGTTTAATTGAAGTGTTGATTGTGATTAGATTAGATAGGTGATGGTATGAAAAATGTTATAGAAATGTCTTGACTATATGGATTGTGAGATTATGATTAAGGTATGATGATATAAGGTTTATTGTGAATCACTTATGTGCCTTACTATTTCATGATGATGATAATGTGTTAATCTCACATATGAGGGTTGTATTGAAAGGATGTTTTGATGCAATTCATAATGAGCTAATGATTATGATATACAAGGGGTTAGTCTTATATGGCCTATATTAAGATATGATGATTAATAAAGGCTTAAAGACATTTCAAAAAGGGGACTTAAGCTTAGCACCGAGTGAACTAGTTATGAGAGGTGTCCTTTCCCAATGTGGAAAGGTAGGTTCACAATGGTTCTCAAGAGATAGAGATTACAATTCAATTGTGCATAAAGAGGGTATCAAGTATGTCTCCTAGTTATTGAACTTTGTTGTCCCCATCGGAATACTACCTAGCGGATCCACCTAGAATGCCATGTTAATGTTTTGGTACTAGCTTGGCAAGTAGTTCACCTTCTTTTGGAGTAGGGTTTCATGACACTAGATTCCACATTTAGCTCATGTGGTCTATGTCGGTTAAGAAAATTGTTCCGAAAGTAAAATGAAGTAATAAAGTGATCAGTAACTAGGGTTACTTGAGGGGTTTGACTTAGTCTAGGTAGGGGTATGGGACTTTACCTATACATTGCACTAGTTGGACTTGAGGGAACTCTTAGGAGGATGTTCTTATGCTCTTATAAAGTAAATGATATGCATATGTTGACTTACATGTTGATGATACTATATGATGTTAGTTTCACATATGGACATGTTATTGGTCTGTATTGCTAAATATGATGATGACTACTCATGATGCTATACTATATGGAGTTAAACATTATTTGTGATCCTTTGTTTGGTTTACTTGATTGAGTGGGGTTATGGGACTTCACTTGGTCATTGCACTTGTAAGCTTGGTGATGGGTTATAAGTAAGGGTCTTGCATATGTTGTTATGTTATGAACTCTTGTACATGCTTTGTTGTTATAACATGATGTTGTAGTTGTGTTGATTATGGGTTCTAATATGCTTATACACATGTTAACTTGACTCTACTTGATGATGTTGGTTTTGTGGTGAATATGGTATTGTCTTAAGGAGTATATGATTGTTGACTTTTATCTATTCTTGGTTGTGCATAAGGATTTTCAAAGTAACTTGGCATGATTTTGAACAAATGTCCCCTTTAAGCATGATTTCAAACATTATATGTTGATATGTTTCTATACTTAGTACAAGTGGATGTACTAACACATATTTTATGTTTTTTTACAATTATGTAGGTTCAGGCTGTTGAAGTTAAAAGGCCAATTACAAGATTACTTGGATACTTCTAAGTGTTTGGTAGGTCCTCACAATTCGAGGATGATGCCACTATCTAGCTACTTGATGTTGTTATAGTCTAAAAGACATTTAGTTTCCTTATTTTTCTTTTGAAGACTAATGTTGTATAAGCCTATATGTGGCTTTGTTGTAATAAAGTATGGCTTATGCCCGAATGTTGTACTCCGTTCTAGATGGTTTAATGTGAGATAGTATTATAGACTAAATTCTTATATGTTATGTATATTGTCTATACAAGAAGCCTATGTAAGCTTCCTATATAAAGGAGTCTATGTAATCTCCATATGTAGTATGCGAGAGGTCTAGGTAAACATCACTATATAGAGATATGTTTGAAAAATCTTATTATTTTTCCATATTTTAACCTATGACGTGTTATGACGAATGCTAAGAGGCTAGTCTTAGTCCTCTTTGAGGACAACGACGCCGGTTACGACTAAGGCGTGCTCCCCTATCGTGACAAACTTGGTATCATAGCATGAGGTTGAACTATTCTTAGTATTGATGTCTCACTAAACAACGTCAACGTAAAGTCTTGTTCATGGATGTGAAGTGCCCCACACTTATGAATGAGAGGCTGTAAGACCCCCAAAATGAGTTAAGGTGTCTAGAGCCTCACATGTTCCTACAAGCTTGTTAACATGTTAATTAAGTGTTTTAAAGTATGCATGATTTATTGGAAGTCATTTGTAAGTCAAACGTCCAAGACGTTCAAAAGTTAGCCCTTGAGACATGCTTGTGTGACTTGAGTGTGCCTAGCATGTTTGGATGAGTTGTTAGTGTTTGTTTTGGGTGATACTGATGTGGAAGGTCTTTTACATGTTAAGGTGTATATTTAGGGTTGAAACATCCAGCTACGACTCTCCAAGGCCCCCGCAAGAGGCCCTCAATGAGGACCTAAAGGCTATCGAGATACAGCCTTAGCAGTGTCATTCGACGAGCCCTCAACTAACGCACGTTCCTCAATCGATGCCCCATCGATGGGAGGCGTCGCTCAAAACTTAGAAGTGTGAGCTCAGGCCTCCATTAAGTAGCTTTAGTCGAAAACAATAGAGCAGCAGTACGACTCGTTGACCAGACGATGCCTCGTCTTGTTCTGTCCGTCGATGCAGCCTGTAGCAACTGCCATGCACGCTGTTTTATTATGGGGTGAATGAAAAATTCATCCCATGTCCTAAACTTACCCTAGGTTGTTTGTTTGGTTATTTTTGGGTGTATTTAGTTGATAAAAAACGTGACAAGCTCATTCCCAATTCAATCTTCAAATTTAACACTTCCCTATAAAAAAGAAACCTCTCTAGAAATCTCCATTTGAGATGAAGCTTAAGAACATCCATGGTGATGGATTATCAAGCTTTATTCATCAATTTTCAGTGTTTTTATTCTACAATGATGTATGGTGATCCTTCATATCTAGTTAATCTTCCATCTAGAGAGTTCCTTTCAAAGTTTTCAAAGAAGTTTCATGATGAAATTGTGTATTCTTCAATCTAGCCATGGATTCTATATCAAAACTTTTTCAAAGGATTTATCATTATTAATTTATGATAATGTATTGAATGTGAAGTGAATTTCAATCCAATTGCCTGATGAACCCATGTTCCCATAAAAAATCTCTATTGAGCCTATTTGTGGGCATTATGATCTTTATTCTATGTTAAGTGAATATAATTCTAGCATGTTAAATTTTTTATTGCTAATGTTTTGTATTCAATTTGATAGTGAGTTACTGATAAGTAATCAATGATAATCAAGGCTCGGAAGTTTGTTAAGATTGACCTATACTCCTATATCTTCTATAATTGATAAAGTAATGTACATGTTTTGGCCCTGAATCTGTGATAATTGAATAATGATTTCGTATATGGTTATTGTACTTTAGCTACCGCCTAGGATATAATATGAGGGTGAGTTATGTGAAATTGATCCATGTGGATCGAGGTTTGAAGATTTACTTATGTTCTCCTATCCTCTATAGATTGATAATGCAACGTACATAATCTGATCTTACTTTCTAGGGTAGATGAAGTATGATTCCTTTTATGTTAAGATGATTTTATATACTTCCCTATAATTGTATTGTTGATGAGTATTGATCAATGATGATCAAACGATGAGAAATTGGTAATATTTCCTATCTCCTTTATTTTCTTATAGTATTGATATAAGAATTGGCCTTGTATGGCATTGTGTGGTATGGTCCACTAATGGTGGCGGTGTTTACTTCACGTCAATATATATATGTGTGGATCATGGCCTTGAAGACACTTTGATGATATATGAGTGTGTGATTATGTTGATTACACTATGTGAAACCTATGCCTAGTTTCCTATTCTAGTTGTGATCTAGGTTATATGGCTATTGTATAAGCATGTATATAAATATGTTAGGTATAGGTTTAGGTGATGCCATTGATGAGTTGTGATGGTTCATGTCCCCTTACCTGTGTACCCCTATATGAATGTGTGATTAGCTATGGTTAGGAGTCTTAAATGCAAGTATTGAAGTTAGCTTGTCTCCTATGCTAGTATGTGTTGTGTGGTCTATGCTAGAAGGCGTATTGTGGTCCTAAGAGGATGGCTGCCTCAATGTGTTGTTGATAGCCATTAGTTGATCATGTTGATCAATGTACACACTCACACTTCATGCATGCTTACAAGTAGTATACGTTCATGATGTTAAATGAAAGGGTATTCTCATATGCACTAATGTCTACTACTATGCATGCATGTAAAGTATATGTATCCATGAAGTATGTGATGTATCATTAACTAGGATGACTTGATAGGTGTACTAGTATGTACAAGGGTATGGGACATTGTGTATGCATTGCACATGTGTGCCTTGATAGGATAGTTCCTAGGTTTGGTTTTCTATGTACATGAAAATGAATGCATGGTTATGTTATGAATGTGCATAGTGTCTTAAAGTGGTTATATAAAATGGTGGCTCATATAGTTACACCTATATACTTATGCATTAATGTATGCACATGTGTGGTCTTAATGTGTTATGTGAAAGGATTGCTCACATATATGTCTACACACACATGTATAATAATCTA
Source organism: Solanum sitiens (assembly GCA_016801875.1). NCBI lineage: Eukaryota > Viridiplantae > Streptophyta > Magnoliopsida > Solanales > Solanaceae > Solanum > Solanum sitiens. Next base: position 1,288,413 of record JABWTJ010000130.1, on the reverse strand, counting down.
GTCAATAGAGGGGCCTTGAAAAGTTTTCTCAATTGTACCCTAAGCTAGATAGGTGCTTGAATATTCTATGTCCATGTGAATGGGTTTCTCACATGATATAGGTTGATGAACTCTCATCTATGACCTATGAGCTAAGCATATGAGGAGTTAACTCTCCTTAGCCTAATTTTATCAAGTAATGTTAGTAAAGGCTTTTCAAGGAACTTAGCTTAGCACCGATTGAACTTGCAGATGAGGGGTGTCCTTTCCCATTATAGGAAGGTAGGTCAGCACAGTCCTCACGAGGTGGTTACCCTCATATCCAAATGGAATAGAGTGATATTTCCATAAGTGGATAACTACAACGCCTCAATAGGCATAAAGAGGATTTTCACATATACCTCCAAGTTCCATAAACTATGCTTGCCCCATAGTATCTAGCAAGTGATATCACATAGTATGATACCATGTGTTAATGTTCTACTTTGGCAAAGTGGAGCACCTTCCCTTTGCGTAAGGCTCTACAACACCAAATTCCATGTTTATCACCCATGGTCTTAGTGATGGTTAAGGTTATAGTTTCCCTAAAGTAAAATGGACAATGTAAGTAAATGACTAGGACTCTAATTAGGATGACCTAAGGAATGTTGCTTAGGATAGGTGAGAGTAATGAACTTACCTATACATTTTACAAGTAGCTCTTTAGGAAGTTCTAGGAAGGTGTTCTAAGGTGTATGATTATGTTTTTGTTCCTTATGCATGACATTGTAGTGTTGTCTACTTGTTGTGATAAAATGCATGATATGTGTCTATATGATGTGGTCTTGTCCCTACATGCTTTATGTTTGTCTTAATGACTATATGATGAAGGTCTTACTTGGCATGAATGAAGTTTTCTATGGTTTTCATGTTAATGTATGAAGTGAATGTAAAGTCTTGTGGTCTTATGATAGGTTTACTAAGTAGGTTATGGGGCTTCACATGTGCATTTCACTAGTAGACGTAGATTAGGATTATGAGTAAGGTCTTATAATGTTCTATGTGAAGTGAAGTTAGCATATATGTAATGTGACTATGGCTTACTGTAGTAGTGTTGGGTGTCTTGACTTAATTGTGTCTATGATGTACTATACTTCTATGATGGTATGTCTTAGCTTATGTAGATTGTATGTATGAATACCTTGTGGCCTTAAGATGATGCATTGAACCAAATATTACTAGAGGCTTACTTGGAAGGTTAATTAAATAAAGGAAAGAAGTTCATTGTAAAGGGAACAAGAGTTCACTTTAAATAGAAAATAGCTTACTGTAAAGTGGTGTTTAATGTGACTTAAATGCAATGTGTGATATTATATGATATGACCATTGAATATGCCTACATGAATTATTTGAATTGTATAAATGATATTGTATAAAAGTTTTATGAAGATTTCACAAAAAGGCATGATGCATGGTTTCAAGTGTAATGTCCCTTTTAAATGTATATTTTTGCATGGTTGCCATACTTAGTGCATTCTTGTACTAACTCCATTCTTCTCTACCTTTTTACACAAAGTGTAGGTTATGGACGCTTAAAGGATGTCTTTAATGGTGAAGAGCTTGATATGTGGTTCTCAAACTCAAGGAATGGAATCCTTAAGTTCAACGATTTCCTAAGTCTACCTTAGTGTAAAGTTTAGTTATAAATGTACTTATGTTGTAAGTTGTAAGGGTCGTGTCCCTAATGTACTCTAATGATGTTGAGTCTAGGATGGCAAAAAGATATTAGAGTCTTTGACTATGTATTATAATATTTTGTATATAATGGAAGTGATGTTCTAGCATATAATGTGCTAAGAATGTTTTAAATTTTCCGCTAAATTTACCTATGATAATGTGATGAATGATAACTATGGGCTTGTATAAGTGCTCCGAGAATTCAAGTACGCCATGTTACTTCTAGGGGGTGCTCCCAAGTCGTGACAAACGTGGTATCACAGCATGAGGTAATAAAAGTGGTTTTAGGTTCCAAAAAGTCTCATATTGCGACGTCTAGTAGAGTCTCTTTCATTGGTGGTGAGTCGCAACACATCGATGGACGAGAGGCTATAGTACGATATACTTTCCTTTCTTCATCATTCTCATGTCGTGCCATAGAACTTAACTCTATAATATATCTCTCTTATGTTTTCTTGTCCGGTAAACTTTTAGATGTGATTGCTTGGATGAGATGGTATCTCTATGCTTGAGGGAGAAAGGTGAGTTTTGATGCTCATCTTGGTTTTATGGTTTGATGAGTATGTGTGAAGGAGAACTTTGGTTTATGTTGATATGATGCCCTTTGTGGCTATATATGAGATCTATGTGAAATGGCATGTTATGTTGAGAATTGTATGTCATGATATGGTTAAAGCATGTTAGTTGTTATGGTTAAAAAGAGTCTCTTTTGAAATGGTGTGTTTATATATGACTTTGTATGATGATAGTTCTATGATATGGGTTAGACTTGAAATGCTTTGAAGAATATGTAAAATTATAAAGATGCATGTTGCCTATATATGTATATTTAATAGTTCAACGTTGCCTTATATATGTGTAATGGTTCCATGTTTCCCTTTTGTATATGAGTTGTTCTTCATAGTTACCTTGTTTGGATTGAAGTCTTTTGTATAGGCTTGACCCTAGAAGTTAGGGTAGCATGCTTATCTTTGTAGGGTGATGATGTGGGTTTGATTGACCTAAAAGTTACCTTACTCTAAGGTTAAAAGAACAGAAAAAGTCTTTATGGCTAAGTCCCTTCTATTGTTTCCCCTAAATGTTGTATGACCTTGGTGTCTATGGTATTGTAGAAAATTTATGTGGTTAGGTAGTATAACCTAACTTGATGATTGGGGATAATTTTCCTAGATGATAAGGTTTAGAATGCCCTTTGGTGTTCCTATGTTGAGTTACTGTGATTCCTTCTAAAGTGGTAATCACTTTTAAGTGATGAAAAAGGAAGTTGATGAGTTAAGATCCTCTTGAGGTTGGGTTAAGTTACTCTTAATTGGGTTTACCCTATGTGGGGGATGGTGATGGGATTAGTAAGGTTGTAGATATTTCTACCTTGTCCTTCTATTCTTATTTGAGCTTGAAACTAAAGAGTTCCTATAAGCTTCTTCATGATAGGAGTCTTGCATAAAATTATGAGTTGCATGTTCTCCCTATGTTTTATATGTCTTAATTGACACTATGTTAAGCATGTTTTGAAGATTCTAGTTTGCATGAAAAAGGATTTTTGTTCAAATTATGGTTTTCTCATGTTGATTGTGCATCTTGATATGATTGCTTGTGCATTTATCTTCATGAGATAAGGTAAGAAACATGGTTATAGTCACTTTTGATGTGTAAGGTTTAGCTTTATAATGAGAAATTGAGCCTCTTTAAAATAAAATTTTTTGATTCTCATGAAAATTTTGTGGCTTTTGTGTTTTGGAATGCAGGATTGTAGGCTCACTTTTGAAAAGTGAAGGCATGTTTATATAGTGTCCTTGTGTGTGCCTATAAATGGTGAGACTTACCCAAATTGATGCATGTTTATGAAAGCTAGTTTCATGCTAGAAACTGAAATTTTGTGAAATGGCTTCCTATTGTTGTGATGTGTGTGGTGTGAATTACCATTGTTCTTCATTAGGAAAAAAGTTTGAGCATGCTATGGTTAAAAGTTGAGAAATTCTAATTTTTACATTTAAATTGACCTTTGTGCCTTGCTTGGGTAAGGACTCATGAGACATGTAAGTGTGTTGAGGAGAAGGACATTCCTCCATGGACACAACTAAGCATGGTATGGTTGAGTATGACCTTCATGGAACTAGGTCTAATTAATAAAGATACTTGTTTATTCACTTGACTCATGTCTATGTGCATTGAAGTATGAGTGCCTATTTGCTTCTTGAGTGTTGTTATGACACCTCTAAAATGACTTAGGTGAAACTAGATCCTAACATGGTTGTCATGAAGGTATAAGGTCCTAAAATGTTTTATAATGTGGTATTAAGGCAGTGTCTAAAGTATTAGGTGAATCAAGGGATGACTAAGACGTTCGACGACTAAGTCACCAATGTGCCTCATATGTGTTTTATGTGTTTATGTGTATTTCATGAGGTTATGATGTCCTTATATGAGTTATTATAGTGTATATAGGCAGTATGTCAAGTTTCATGAAGTTTGGAGGCCAAACGTCGAAGAACGTCCATGACGTTCGAAAGATTTGCCTTGAAACAACCTTGTGTGTCCTAGCATGTTTCGTCGAGTTTTATATGTTGATTTTTGATGAAATTGATGTGGGATATTTTAAACTCGTATACAAACATATTTGGGTTGGAAACATTCAGGAAAACGTCCCCAAGGACAAACCAAGGGTCCTTGACGGAGGACCGTTCAAAGAGCCAAAGGCTGCAAAGACCAGCCCCAATCGACTGAGGCAAACGACGGCTCGTTGGCTAGTCGACGCCCCATCGATATGAGTCATTGGTCAAGACTTAGCCTAGGGATCTGAAGATCCCAATGGCCAGTCTCTGAACCAAACGACGGCATGCCAGGACGGTCCATTTCTGGACAAATGGTCCGTTGATGGCAAATCGTTGGTGAGGTTTGTCTTCAGCGCAGTTCACTGTTAAGTTGGAGGGTAAATTCACCCTCCGTCCAAATAAGAGTTTGGGAGGTTATTTAGGGGTATTTTGGGTATTTTAAACATCTGTATAAGTCCTAAATACCTAGATGAATTCATTCTTCAAAATCAAAACCCCAAATTCTCTAAGCAATTCTCTAGAACTCCATTGAAGCCAAAACTCAAGGAAGAGCTTGTATTGGAGATTTGAGTGGTGATTCATCATAAATTTTGTGGATTAACGTCATTGAGGTATGATTTTTGATCCTTGAAACTCTATTTATCAAGGAGCCCAAAATTCAAAGAGATTTCTAAGGTTTTCTAAAGATGTACTTGTCCAATTTTATTATCTATCCATGGGTTCTTGCATTAAAGGTTTTAAATCATTGTATACTTACTGAAGTTGTTAATTATATAGTTTTAACATAATTAACCTATGACCCCATGAAATCCATGAACCCTAGTTCTTACGAATTCTTGTGTAGTTTCTTATGGGCTATTGCATGATGTAAGAATTGTATTGAATTGATGTCTAGGTTATCTTAGATTGATAAATCTATATTGAATTGACCTAGATTCATTGAGTATTATGGTTTTTGTAATTAATTTATGATCATGGCCATGGGTAAGGGCTTTTGGTATTGAATTGGATGATTTAGCTATGTATTGAAGTGTTGAGAATAGATTGGAGGTACGCTGCCCTAGTTATCTTTATTTTATGTAATGTAGCTCTTGAATTATGTTGTGATTTGTATGGTCCACTTATGGTGGGGGTGCTATGTGTTTTACTTATAAATGATGTGGACTCGCCGGCGTTACTTTATGTGTTATAATTATCATGGCCTTGTCGGCAACTACTTGAAGTATTATGATGATTTGTGTAGTTGATTATGTAAAGTATGAGCATAACTACCTACATGTTAATAATGTGAAAGTATGTGGTTCTTCTATTGAAGTTGTTAGGTGATCATGTTAGACTATGAGTATGTCTCTATGTGTGTAGTCTTAGAGTTGATGCATGATTCTTCCTATTTGACTATATGAGTCTATGATGGTTACATTGATGATGTTATAGTAGTGTATATGATGACTTAAGATGATAATGGTTATTTATATGTTCTTCTAGAATGATATGTTATATGTGATAAAGTGAAGTAATGATGTATCTTGTTTAGGTAGACTTAGGTCCCTATTCTTGATGCATGAATGATATGTGATATGAGATGTCTTGACTTAGGATGATAAAGCCTCTTAGTCTTGTAGACCTTGAATGAGGCTGAGAAGGTCAACTTAGGTGGAACATTTGAGAAAGAAGGTTAAGATAAGCTTGAAGTCGAAAGTCGTAATGATATCCTTCTTGTATGAATGATGGACTTAAGGTTGGTTGGCAGAAACACATGCTCACATCGCCAAAACTAAGGTCGGTGTGTAAGAGTTGTGTAGAGAGGCCTGGCTTGGACATGGACGTCATTGGGTTAAGAGTGTTCCCTCTCTCACTGACGGGAGAGGCTGCTATATGGTTTACTGAGATTCCCTATAACTCGATCTATTCATGGAACCAATTGAGGAATGTGTTCCTAGCACCTTACTATCCGGTGTCTAAGAAGCTCAACCACAAAGATAGGGTGAACAACTTTGTTTCATTACCAGGGGAGTCAATAAGCAGTTCTTGAGATAGGTTCACCTCATTATTCAGAAGTGTCCCAAACTACCGCATTGATGATGAGTCATTGAAAGAGTACTTCTATCGGGGGCAAGATGATAATAATAAAACAGTTCTTGATACGATTGCAGGAGGTTCCTATGGGGAGTGTAATTATGCAGCAATCGCTGAGAAGTTAGAGAAAATCTCCCAAAATACTAAAGCTTGGAGCACTAAGAAGTCGGATACTGGGAGAAACACCTTTGCAGTGCAAGCTACACATAACCCTACCCCAGATGAGATTCGTGAAGAGATGGCTCAAATGAGAACCGATCTTGGGTTGGTCTTGAAACATGTCACCGGGGGTGCAGAGAAAGTGAATGCGGTGAATTATTTAACTTAGCCACCACCGCCGGTAGTTGAATTTTACTAAGAGGAAGACTCTTATGCAGTGAATAAGCAGACGTGGGGTTTCCGACCGAACGCCCAAGGCTCCAATCAGGAGAATTGGTGCCAAGGTCAAGGAAATCAAGGTCAGAACTATGGGAATTCAAACCTAGAGGGTCACTATGTTCGAGATGGAAACTACAACCGCGACAACAACTTCAACCAGGGTAACTATGGTAACAGAAACGATCGGAGTGGGCCCTATGTTCCACCTCAAAATCGGGAAGTTGCTCCTAGGGATGGTGGAGGTAGTATGGCGCGAGTTGAGGATATGTTGCAGAAGATGAGGAGGAGGTTTGATGCTAATGATGAGCACACCAAAGAGTTGAGAGGTGATTTAGTAAATATTGGGCAAAAGGTGGATGCACATGCAATATCAATCAAGCATCTTGAGTTGCAAATGGCTTAATTGTCTTCTACTGTGAACCCACTTCAACCGGGTACTCTTCCTAGCAATACTGTTCAAAATCCAAAAAATAATGGACATTGTATGGCAGTCACTACTCGAGGTGGTAAGAAAACCATTGATCCACCTATGCTGTCTAGCATAGAAGATGAGACGAGAAGAGAAGATATGGTAGTAGAAGCTAGTGGTGAGTTGGTAAATGAAGCGGTAAAAGAAGCAGAGATGCCCCAAAAGGTGACTCCCATTCGAAGACCACCACAACCATTCCCGTAAAGGTTGGTGAAAAAGACCAAGGATGGTAAATATCGGCGTTTTATTAATATGTTGAAACAACTTTCCATCAATGTTTCTTTGATATAAGCTCTTGAACAAATGCCCGATTTTGCCAAGTTCATGAAAGATATGGTCACTAAGAAGAGATCGGTTATTTTTTAGGATGATGATCGGATGCAACATTGTAGTGCTATTGCTACAAGGTCTCTTGTGAAAATGAAAGAAGATACGGGTGCTTTCACTATTCCATGTACAATTGGTTATTACACTTCGCTAAAGCATTATGTGATCTTGGGGCAAGCATAAATCTCATGCCTCTCTCCATTTACAAGAAGTTGGGTTTCAGTGAACCAAAACCCATTGCGATGCGGTTACTGATGGCCGATCGAACAGTGAAGAGGCCTATTGGGATACTCCATGATGTGTTAGTGAAGGTGGAGTCATTCATATTTCCGGTTAAATCCACCTATGCAAGAGGTAGTGAAGAATGAGATTATAAAGTGGTTGGATGTCGGAGTCATATATACGATCGCTGATTATAGTTGGGTATGCTCTGTTCAGTGTGTGCCTAAGAAAGGGGGAATGACTGTGGTCCCTAATGAGAAAAATGAGCTTGTTCCAATGAGGCCGGTGACCGGATGGAGAGTGTGTATGGATTACCGAAAATTAAATGCATGGACTGAGAAGGACCATTTTCCTATGCCCTTCATGGATCAGATGTTGGATAGGCTTGCAGGAAAGGGGTGGTATTGTTTTCTTGATGGTTATTCGGGTTACAACCAAATCTCTATTGCACCGGAAGATCAAGAGAAACCACTTTTACTTGTCCTTATGGAACTTTCGCGTTCAAGAGGATGCCCTTCAGGTTGTGTAACGCATCGGCTACTTTCCAGAGATGTATGATGTCTATATTCTCCGATATGGTGGAGGACACCATTGATGTGTTTATGTATGATTTTTCTGTTGTTGGTGACTCGTTTGATCATTCTTTGAGTCACTTGACCAAGTTCTCAAAAGATGTGAAGATTGCAACCTTGTGCTAAATTGGGGAAAATGTCACTTCATGGTGAAAGAGGGTATTGTATTGGGCCATCGCATCTCAGAGAAGGGTATAGAGGTTGATTGAGCCAAAGTTGAGGTGATAGAGAGACTTTCTACACCCATCTCTGTAAAAGGTGTGAGGAGTTTTCTTGGGCATGCGGGCTTCTATCGAAGGTTCATCAAGGATTTTTCAAAAATTAGACATCCTTTGTGCAAGTTACTTGAGAAAGAGTGTAAATTTTATTTTGATGAATCCTGTCTGAAGGCATTTGAAGAATTGAAGGAGAAGTTGGTGTCTGCGCCCATTATTATTTCCTCGAATTGGAGAAATCCATATGAGGTGATGTGTGATGCTAGTGGGGTTGCTCTTGGTGTAGTATTGGGACAAAGAAGGGATAAAATCCTTCACTCCATTTATTATGCCAGTAAGGCTTTTAATGAAGCTCAAAAGAATTATACTGTGACTGAACAAGAGCTCCTTGCGGTAGTATTTGCTTTTGAAAAATTTTGTTCCTATTTGCTTGGCACGAGAGTTATAGTGCATACTGATCATTCTGCCTTGAGATATTTGATGGTAAAGAAGGATGAGAAACCGAGGTTGATTAGATGGGTATTACTATTGCAAGAGTTTGACTTTGAAGTGAAAGATAAAAAAGGGACCAAAAATCAAGTTGCCAATCACTTGTCCAGATTAGAGGATGAAGCTATGCGAGAATTGGGTGAAAAGGATGAAATTGATGATACTGTCCCTGATGAGCATGTATTTGCCGCTTCTCGCGACTTGATTCCACAGTTCGCCGATTTTGCAAATTTCTTGGCTAGTGATATCGTCCCATCGGACTTGTCCTTTCATCAAAGTAAAAAGTTCATGCATGACGTGAAAAAGTTCTTTTGGGATGAGACATATTTATATAGGAGTTGTGCCAATGGGCTTATTCGTCGTTGTGTGATAGAAGTTGAGATGCTTAGTGTTTTGGAGGCATGCCATTCCTCACCTGTGGGTGGGCATCATAGTGGTTTCCGGACTGCCCATAAGATCTTGCAATGTGGCTACCATTGGCCAACCATCCACCAATATGATCATGAGTTCGCCAAGGCATGTGATATGTTCCAAAGAGATGGAAGTGTTTCTAGAAGGCAAGAGCTCCTTTTAAATCCCATTCTTGTAATTGAGTTCTTTGATGTGTGGGGCATTGACTTTATGGTCCCTTTTGTGAGTTCTCATGGGATGAAGTACATTCTTGTGGCGGTTGATTATGTGTCAAAGTGGGTGGAAGCCATAGCACTTGCAAACAATGAAGGGAAGAGGGTCACTGCGTTCTTGAAAAAGAACATATTTTCCAGATTTGGCACCCCTAGGGACATTATTAGTGATGGGGGGATCCCACTTTTGCAACAAGTTGTTCAAAGGTTTATTGGAGAAATATGGGGTTCGCCACAATATAGCCACTCCCTATCATCCATAGACTAGTGGGCAAGTCGAGGTGTCAAACAGAGAAATCAAGCAAATTCTGGCAAAAATGGTGAATGCTAGTAGAACGGGTTGGTCAAGGAGGCTTTATAACACTTTTTGGGCCTACCGGACAGCATATAAGACTCCCATAGGTATGTGTCCTTACCAACTTGTATATGAGAAAGCTTGTCACTTATCGGTTGAGTTAGTGCACAAGGCCATGTGGGCGATGAAGAAACTGAAGATGGATTGGAATGAAGCTGCGCAAAAGAAATTAAATGGGTTGAATGAGCTTGATAAGTTTCGCTTGAAGGCGTATGAAAGTTCAGCCCTCTACAAAGAAAAGATGAAGAAGTACCATGACCAAAAGATTGAAAAGTGCAAATTTGCGGTTGGGGATTTTGTGCTTTTGTTTAACTCTAGGTTGCGCTTGTTTCCGGGTAAACTCAACTCCAAATGGACTGGTCCATTCTTGATCACTCAAGTGTTCCCTCATGGTGCGGTTGAGTTGGAGAAAAAGGAGGGTGCACGGTTAAAGGTAAATGGGCAAAGAATCAAAATCTACCTTGGGCATGCGGAGAATGCGAATGAAGTGGTTGAGGCATACCATCTTGATGAAGTCTGAGTAATCAAGATTCTTGCGTCATGCCGCGATGTTAAATCAAGCACTGATTGGAGGCAACCCAATATGTATCCTCTAGCCAACACTAGGTTTTTCTTGTCTTAGTAGGAATAGATGCATTATTTCAATTTTTACTTATTGTCCTGTGTAAATTTTCTTTTATTTCTTTTAAGTCTATTGGCTAGAGAGTAGTTTAGGGTCCGTGTCTAAAAAGTGTCCAGAAAACACAAAAAGAATGACTTATTGGGTGCTAAATGTGCAAGGAAAAAATCACCAGAAATCTGCAAAAATTAGTCTGGTGCACTAATCGACAGACCAATCGACGGGTCGTCGTCCCATCGATGGACCGTCGATGGGGTCCATGGATCCTAGTTTTTTTTTTCAATATTGTCTAAGTTAGGGCACAATCGATGGAGCAGTCGACGGACCGTCGATTGAATTACGGTCCGTCGACAGGGAATCGTAAGTTCCCCAGATCCAAGGACCCAACCGGCTATATAATGAATTTAAACTTTTCAGTTACCCCTACCTTTTCAAATTCTCCCCAACCGTTTCCCTCCTCCTTATTCCCTTACTCCCCCACTCACTAACACATTTAAGCCACCATAATTTCTCTCTGATCTCTCATTCCCTCATCTTCTCCACAATCTCAAAAATTCTCACACCCTTCTCTCCCAAATTCCCCATCCATCTCTTCCATTTTTCCGGTCGGTGTTCGAAGGCGGGCTCGGTAGTTGTTGTCACAAAGTTCATCCTCACATTCATTCCACTACAGCGTACAAGTATGCCATTCTCATTCGCTCAATGAATTCTTGTTCATTTGCATGCAAAAATGATGAAATTGTATGTGGGTCTTGACTTCGGGACAAAATTGCATGATTAACTTATTAAAATTGGGTCCCTTGTCCCTTAGAATGATGGAAAGAGAATGGGTTGGGGGTGCTACAATATAAATGAACTCTGAATGTTGTGTGATTTGTGGTTTTCCAACTTAGGGCTTGATAGTATCTTAGAATCTAGGATCGAAATTAGAATAATTAAAGCCCTAGGAATGACGAAATGGTGTGTTGATTGCTATATAACATGTTGTTAATTGATGTGCATGAATTTGTGTATGTGTGGGGTGCAAAGGGTGTAAAAACAAATATGTCTCTAACCGACAGTACGAGACCTCATCTACGGACCATCGGTCAATGACGGAACGTCCATGGGGTCCGTCGATAGCCACACCTCGACCTAGTTTAACTCTGTAATGACGGAAGTGGACTATGGACCGTCCTGCACATCCGTCGTTTCTAACAGAACCTTTGTCTGTAAAGCTTTCTAAAATCTTGTCTAAGTGTCCATCGACGGAAGTGGACTACGGTTCGTCATTTGATCGACGGACTGTCCTACACGTCCGTTGTTTCTAACAGAACTTTTGTCTCTAAAGCTTTCTAAAATTTTTATCTAAGTGGACTACGGTCCATCGGTTTACCGATGGGCCGTCCTGGACGTCCGTCATTTCTAACTGCAACTACTGTGGACTTATAACTTCTGAAATGTACTAAGTGTCCACCGATGGACCCTATCGACAAACCGTCGTTCCATCGATAGTGCACGCCGTTCAGTTCTGTAGTTCTGCACTTCACTATGTTTTGTGTTCCAACTTTGGTGTTTGCTTCTTTCGAGAGTGTTGAATGATTATACTGGAACTAATAACCCTCCTTTGCAGGTAAAAATGGCCCCCAAGCCTGATATTGTCTACTCTCGAGGACGATCCAAGTCTGTCGCCTTTTCACGTTGGTTGGTGATTGGTTCATCGGACGATGAGACTGATCTCGAATACGTGCCACCAGGCACCCAGACACCGACACCTGATGCTAGGACCACTGGGGGCACACCCAAGAAGGTGGCGTCCGGCATAGTCACTGCCCCCCAATCTGATGAGGAGCGCACACTGACCGGCACACCATCTGGTTCTGCCGCGGGTTCTGAGGGAGCATCTGGATCCAAGGAGGATTCCGAGTCTGAGTCGGCCCACTCTTTAGGATCGCATGGTTCCACTTTTCCTGCTGCACCTGCCTACTCTGCCTCATCTGATGAGGCCGATAGTGTGGATTCTACTCCAGCACTCTAGTTTGACGTCCCTGCACCAGTTGCTGATCCGCCAAACCGGTGGTGCGTAGAAGGCCAATACCAGGTTTACAGGGATGCTAAGTTGCTCAATGATAAGGGGGTCATGACTTGGACTCTGACAGTCTAGCGGCGGGTTCTTACAGGGAGTCTCCACACAGTCCCTGCTATACATGATCTCTTCACCCGCCATCAGCTTGAGTGGATGGCTAGGAGTGTGGGACGCTACAGTGATGAGTTCGTGCTAGAGTTTTACGCTTCTTACGTAGCAACTCTCCGGGCTCCTTTGGACAGGTGGTCTAATCCTGCCAAACAGGCACCACTTACCAATGTTCCAATCCGTGGCCGTAGGGTGGATATCTCTATGCCCATCATTCGTCGTTTCTTATATGGTGCTGATACAGATGTCACTAAGGACCCCCTCACCCCCGAGTTCGACTACCGTTGGAGACTAATTAAGGAGGGCCATTTCCAGCGAGACAAGGTTGTGAGAGAGACCACAAAGAGGTGGATAGCCCAGCACATTTCCATGGATCGTGAGAGTGCAGATTGGGTGCTCGAGCCCAGAGGTCTTATCAAGAAGGCCAACCTCACATTTTCTGCCAAGTTCATCTTGCTATTGGTCCGCCACTGCCTATCACCCACAGCCGCTGAAAACATTCTTACATGGGATAGAGCACTATTGGTTGCTGCTATGGTTGCGGGGTTAGAGGTTAATTTTCTGAGGTTGTTGCTGGAAGTCATCCATGAGAGGTCCTTTAAGACCTCGACCACTTACCCCTTTCGCTGTATGATTTTTGAGTTGTGCAGGTCTGCTGGAGTACCCATTTTGCACATTGATGTTCTCAAGACTCCTACTGGAACAGTGGATATCGGTCTCATACGGGATGAGGCCAATGAGGCGGCACCCAACAGAGGGCCCAGAGAAGCGGTGCAACCGCTAGGTGAGAACTTGGCGGACACAGTTGATCAAGCCAAAGGGGCTGATCAGGCTACATCAGAGCCTACCGACACCACCCCGGTTGATTCTATCCCGGGCACTAGCAAAGCCCCGAGTTCCTCTCGATCTACACCATCAGTAGCACTGGTCCCAATTGCTAGGGTCCAGAAGTTAGAGGCCAAGATGGCCACATTGCTGCATCATATCCAACCTTGGATGCAGAGGTCCATTGCTGAGAAGAAGATTGCCGAGCAGACTGAGAGGAAGATTTTGGCAGTCCACCAGCGCCTTGATGCGTTCGAGTTCAGAGTTCTCGCCCGTCCATCCCCTACTATTGATTTGACTACTCTCCAGGCTGCTGTGGCGAGTCTAAGGGCTGATGTGGATGCCATTCTGGATGTGTGGGTAACTGAACCTGAGGCCACAACTGCGGAGCCTACTGAGGATACGGTGCTTAGTGCACTGCTCCATACGACCGCTGTGCCACTGTCTCCGCCACGTGAGCATGCCAAGAGGCACCGGTCTAGAGAGAGTAATGAGGCTCGGTATAGGAAGAAGGAGCGCACTTAGATGGAGGACGCGAGGAGAGCTTCTTTGGTAGATGAGGAGGCCCGACAGATGAGGGCTTGAGTTGGCTGCTGGGGAATCTAGCTCCAGGCTTGAAGATGTTGGGAGGAGCACCACTTAGGGTGCAGACATTGCTGCGCACACTACTGATGGTGTCCCTAGTACTAATGGAGCAGGTTCTGGGCAACCGGACCCGCCTGCTTGTTGATCTTCAGCACTATGTGCCTCAGATTTGCTTCACCTACCACCTTATTATTATATTTCTTATGCATTGGGGACAAATTCATGCTTTCTTGTTGGGGTTGGGGTAAATGGAAAGTGAGTGTTAGGGTGAAGTCTGAGTAGCCCAACTCACGATCCTTCCTTGGGGTTTTCTTGCCTGTGTTCTTTTGCCCCAAGAGACTGATTATTTTACTGTTGAACCGGCATGTTTACTATCTTGTACAGACTATGAATGTGAAATCTGAAGCATGATGGCTAAATACAATGATATCCCGTTCTAAAGAGAATGCTTGCATGATTAGGCATAGTGAATGTTGAATGTGTTGGCTCTAAGCATGACATAGAGATACACCATTGCATGACCCTCAATCTAACACTCGAACTAGGTGTCTGATAATCTAGTAGGGTAATGAGGTGTTAAGAGAGTGTGAGGAAAGTTGAATAGTCCACTGTTTGTACCTAGCTAGAACTTGCCCGGTTAAACATGCAAAAGCAATCTGTGTTAGTCAATTAGAAAAGGATCATAGGCCCTTGTTCAAATTAGCCAATTTTTAGCCTAAATGAAAGAAAACCAAATGAAATTAATCCCTGTTTGATCCAAATATGCAATGAACCTTTCTTTTCTACCCCAACAAATCTTTTCTTGGTATAATGTGTTGGCCCTGGTCCCTCCTTGGACATGTGCACTTTTTTAATTTAGGCCAAAAGCATAAGTTGAGGGTGGCTAATGCAGAAACCGATCTTGTCTTGGGCCTGATGCAATCTTGGGTATTGTGTACCTTAACTCATGGCAAAGCCATGAGTTGAGGGTGGCTATTATGAGTAATTTCTCGAAAAGAGGGGTTGAAAGGATTAATGTGAAAGGAAAAAGAAAAGAAATAAGTGAAGAAGAAAAGTGACTCAATCAAATTAGAAAGCAAGTGAAGAATTTGAAAAATTAATAAATAAATAAAAATAAAAATAAATAAATTAAAATAAAAATAAAAATAAAAGAACTGTTTAAAAGAAGAGTCATTTGCACAAAAGGAGAAAGAAAGGAGAAAACAAGGCAAAGAATACAAGAAAAGTAAGAGTAGGGCATAATAGACAATGAAAGACGTATGATGATTAGCCGTAATGTCAAGGAGGGCAACAAGTCAGTAAAATGTATCCATATGTACCATACCTGACCCTGAGCCTACGTTACTAGCCAAGAAAGTCCTATCGTGATCCTAAGAGTCTAATATGATGAACTTAAGCAGTGAAAATAAGGGTAAGCCTATGGCGACAAGTACCAACTAGGTGTGAAGTTGTTCTGAGCGTGAGTGTTGAATATACTCCTTATATTGAAATTTAAAATCAATGTGTGAAAAAGGAGGATATTGTTTTTGAAGTTAGGGCACTAGTTGCAATATTGGAAAGTTGGTACCTTGGTGAGAGACAAAATAGGAGAGGTGTCGGTGCATGGCGAGTCTGTGTCATGGTCTTATCCACATGAAGGAACTTAGTGATCCTAAGAGTAAAAGCATACACTAAAGCAGTAGACAAATCGGGATTGATAGCCATATGATTGTGAAAGATTAAAAATAGAGTACTTTTGTACAAAAGTGTTGTGGTGAGTCATAGTGTGTCGCTTGAGGACAAACAACAAATTTAAGTTGAGGGTGTTTATGTACCGTGGTTTCACGGGACTTTCAATGCTTTTTCCTTAAGTTTAGTGTGTATCTAAGGCCTTTTTGTAGTAATTTTAATATATTTTAATCTGTGTTTGCAGGAAAGCTGTCCAAAATGGAAATGCAGAAGACTGTGCTGAAATCAGTGTATAAGTAATGACCTACGAAGCCATCGACGGTGCGTAGGTGGTGCTCGTCGACTGGAGGTTCAAGCATTTGGAAGAAACTCGGGGAAATCTGACCAAGTATGGGGCTACAGAAGGATCGCGGTCCGTCGACTGATCGACGGACCGTCCTGGCAAACCGTCGTTTCTAACAGAAAGTAGTCCCAGTACCCGAATTGAAGAAATCACTAAGTATGGAAGGACGGAGGCATCGACGGACCATAAGTGAGACGACGGACCGTTCTGTTGGTCCGTCGATTGTAACAGAGAGGATGCAAAAGTGAAGGATGAAGAAAAACTTAAGTGTGGACTGACGGAGGCAGTCGACGGTCCGTCGTTCCTTCGACAGACCGTCAGTTAGGTCGTTGACTGAAGACGCGTTTTGGGACAGATTTTCCTTATTTAGAATTCCTTTTAATTTAGGACTTTATTATTATAATAGGGTTAAAATCCTCGTTTTTGGGATTAGACTTTTTATTATTTTTCATACTCTTGTTATTGGAAGTTGAACTTTGGGTTTTGGGAACTACTTCAAGTTTCCTGAATCGATTCTTACAATATTTTCGTTAATTCAAGTGATATTTCTGGATTTTCTTCAAACTTATCAAAGTAAGTACATGAATTCTTGTTTAACAACCATGAATTATGTATTTCTAAGCATGGGTAACTAAATACACAACTAGGTTTGTGGGAATCATGGGTAATTAACAAGATAAAACTATATAAATAACAATTCTAGAATAGGTTATCGCATGTATTGCCAATTCTTTCGTTTAGAATTCTTTTTAACGAGTGCACGCATTAGAACTTGCCCTATTTCTACTTGCCGGACCAAGGAGGTAGTTAATAGGAAAAGAATTATCAACATAGATTTAGTATACACTATCTAATAGGCTAGTCTCAATTGGTGTGAAGTAGTAACTTAGCCATACATTGAATATGATGCTTAATATGAGGTAAAGATAAGGGTTAGTAATTCAACACACGTAGCCGGACCAAGGTACGGAGTGAAATTCTCTAGTTGCCGGACCAAGGAATTAGAATAACATAACTTACCACTATGCATGCAAGACACTAGGAAAGAGTTGTTATAGCTAGAATTATCGCGTTATGAACTTATGGGGAAGACTTACGCCCTAGTTTCTCTCATCACTTGATAAAGACCAAAGTTTTAATCTTGCTACTTGTTTACTTAGAAATAATTGAACATTTTTGTTACACAAAACCCCCTTTTTATTTTACTGTTTTCGGAAAGGACTTGACTAAATAGAAGTAATTGTAGATTAAAGTTAAATCTAAACCATTTTCCTCGTGGGATTGACCCCAACCTAACAAATGGGTTCTTTACTTGATACGACCTCTTATACTTCTTTAGGGAAGTATAATTTGAGTGTATCACCTGTCGGCCAAGGCTATAAGCTCGTTGAATACATCAGTGTAGCGCGCGTACGACCCATAACATCTAAGGGTATCACAGGCCTGTTATTGCCTCAAACTTCCGCGGCCTAAAAGGCCGTAGATTCTCTTAGAAGATCGCCGTGAAAGGATACCTCCGCATAGATAGTTAGAAGGCTGAGGTCTAAGTCGTTAACATAATTTACCAGACAAATCATTCCACCAACTAATAAAGGCCATGAACTACCACCCATAGAATCAAGAAAGAGCTCTTAGTCTGTTAGTCCTTTCTATGTCTGGACCTTGTAGGTTTCCCCGTGTTGAGTCAAATTAAGTCATAGACTCCACTCCTGGTGGTGCCCTTCCGTCAATTCCTTTATGTTTTAGCCTTGCGACCATACTCCCCCCCGAAACCCAAAAACTTTGATTTCTCATAAGGTGTCGGCGGAGTCCTAAAACCAACATCCGCCGATCCCTGGTCGGCATAGTTTATGGTTGAGACTTGGACGGTATCTGATCGTCTTCGAGGCCCCAACTTTCGTTCTTTATTAATGAAAACATCCTTGCAAATGCTTTCGCAGTTGTTCGTCTTTCATATATCCAAGAATTTCACCGTCGACTATGAAATACGAATGCCCTCGACTGTCCCTATTAATAATTACTCCGATTCCGAAGGCTAACGTAATAGGACCGAAATCCTATAATGTTATCCCATGCTAATGTATACAGAGCATATGCTTTCTTTGAGCACTCTAATTTCTTCAAAGTAACAGCGCCAGAGGCACGACCCGGAAAATTAAGTCCAGGAGCGCATCGCCAACAAAAGGGACGAGACGAGCGGTAAACACCTAGGGAGGACCAGCCGGCCCATCCCAAAGTCCAACTATGAGCTTTTTAACTGTAGAAACTTAAATATACACTATTGGAGCTGAAATTACCGCGGGCAATGGCACCAGACTTGCCCTCTAATGGATCCTCATTAAGGGATTTAGATTGTACTCATTCCAATTACTAGACTTATAGAGCCCGCTATTGTTATTTATTTTCACTACCTCCCCTGTCTGGATTAGGTAATTTACGTGCATGCTGCCTTCCTTGGATGTGGTAACCGTTTCTCAGGCTCTCTCTGGAATTGAACCCTAATTCTCCATCACCCATCACCACCATGGTAGGCCATTATCATGCAATCAAAAGTTGATAAGGCAAAAAATTGAATGATGCGTCGTCGGCATGATAGACGTGCGATCCGTCGAGTTATCATGAATCATTGCAGAAATGGGCAGAGCCCGCGTCGACCTTTTATCTAATAAATGCATTCCTTTCAAAAGTCGGGGTTTGTTGCACGTATTAGCTCTAGAATTACTACAATTATCTAAGTAGTAGATACCATCAAACAAGCTATAACTGATTTAATGAGCCATTCGTAGTTTCATAGTCTGAATTTGTTCATACTTAAACATGCATGGCTTAATCTTTGAGACAAGCATATGACTATAGGCATGATCATCCAGGTAGCATTCCTCAATGCCGCCGTGCACCACATGAGCCTGGCGCGCCCGTTCAAGCGTGATCGGGTCCAAGGGGAGCGCGACATTCATTCGCAAGGAGCATTCATTTTGGGTGGATAGGAGCCAGTGAATTCCCCATGCCCATTGTGTCTACCGTATCTGAGAATTTGATGCACCGCTCATAGACCACACCATCGCATAACGAATCAAGGGAACGCGTGGGACACGAGAGCGTCTTTTGGGTTCACCCCGCACATGGAATGCAAGGGGCGAAACGCAACCGATTACACGTGCATAATGCCTAGGCATTGGGTATGCAGTACATGATTCCGACATCCAACAAGCCTAGATTGCACTTGATCCACCACCATAATGGCATGCGAGTTAGGACGTCGTTGCTCGAAGTAGGAATCCAACCTAACCAAACATGCCGAATACCACTCATGCATCGTAAGTGAAAAGCTTCGTCGATGCACTCCTAACATCCGCCCCGACGCCTGACATGAGATGTCGTGCGACGACGCTGACACCTTCTTTGCAAGGCCAATGCTATACTCGCCGTTGTGCGCCCGCTAAAGGGGGTTGATAATTTAATCACTGCATATGTGTTATATGCAAACTAAAGTTCATGCACGAGCACCGCCCATGCCCGGTCCATCTTAGCGTCTGGCCGTACGTAGCCTTATGTGCCCCGTGCATGCGATGCCTACAGTTTTCCGTAACAGGTGTTCTATAACTCGTCACTCGCCTGAAAGTGCTATCGCTTCCACACCAAACTCTTGTATAGAACGGTCGTAAGAAGTGACCTCGGCGGCATACGGTCACCCAGTAGACGCCGCTCGCATATTTTTCTAAGCACCCAGCGACGTAGCACAAAAAGCCATACATGCCATCAAACACCCATGCAGCATGCCTACTAAGCCCATAGGACGCCCTTGATGTCCGCCTTGGTACACCTCAGTCTCCCCGCAGACGTCGCCGACATATTTTTGTAAGCGCCCAACACCGTAAAATGAACATGTACAAACCATAACAATTTACCCCCTTAAGCTCATGAATAATGACTCACAATTAAACCTAGAATTAATACACTAGGATACATGAAAGAAGATTTAAATAGTAAATTATTACAGACACAATTCATAGTATTCATCTTGCATCAATAAACCCATCACAATTAATGAAATTGGTGTCACGGGGGAATACATGGTTTCAAGGGGACTTTGACCATACAAATAATCATTAAACGACAAATTATCCATAATGTAAGGCAATTAACTCATAGAAAATCCTTTTGGGAAGAATCCATGGCTAGAATTAAAATCCTAGTTTCTTGAAGTATCTACAAATTCAGAATTAAAGAGCTGAAGGGCTCCATGAAAAAAAGTTTTACATGGATCAAAGCTCCCATACCTTGATTGATGCTTTCCTCAAAAAATTGCTGATGTTTGACTTAATCTTGAACCCCTAGATTGAGCTTGTTGAAGGTCTTCAATGGAGTCTCTAGAGAGAAATATTTTGGGTGGGAAGTTGGTTAAGTTTTGAGTTTGTGAATTATTAGGCGTTAAAGGGTTCTTTAATAGTTAAAAGCACCTAAATATACCTAAAAACTAATAATAATCGTCCGTATGATTAATTAATTAATTAGAAATTTATGAAAAAACCCATTTCTTGGCCGAACCCAAACTAGCTTTCGGTAAGGGCGACCCTATACACGGATCGTGGGTGGTGCCGTCCTGCATGGGCGTGGTTTTGATATGTGGCTTGGAATTTGGGGGATGCATTGGGAGACTAAGTCTCGACGTGCGCCTCTTAACCACATAGCAAAGGTCAACCCACGACTCATGGGTGCCCAATCGTAGGTCATACTGTATTTTACAACTTTTTGGACCTTCTCTTGGTCCTCCTCAAGGACTCTTGGGGGGACCCTAGGGGTTCGTGCCTTGACGTTTAGGTACTAGAACCATAGTACAAGGTTAGGGAATTTATTTTAAGACTTCTATCTTACGTTTTAACTTCATTAGGCTACTAGACCACATGTTAGGTTCTAGATTAGGCCATTAGATTTCCGGGTTGTTGCATTGCATCACTTAGTCAGCCAGAAAAACGAGGCAAATTCTAGGTGTCATCACACAAAGTTCACCGTAAGCTCATCACACAAGTCATTGGAACCAATATCAAATGAGACTCCACACTTTCTCTAGTGTGCAATTTTCATCACAAGAGACTCATACAATTATCGGCTAGTTACAACGAGATGCAAAAAGTTCACATATTTTTTATGCAACTTCATTTTGCCTTATCGTAGCCGCGCGATCAATTTGTTCGATTATGAGAACTATTTAAGTCATTGTTATTGGTCATGATCTATACTCAAATTTGCACAAGAACAACATCATTCAAACACAACAACAGTGGAATATTTTTTTCCATATGGGTCAAAAACCATTTTCATTATAGACACAATATGTCAACATTCATTACTAGCTTCATATAAAGGACTATCAAACATTAGTCATGGAGACTGTGGGAACTCTCTCAAGCACCTTCAAAGCCTACTCGTTCCATGTGTAGGTAGCACCAAATACTACCACCTACATGTTGTAGTACCTATGAAGTAATTAGAGTGCACATCCCGTATGATGGGAATAATCCTTAACCGACATAGACCATCCAAGCTAGACATGGAATACAATTTTCTATCCCCACATTGTAAAGAGGTGGCCCCTTGCCTAAGGGAGACCATTTATCTAGCTTTTGTGAATCTTTAGGTAGGACCTGTGTGGGCACATAGCTATAGGGTATGAAAGACGTTCATTGAGATTTGGCCTAATGTTGGGAGAACCTCGATCTAACCATATTTGCTAAGTGCTTATCCTACATCCTCATAGAGTATTTGCATTAACAATATATAGGTTGTAAGACCCCAAAATAAGATAGGGTGTCCATAGCCTAACATGTTAGTCTTAATGTTCTAAGGTCCTAAAATGACTTATAATATGGTTTATAGGCAGTGTGCAAAGCTTGAAGTGATTTGGAAGTCGAACGTCAAGGGACGACCAAGACATTCGACGACTAGCCGCTTATGTGCCTTATGTGTCTATGCATGCTTAAATTTGTATGAAATGATCATAATAAGTTTTAAAATGGTTTAAAATGATGTTTAATGTTGTTATATGAAGTTTCGAGAATTTTGGAGGTCAAACGACCAAGAACGTCCAAGGCGTTCAAAAGATAGCCCTTAAGACGTTCAACGTGTGTCATGATGGGGCTTGGCCTGTTTGGACGTCTTGTAGGTGTTTGTTTTGGATGAAATTTTAATAGAAGTTCTATATCTTGTTAAGGTTTATAATCACGTTGGAAATGTCTGGGTAAGACTTCTAAAGGACCCCATAAGAGGCCCCAAAATAACGACCCAAGGCTGGTCGAAGACACTGCCTGGGCAGTGTCCATTGACGGACCAAACGACGGCTCGTTGGTCTACCAACAGCCCGTTTTCCAGGTATCGTCGACTAGCACTTGCCTTGGGCAGGTCTCAAGCCAAGAATTTGGCTAAGTACCAGTCAAGGGAAGCTAGGCACGGTCCGTTGTGTGGACGACGCCCCGTCATTGCCTCCGTCATTGGTGCACTGTAAGTTGCAGGATGCGTCCTTTTAGTTAAAGGGGTGAATGGGAAATTCACCCCACGTGCTAACCTGACCCCACATGATTCATTTGTTTATTTTGGGTGTATTTAAGTGATCAAAAATGTGATCAACCCATTCCCAAACCAACTCACACAAATTGAACCTTTACTTCCAAAAATATTCTCTCTTAAACCATCATTGTTTAAAGAAGCTTAAAAGCTGCTTGGAGCTCAGATTTCCATGGGTGATTCATCAAGTTTTAGAGGTCTTCATGTAGATAAAGGTATGGTGATCCTTCATCTCTAAGTAACCTTTCACTTGGAGAGTTCTTCTCAATGTTTTCAAAGAATGTTTATGATCAAAGTCCTTCTTCTTTAATCTACCATGGGTTCTTTCTAAAAAGGTTTTGAACGATTGAATCATGATTAATTGAACTTAATACAGTGGTTTTAACATGAATTTTACTCCAATTGCATGATGAACCCATGCTCCTTCACCAAAACGATTTAGCCTTGCATGGGCTTTGTGATGTTGAATTGCTATCGATTGAATTATGATTCTATTACGTTGAGGTGATTTTATATGTTGTTATTTACATGAATTTATGTTGAATTGATGTTGAAGGGTCCATGAGGAGCAATGTATGAAGATTTGAGCATGATTAGCCTAGTTTCCATAGTTCACTCTAACATTGGTTTCTAAATGAATTAATGTTGGATTTCGATTACGTTAGGTTAGTTGTATCTACTGTTTTGGGTTAGTATCATGATTGGATTATGAATACGAATCTTGTATGATTGAAGTAAAGATGGCTTATGTGAATTGACCTAGTCTTCTAGTCTATCGATGGATAATATTATGTATATGATGATATCTTGAATTGTGGATAGATGAAGCATGATTTCCTTTGATTAAGTGATTTATATAGATGCTTACTATCATGTACATTATTGTTAAAAATATGATGGAAGATCAAGGTCTTAGAGAATCAATAGGGTTGGTTAATTCCCTCTCTACACTATAGCAAATTGACAAGTCTAATGTCTATGTTGTAGCTTGATCTTGAAGTTCTTTAAGAATGATTTCTTTATGATTAAATGTATGATTATCTACTGTCTTAGATTGATATTATCTATGAAATATGACTTAAAATCAATGCAAGTGAAGTTAGCTAGGGATCTATGTTCTTCTACTTTCCTAGTATGTGATGTGTTGTATTATGTTATAGTATAATCTTGTAGCGACTTTTACATGATTTCCTATATGTTTAAAGTACATTTAGCCACTGCCATATATATGAATTTATTGATAAACAAGGTGTATTGATTTATGAGGATCAAAGGTTGAGGAGTTGATAAGAATGCTTATTTCCCTTACTCTTCTACTTCTCTATTCTTCTATAATAATGTTGATGAAGCCTTGTATGACATTGTGTGGTATGGTCCACATATGGTGGCAGTGTTTACTTTATTGTCATTATATATGTGTTGACCATGGCCTTGAAGGCAAATTGATGAACTTATGAACATGTGCTTAAGATGATACTATGATAAGTTTATGCCTACTTTCCTATTCTAGTTGTGATCTAGGTTTATGGCTATTGTATAAGCATGTGTATATTCATGTTAGGGTAAAGTATAGTTTCTGCCATTTATGTGTTAAAAGGGTTAATAATCCCTTACCTATGTACCCCCATGTGAATGCATGAATAGCCAAACTAGGAGTCTTAAGTGTAATATGAAGTTGACTTGTCTCCTATGCAAAATGTGTTGTATGGTATATGCTTGAAAGTGTATTATGGTCTAAGAGGGTGGCTGACTCAATGTGTTGTTGATATCCATTATGTGATCATGTTGACCAATGCACACACACTCACACTTCATGCATGCTTAAAAGTAGTAAAGATTTATAGTGTCTGATGAAAAGTAGTTCTCATATTCACTAGTGTCTACTACTATGCATGTTAAGATGACATTTATGAATGTATGATAGGTGTTTCTTTAACTAGGATGACTTGATAGGTGTACTAGTATAGGCAAGGGTATGGGACCTTGTCTATGCATTGCACATGTGTACCTAGATAGGATAGTTCCTTGGTTTGGTTTTTATGTGCATGAATATGAATGTATGGTCATGTGTGTTTTAATGTGTTATGTGAAGGGTTTTCTCACATATATTTATACACTCACACACATGGATGATGATCTAGTAAATGAGAGGGGCCTTGAAAGGTGTGCCCAAGAATACTCTAAAACTAGATAGGTGCTTGAATATGCTATAAGCATATATATATATATATACATATGAATATCTTAAGCCTATGTTTATGAAATATAATTAAAGGCTTTTCAATAAATGGAACTTAGCTTAGCACCGAGTGAACTTGACATTGAGAGGTATTGACTTTCCCTTGAGGAAATATTCACCACTTGTCCCTTGTAGAGTGTTGACTTCCCTTTGTGGAATATTCATCTATGGACCCACATAAGGTGTTGACTTTTCTTTGAGGAATATTCACCCACGTCTTCTCATGAGATGAGTCCACAATTACCAAATGGTATGTAGAGGGAATACCTATCTCTTATTTCCATAAACTATGCTTGCCACATACGATCTAGCAAAGTGAATTCACTTAGGATGCTAGGATATATGTTAATGTTCTACCTTGGCTAGGTAGGAACACCTTCCATTGGTGTAAGGCTCTACAACACCAAATTCCATGTTTAGCACCCATGGTGTTAGTGTCGGTTGAGGCTGTAGTTTACCTAAAGTAAAATGGACAATGGAAGTAATGGAATAGGATCCTAACTAGGGACTTAAGGTAAGTTACTTAGTACAGATGGAAGTAATGAACTCATCTAGACATTGCACAAGTAGCTCCTTAGGAAGTCGTAGGAGGGTGACCTAATGTATATGATTATGTTTATGTCCATATGCATGACTTAGTAGTGCTTGTCTACTTGTTATGAAGATATGCATGGTATGAATCTATATGATGTGATCTTATCCTTATGTGCACTATGTTGGTCTATGACTATATTATGAAGGTCTTGTATTGACATGAATGAAGTTGGCTTTACTTGTGATGTTGATGTATGAAGTGGTAAGGCTTGTGGTCTCATGATGTGTCTACTAAGTATATGTGAGGTTATGGGGTTTCACATGTACATTGCACTAGTAGATTAAGATTGGGATTATGAGTAAGGTCTTATAAGGTATCATGTGAAGTAAAATAAGTATATGTGCATAATGATTAAGAGTTCACTGTAATGTTCTTTATAGTTTGGTTTAAATGTGTATATGTTGTACTATACTTCTATGATGGTATGTGTTGTCTTGTATAGATGGTAGGTATGTTTCTTTGTGGCCTTACGGTGATGTATTGCACCAAGTATCACTAGAGGGTTACTTAGGAAGTTAATGAATAAGAGGGAAATTAGCTCACTGTTAAGGTAAAGGTGGCTCACTATAATGTGACTTAAGAATGCAATAAATTCTAAATGTGATCATATGTGATGCTTGGTCTTTGAATATGTTTATATGGAGTATACGAATGATATAAATGCTATTGTTTAAAGGTTTTTAATAAAGATTTACTTAAAAAGGCATGAAGTATGATTTCAAGAAAATGTCCCTTTTAAATGCATGTTTTTGCATGGTTGCCATACTTAGTACATTCATGTGCTAATCCCATTCTTCTGTACTTTTTACACAAAGTGTAGGTTATGGATGCTTAAAGTATGTCTTGAATGGTAAAGAGCTTGATAGATGTTTCCCAAGCTCAATAAAAAGGATCCTTAACGTTCAAGGATGTCCTACTTATGTCTTTAATGTAAAGTCTTTAAATATTGTATAGTTATGTAATGTGTCTTATGGGTCGTGTCCCAAATGTACTCTAAAGTTGTTGAGTCTAAGATGGCAAAGAGACTTAAGGTCTATAAATGTATTACGACTTTGGTTTTAGCTATATATGAGATGAAGTTTCTAGCATATGATGTGCTATGAAAAGTTTTAAATTTTCCGCTAAAT
Source organism: Solanum sitiens (assembly GCA_016801875.1). Lineage (NCBI taxonomy): Eukaryota > Viridiplantae > Streptophyta > Magnoliopsida > Solanales > Solanaceae > Solanum > Solanum sitiens. The sequence continues at coordinate 1,261,705 of JABWTJ010000130.1, read as the reverse complement.
TTACTATGTCAATGCAATGAATGATAACTATGGGCTTGTATAAGACCTCCGAGAGGTCAAATACGTCGTGTTAAATCTAGGGGGTGCTCCCCGGATATGACAAACGTGGTATCAAAGCATCAGGTTTATAAAGTGGTCTTAGGTTCTAAGAGTCTCATATTGCCACGTCTAGTAGAGTCTCGTAGCATTGGTGGTGAGTCGCGACACATCAAATGGTACGAGAGGCTATAGGATGATAGAGTTTCCCTTCTTCATCATTCTAATGACGTGCCATAGAATTTAACTCTATAAGGTCTCTCTCTTATGTTTTCTTGTCCGGTGGTCTTTCAGATGTGATTGCTTGGATGAGATTGTTCTCTATGCTTGAGGGAGAAAAAGGTAGTTAATGCTTATCTTTGTTTTATGGTTGAGTGAGTATGTGTGAAGATGAATTTTTGAAATGTTTTGATGATATGATGCCAATTATGGCTATGCATGAGATTTAAGTGAAATAGCATGTTATGTTGAAGAATGCATGGCATGATATAGTTAAAGCATGATTAGAAGTTATTATGGTTGACATGAGTTTCTTTCGAAATAATGAGTTACTATATTGGGTTGCATGATGGTAGCCTTATATTATTACTTGAGATTGAAATGCTTAGTGACTACATATGGAAGCATGCTACCCTAAGATTTTGTACTTAAAGGTGTTCAATGTTTCCTTTTTGTATGCATGTGGTCCTTGATAAGTTGCCTAGTATGGATTGAAGTTCTTAGTATAAACTTGATCCTAGGTGTGATGATATTATGCTTGTCTTGGTAAAGTTTTGGTATCTCATATTGTCATGATTTCCTAACAATTGCCTAAATGTTGCATTTTTGGAATTTGGAAGCATGTTCACTGTAATGATAGGCAGATTACTGTGAAATTTTTGGGGAAACCAACTAAATTGTTCTTTGATTTGATGTTTGAAATGTGTATAAAATTGATGTATATGAACATGATAATGAATGTGAAAAGGAGTTTTGCTATTTGGAATGAAGAATGACAGTCTTATGGCATGATGAGTCGTAGATTTGTTTCTAACTTCTTATTGTGTTGTGAGTCTCCTTGTTGTCTTCCCCTAATGATATATGACCTTGGTGTCGATTGTATTGTATGAACACCTTATGTGATTGAATGAGATGACCTAACTTGATAATTGTGGATAAATTGCCTAGGTGATAAGGCTTAGAGTACCTTGGTGTTCCTATGTTAACTTACTATAAATCCTTCTAAAGTTGTAATCACTTTTAAGTGATGAAAAATGAAGGTTGTTAAGTTAAGATCCTTTTAAGTTGGGGTAAGTTTCTCTTAATTGGGTTTACCCTAAGTGGGGGATGGTGATGAAATGGTAAGGTTGTAGATATTGTCTACCTTGTCCTTCTATTCTTACTTGAACTTGAAAATAATGAATTTTTAGTAAGCTTGTTCATGAATATAGTCTTGCATAAAGTATGAATTGCATGACCTTTATATGCTTGGTGTGTATTGATTGGCATCATCTTGAAGACATTATGAATGTTCCAAAGTGTATGAAAGAAAATTTTTGATAAAAATTCATGTTTTCTCATGTAGATTTGCATCTTTATAACATAGTTGTGCATTTGACTTCATGAGATAAGATAAGAAACATGGTAGAAGTCACTTGTGAGGTAAATTGTTTAGCCTTATAATGGAAATTGAGTCTCTTTAAAATGAAATATGTTGAGTCTCTTGAAAATTTTGTGACTTGTATGGGTTAGAAAGTTTGGTTTTAGGCTCACTTTTGAAGAATGAAAGCATGTTTAGCTAAGTGTTAATGTGTGTGCCTATGATTTGTGTTATTCTTCTCAAAATATGCTTACTGTGAAGAGTACTCGGTTAGAAATTGACATTTTGTGAAATTTCTTCCTATTTGTTGTGATGTACTTGGTGTGACTTACCATTTAGACTTCACTAGGAAGAAGACATGATAATGCCTTGGTTTAAAAGTTGAGAATTTCTCATTTTTAGAGTAAATTGACCTTGTACTTTGCTTAGGTGTGAACTCATGATACATGTAAGTATGTTGAGGAGAAGGACATTCCTCCATGGACACCACTAAGCATGGTATGGTTGATTCTGACCTTCATGGCACTAAGTCTAACGAATAAAGATCTTTGTGATTCAATTCACTCAAGACTATGTGCATTGAAGTATGAGTGCTTAAGTAACTTTGAGTATATGTTGTGATCTGCCTATATGTGGTCCTTCAAGAATATCTCTTAATGAATTAAGGTGTAATGACCATGTTATGATTGGAAGAAGGATGTTCTCCTATGAACATGAAAAGAGCCTATGAGTTTGATGTATTAAAGAGTGAGTGAATTTAAATTTTTGCTTGCTTGTGTACATTGAATGCTAAATGATGTGAAGTTGTATTCCTTGTAAAGTATGGTACATTAACTTATATGTGATGATGTTATGATTTATATGAACTGCTCTAATATGCATTGAAATCCTTGTTGTGATTAAAGTGTCCTAAGTGTCATTCGAGGACGAATGTTCCCAAGTGGGGGGGATATTGTAAGACCCCAAAATGAGTGTCACGACCGGGGTCTAGACCCTAGCCAAAACTGGCGTTGTTGACCTCTCAGAGGTCGCAGACAAGCCTACATACGTCTTCATTACATCGTTTGGGTTAATTTTAGCGGAAAATTTAAAACTTTTGTTTGCTTTGAAGTATACATAGACTTCATAGTAAGAATTGCAATATAGCAGATCAGTTCACCACAACCATCTAATTATGAGATATTCAAATGAAGAAAATAGATCATAACTGCATAAATATAAAGTTGGCAAAATGGCACCAATACAACGTCTGAAATGTGTAAGAAAGAAACACTAGTGGAACACTCTCCAGTAACTCATGCCTACGTCTAAGCTAGAATATAAAAGATAAGCATCCTCGAAAGCATGAGGGCCTACCAAGTCCGGATGAATGCTCCACATCCGGATATCTTCAACATAGTCTCGTAAGCTGTAGCGTCCACCTGCACCTGCACCTAAAAGTAGGGTATTGTATGGGATTAGTACACACTTGTACTAAGTATGGGTGCATGCAAGTACACACCAAGGACATGCATGATTAAGGAAAGCTCTCTCCTAATGATATGAGTTATGGAAAGCCTAGTCAGTTGGACTTGCCAAATCGGATTAGGAAAGTCATGCTATGACAGTAACATGCATCATCATTCTTTTCATATTTCACACAACACATAACATATTTCATATAGCACATACATATACCACACATCATTCGTTCATATTCCATGAGACCTTGGAATCATGGACTTAACATTAGGACTTCCCAAAATGAGGGCTCAACATATGGGACCTCAACTAGGGAGCCTTCTTTAGAAAACACAGAGTCTGCTTCATTCATTCCTACATACTTCACTTTCATTCATTTTATTCATTCATAGGCTGGTACAAACACCAGCTATACCTAGGATGTAGTTTAAGACTCTCATCGGGTTCACGGTGCAATGATCAAGAACGACCTAGTGTCATTACTTGAGTCTAGTACACCTCTTGATTATCCTAACCAACACCTTTGGTATCATTCATTTCATTTTGTGCATTACTCAGGTTGGACTCCTTCTTTCTTTGGGAACTTTAACTTTAACCGACATAGATCATTTGAGCTCCATGAAATCCAGTGTCTACCCCACACCAAAAATAGGTGGAATCACCGGCCAAAGTGAAACCAAAACATGCTAGCGTATATAGGGAATTGAACCCTGCTAGATCCCTATATTGGCTCCATAGGTTCAAAGACTAGGAGATATAAGGAGACCCATACCCGCCTAAATGGACAGTCTCATCTCATGAGATTTACACGAACCTCTGCCTTCCAGAAAGAAGGATTCGTGACTCATAGGTAGCCTATCGGTGCTTCGTATAAAGTTCCATTACATTTATCTCACATCATAGAAGCTGGCTTCTAGCATGAGGGCATCATTGCTCATTACATGATTTCTCATCTCATCATTAGTATTAAGTGTGTATTGATATCAATACTTTCATTAGAGTGTTTCTTAGAGACTGGTCTCTTCATTAACTTACACTCTCATAGGTGAGTACGTTATTGGTAACACTTACTTAGGCTCATCTGAGATTGATCTCATATTTCACCTTAGCCTCTTATCATGTTGTCACCACATTCATTAACTTTAGCATATTAGCTCATCATAATTACTCACCCCTTTTACGTGATTGTTCATTTCATTATATGCCAATGCACTTGGCCTTTTAGTGTGTTTCACACCCTTAATTAACCCTCCTGGGGTCACATCAATTCATCACATACATCTTAGGTTCACTTACTTTTAACGTACGCTGGACAAATGAACCCATACGTACAAGCCATGAGGCTTCATTCATAATTCGTCTAAGTAACTTATACTTACCCAAGATTATATGGTACAAGACTTATGCATCTTGTAAGTATGCCAAGGTATCAATTTCGATTCCTATAGACAGCATTTATTAAATAATAATCACGTAAGACTTATGTATCAATACGGAATTAGGCAAGGTAACCCGATTTCGAATCCCTTGTATAACACTTAGTCTTTTTATAAATTTTTGATTTGGAATTCTCGGCTTGGGGAACCGAGATCGAATCCCCACACCTACACTTGCTTTCTTTCTTTTCTTCGTTTTGTCTAAAACATCTCGGCTTGGGGACCCAAGATCGAATCCCCACGCCCACATTCCTTTAATTTCTTTCTTTCCTTAATTATTCCGTTTAGACCGAGAGGATGTGGGATCAATCCCCCACAACTTGATTTTTCTTTTATTTAATTTTCTCCTAACTTACTTATCTATCCGAGAGGTTGTGGGTTCGATCCCAACACACATCATTTTATTTATCTTCACTTTTTCTTTTGTTTCTTCACCAGCCTTACCCCATTTCGAATCCCCCTCACCTCACTTTAAATATTAAATTTTTCAGCAGCCTTTATATAGTAAGGTCTCGGGTTCAATCCTTGGTGACCTCACTTATTTTTTAAAAAAAATTAAATCTCCAATTCTTCAAGTAACTTAGCCGAAACCAAATTTCCAGCAAGTCTGGAAATTTGCTTTCCAGTCCATTTCATCAACATTTTATATGGTAGATTTTAGGACAATTCATTGGACATTTCCTACATTTATTTTGTGCATTTTCGTGGTTACATTTGATCAAGAGGTTTCATTCAATTCAACAACATTACACCACTTATGAACATCACGATTTACTTCAAGTAATTGCATACAAAACACAAAAATTTAACATGCATATTACATACTTCAACCCGTGACCAAAGTCACGGCATACACAATGAACACATACGTTTAACACATAGTTTCGGAAAGCATGCTTATTACTTACATAAATCCGAACATATATAAATGAACATAATCATCACAAAAACACATCACATCCCTAAATTCTACAAGTAAAACATACCCAACCTACAAAATCGATGGGAGTTAGTGACAGGGACATGCAACGGGGAACATTCCTAGTTTTTGGATTAGAATCGATTGAATCCTAGGGGTCTCTTGGGAAAGGGACCAAGAGGAAGAAAACCCATACCTTTTGTCGATCAACACCCTCCAAATCTTCTCCAATGGCAGCCAACTCCCAAGACACCAAAGCCTCACCACCAAACTTCAAGCATAACCCGTCAAGAACAACGTTTTTGCTTTTCATTTTTAGTTTAGTTTTTCTTTTGAATTTTAGCGTTCAAGTTCTTCAAGAGTGATGAACTTTTGATTTTTTTCTTTTACTGATAATGAACGTGAGAATGAGAGTAAATAGGCGTGATAAAGAGAGTGGAGAATCGTGAGAATGAGAGTGGAGAGATGTTATAGTAAGCTTAGGAGTAGGAGTCTTAGTTGAAGACTTAGTCAAACTAGGACTCCTTGCCATTTATTATTAAAAATCTTATTTTTTGAAGGCCTCATGAATGATCTCTGGACCCAAAATGGATGACTGTCCAACCCCAAACCACCCAACTGGAGACCTACACCTTCTACCATACAGTGCCTCAAACGGTGCCATCCCAATGCTGGAGTGATAGCTGTTATTGTACGAGAACTCTATCAATGGCAGATGGTCGTTCCAACTACCTCTGAAGTCGACCACACACTCCCTAAAAATGTCCTCCAATGTTTGAACGGTGTGCTCTGCCTGCCCATCTGTCTGACGATTGAAGGCAGTATTGAGCTTTACCTGCGTGCCTAAGCACTTCTGGAAGGATCTCCAGAAATGCGAAGTGAACTGAGTTCCTCTATCTGAAATGATAGAAAAAGGAATCGCATGCCACCTCACAATCTCATCAATGTAGAGTATTACATAATCCTCGGCCTTGTAAGTAGACTTCACAAGGATAAAGTGGGCAGACATAGTTATCCTGTCCACAATAACCCATATGGAGTCATGATGTCTCCTAGTCTTCGAAAGACCAACCACGAAATTCATGTTAATGGCCTCCCACTTCCAAGTCGGAACCTCAATCATCTGAGTGAGACCACCAGGCTTAAGGTGCTCCGCCTTAACCTGCTCAGAATTAGGGCATTTGGCCACATACTCAGCAATGTCCTTATTCATGCCATCCTACCAATAGATCTGCTTGAGGTCATGATACATCTTGGTGGAACCTGGATCTATCGAATACCTAGAACAATGGGCCTCTGCAACAATCTTGGTCCGCAAATCAACCACATCTGGTACACAGAGCCTGTCCTGGTACCTAAGTATGCCGTCACCTCCCAAAGCAATGGACTCATTCATCTTTACCAGCACTAAGTCCTTAAACTCCATCAACACAGGATCAAGATGCTGACCTTTCTTGACTTCAACTACCAAGGATGATTCAAAACTAGCATGAACTGAAACACCCCCACTAGTAGAAGCCATCAATCGCACACCCAGTCTGGACAGTCTGTGTACATCCTTCACAAGCTCCTTCTTCCCATCATCAATGTGGGTTCTACTCCCCATACTCAACCTGCTCAAAGCATCAGCTACAACATTTTCCTTCCCTGGATGGTAGTGGACACTCATTTCATAGTCCTTCAACAGCTCCAACCATCTCCACTGACGTAGATTCAACTCCCTCTGCGTGAACACGTACGGGAGACTCTTGTGGTCGATGAACACATCCACATGCACCCCGTACAAGTAGTGCCTCCACAGCTTCAATGCAAACACCACAGCATCCAACTCCAGGTCATGAGTGAGATAATTCATCTCATGAACCTCCGCTATCACCTTACCACCCTGCATAAGAACACAACCAAAACCAACCCTTGATGCGTCAAAATAATTAGTGTAATTCTCACCACATTTAGGCAACGTAAGCACTGGGGCTGAAGTGAGTCTGTCCTTGAGCTCCTGGAAACTCTTCTCACAAGTCTCCGCCCATTCGAACTTGGCTTTCTTCTTAGTCAAAGCTGTCAGTCGGGCAGCAATGCAAGAAAAACCCTTCATGAACCTGCGGTAGTACCCAGCCAATCCCAGAAAGCTACGTATATCGGTGGGAGTAAGAGGTTTTGGCCAGTTCTTAACAACCTCAGTCTTCCTGGGGTCTACCTCCACACCCTGATCAGACACAACATGACCCAGGAAGGTCACTGATCTAAGCCAGTATCACACTTGCTGAATTTGGCATACAACTGATGTTGTCTAAGTACCTGCAAGGTTAGTCTCAAATGTTGTTCATGCTCTTCCTTGGTCTTAGAGTAGATGAGGATGTCATCAATGAATACTATGACGAAAGAATCAAGGTATTCACGGAAGACTAGGTTCATGAGGTCCATAAATGCAGTTGGTGCATTAGTGAGACCAAATGACATGACTAGGATCTCATAATGACCATAACGGGTATTAAAGGCTGTCTTTGGGATATCTTCATCCCTAACCCTAAGATGATGATACCCAGAACGAAGATCAATCTTTGAGAAGAAACTAGACCCTTGGAGCTGATCGAATAAGTCATCTATTATGGAAAGTGGATACCTGTTGTTTATAGTGACTTTGTTGAGCTGCCGATAATCAATACACATCATAAGGGTTCCATCCTTCTTTTTCACAAACAGCATTGGAGCGCCCCAAGGGGATATGCTCGGCTGAATAAATCCCTTATCAGTGAGATCTTTTAATTGCAGCTTCAACTCTTTGAGTTCAGCTGGACCCATTTTGTAGGGAGGATTTGAAATCGTTTTGGTATCGGGATCTAGGTCGATACCAAAATCAATCTCTCGAGGGGGAGGGTCTCCAGGCAAATCATCGGGGAAAACATCTTGGAACTTATTCACTACAGGCACAGAGTCTATGGAAGGAACGTTACGATCTAGATCATTGACACTCACAAGATGGCATAACGATCCCTTGGACATCAATTTATTAGCTTTTATATTCGAAATCAAGGGACCTGAACGACTCGAATTGTACCCCTCCCAGACCAGCTTTACTTCATTAGTGAAATAGAATCTCACAACCCTACTACGACATTCCATAAAGGCATAACATTTATGGAGTCAGTCCATACCAAGTATAATATCGAAGTCATTCATGGGTAACTCAACAAGGTCTGCACATATAGCCTTACCACATACTACTATTGGGAAGTCTTTATGAACCCTATCAGCTCTCACATTTCTCCAAAGGAAGTACTAACTACAATAGGCTTATGCAAAACCTCAGGTAGTGTTTCCAAAGTAAGAGCAAGCAAGGGAGTCACAAAATAAAGCGTAGACCCTAGATCAAGTAAAGCATAAATAGAGGTTGAGAAAACTTGCAGCATACCTGTGACCACATTAGAAGACTTCTCCTGCACCTCCCTGCCCTTCAAGGCGTAGAATTTGTTCCTCTTTGGTGGCTCGCCTGCAGTAGCATTCTGGGGATTAGTCCTAGGCTGAGCATTACCTCCAGCCTGACCCCTATTCTGTAGACAATCCCTGACCATGTGTCCGCTCTTTCCGTAACCGAAGCAGGCATTTGTGCCTAGTCTGCACTCTCCATTGTGAATACGGACACACTTGCCATATTCCTTTCCAGGATGCTGCACATCACCTCCATTGCCGTTCTTGGGCTCGGGTCTGTCTCCTCTGGGTACTGCACTCCTCTGATAGTTAGAGTTCCGTGAACTCTGATGCCCCTTCTTAAATCTGGGCTGATCACGAACTCCAGAAGTACTCCTGCCACCACCTCTGCTGGAACCTGTCTGGTCAGAAGGGTTAGGCCTCCTGACCTTACAGACTCTCCTCTTCTTCCTGCTGTCCTCAACCTGCTCGACATGCACCATCAGCCTGGACAAGTCCATGCTGTCATAGAGCATCGCAGCCCGACACTCCTCCTCCAATTCCTCTGATATTCCTGTAAGGAACCTGCTAATCTCATCCCTGCTATTCGACACAAGAGAAGTGGCATACCTGGACAATTTAACGAATTTCAGGGAATACTCCCTGACAGTCATCGAGACCTGCTTAAGGTTGATGAACTCCTCAACCTTTAGCCTCTCTCATCTCTCTTGGGAATAACCTCTCCAGAAAGGCTGTCTTAAACAGATCCCATGTGATCGGACCTCTGCCCAACGCCCTGATATCCTGCCACATCTTGTACCAAGCATGTGCAACATCTTTTATCTGGTACGAGGCCAGCTCAGCTTTCTCAATCTCTGTGGGCCCCATCACCACCAGAATCTGCTGGACCTCCTCCACGAACTCTTGAAGATCCTCTGCAGTCTTAAATCCTGTAAAGATTGGAGAATTCATCCTCGTAAAATCTCGCAACCTGTTTGCTATGTTGTGGGCTGGTGGTTTCTCCCGCTGAACCTCCTATCTGTTGGCCTGGGCCGTCATAGCCTGAGCCTGCTCAGTGATGGCTTGAGCTATTTGTCCCAAAGTTGTCCGCAACTCCAAATAAGTCAACCCTGCTGGGTTAACTGGCATGGCCACTCCTGCAGCCGGAGCCTGGGTGGAACTTGGTTGTCCCTAGCAGCTGCTCCTACTCTTCCCCGACTAGATTTTCCCCTTGTGTTCATTTTCTAAAAACATAAGAATTGATGTTAAATACGCTCATAACACCAAGAAATCAAACATTAAGGAAAGCACGATAATATTAGAAGAAGGGAAATTTTCCTACACATCATGCAGTCTCTAATTCATGATAGTGGTGCACTTCACTACCATAACTTAGAAAACTACTCGATGTGGTTGATGTGAACTTATTATCCTTGGAATTTAAACCTAATGCTCTGATATTATATTTGTCACGACCGGTGTCTAGACCCTAGCCAAAATCGGCGTCGTTGACCTCACAGAAGTCGCATACAATACGACATACGTCATCATTACATCGTATGGGTTAATTTTAGCAGAAAATTTAAAACTTTTGTTTGCTTTGAAGTATACATAGACTTCATAGTAAGAATTGTAATATTGCACATCAGTTCACCACAACCATCAAATAATGAGATATTTAAATGAAGGAAATAGTTCATAACTGCATAAATATAAAGTTGACAAAATGGCACCAATACAACGTCTGAAATAAGTAAGAAAGAAACGCTAGTGGAACACTCTCCAGTAGCTCATGCCTACGTCTAAGCTAGAATATAAAAGATAAGCATCCTCGAAAGCATGAGGGCCTACCAAGTCCGGATGAATACTCCACATCCGGATAGCTTCAACGTAGTCTCGTAAGCTATAGCGTCCACCTGCACCTGCACCTAAAAGTAGGGTATTGTATGGGATTAGTACACACTTGTACTAAGTATGGGTGCTTGCAAGTACACACCAAGGACATGCATGATTAAGGGAAGCTCTCTCCTAACGATATGAGTTATGGAAAGCCTAGTCAGTTGGACTTGCCAAATCGGATTAGGAAAGTCATGCTATGAGAGTAACATGCATCATCATCTTTTCATATTTCACACAACACATAACATATTTCATATAGCAAATACATATATCACATATCATTCGTTCATATTCCATGAGACCTTGGAATCATGGACTTAACATTAGGACTTCCCAAAATGAGGGCTCAACATATGGGACCTCAACTAGGGAGCGTTCTTTAGCAAACACAGAGTATGCTTCATTCATTCCTACATACTTCACTTTCATTCGTTTCATTCATTCATAGGCTGGTACAAACACCAGCTATACCTAGGATGTAGTTTAAGACTCTCATCAAGTTCACGGTGCAATGATCAAGAACGACCTAGTGTCATTACTTGAGTCTAGTACACCTCTTGATTATCCTAACCAAACACCTTTGGTATCATTCCTTTCATTTTGTGCATTACTGAGGCTGGCCTCATTCTTTCTTTGGGAACTTTAACTTTAACCTACATAGATCATGTTATCTCCATGAAATCCAGTGTCTACCCCACACCGAAAAGAAGTGGAATCACCGGCCAAAGTGAAACCAAAACATGCTAGCGTATATAGGGAATTGAACCCTGCTAGATCCCTATGTTGGCTGCATAGGTTCAAAGACTAGGAGATATAAGGAGACCCATACCCGCCTAAACGGACAGTCTCATCTCATGAGATTTACACGAACCTCTGCCTTCCCGAAAGAAGGATTTGCGACTCATAGCTATCCTGTCGGTGCTCCGTATAAAGTTCCATTACGTTCATCTCACACATCATAGAAGCTGGCTTCTAGCATGAGGGCATCATTGCTCATTAGATGATTTCTCATCTCATCATTAGTATTAAGTGTGTATTGATATGTATACTTTCATTAGAGTGTTTCTTAGAGACTGGTCTCTTCATTAACTTACACTCTCATAGGTGAGTACGTTATTGGTAACACTTACTTAGGCTCATCTTAGATTGATCTCATCTTTCACCTTAGCCTCTTATCATGTTGTCACCACATTCATTAACTCTAGCATATTAGCTCATCATAATTACTCACCCCTTTTACGTGATTGTTCATTTCATTATATGCCAATGCACTTAGTCTTTTAGTGTGTTTCACACCCTTACTTAACCCTCCAGGGGTCAGATCAATTCATCACATACATCTTAGGTTCACTTACCTTTAACGTACGCTGGATTTATGAAACCATACGTACAAGCCATGAGGCTTCATTCATAATTCGTCTAAGTGACCTATACTTACCTAAGATTATATGGTACAAGACTTATGCATCTTGTAAGTATGCCAAGGTCTCAATTTCGATTCCTATAGGTAGCATTCATTAAATATTTAATCACGTAAGACTTATGTATCAATACGGAATTGGGCAAGGTAACCCGATTTTGAATCCCTTGTATAACACTTAGTCTTTTTATAAATTTTTGATTTAGAATTTCGGCTTGGGGAACCGAGATCGAATCCCCACACCTACACTTTCTTTCTTTCTTTTCTTCACTTTGTCTTAAACATCTCAGCTTGGAGACCCAAGATCGAATCCCCACGCCCACATTCCTTTTATTTTCTTTCTTTCCTTAATTCTTCCGTTTAGACCGAATGGATGTGGGATCGATCCCCCAAAACGTCATTTTTCTTTAATTTAATTTTCTCCTAACTTCCTTATCTATCCGAGTGGTTGTGGGTTCGATCCCCACACACCTCATTTCATTTATCTTTCCTTTTTCTTTTGTTTCATCCCCAGCCTTACCCCATTTCGAATCCCCCTCACCTCACTTTAAATATTAAATTTTTCAGCAGCCTTTATATAGTAAGGTCTCGGGTTCAATCCTTGGTGACCTCACTTATTTTTAAAAAAAAATTAGATCTCCAATTCTTCAAGTAACTTAGCCGAAACCAAATTTCCAGCAAGTCTGGAAATTTTATCACGCTTTCCAGTCCATTTCCTCAATATTTTATATGATAGATTTTAGGACAACTCATTGGACATTTCGTACGTTTATTTTGTGCATTTTCGTGGTTACATTTTATCAAGAGGTTTCACTCAATTCAGCAACATTACACGACTTATGAACATTATGATTTACTTCAAGTAATTGCATACAAAACACAAGAATTTAACATGCATATTACACACTTCAACCTGTGACCAAAGTCACGGCATACACAATGCACACACACGTTTAACACATAGTTTCGGAAAGTATGCTTATTACTTACATTAATCTAAACATACATATATGAACATAATCATCACAAAAACACATCACATCCCTAAATTCTACCAGCAAAACATACCCAACCTACACAATCGATGGGAGCTAGTGACACGGACATGCAACGGGGAACTTTTTTAGTTTTCGAATTAGAATTCGACTGAATACTAGGGGTCTCGTGGGAAAGGGACCAAGAGGAAGAAAAGCCATACCTTTTGTCGATCAACACCCTCCAAATCTGCTCCAATGGCAGCCAACTCCCATGACACCAAAGCCTCACCACCAAACTTCAAGCACAACCCGTCAAGAACAACGTTTTTGCTTTTCGTTTTTAGTTTAGTTTTTCTTTTGAGTTTTAGCGTTCAAGTTCTTCAAGAGTGATGATCTTTTGATTTTTGATCTTTTACTGATAATGAACGTGAGAATGAGAGTAAATAGGTGTGAGAAAGAGAGTGGAGAATCGTGAGAATGAGTGTGGAGAGATGTTATAGTAAGCTTAGGAGTAGGAGTCTTAGTTGAAGACTTAGTCAAACTAGGACTCCTTGCCATTTATTATTAAAAATCTGATTTTTTAAAGGCTTAGGTGAAATGACTAATCATGCCCTTACTTAAATCAGATAATTAATATAAATTAATTAGATTTAACATTGCTTCCACCAAGGATCGAACCCGGGTGAAGCTTAACTTGTGAAAAAGGTCAAATTCGGCAAACCCTACCCGAATTTTCCACATTTTTATATTAATTAATTAATTAATTAAATACTTAGGGTAATTACAATACAACCTCTAGCCTGGAAAAGACCATTTTACCCCTAGACCCTCCAAACTTAAGATTACCCCTTTCAAGTCCGGTTAAGACTCATCCGGGTGAATCTTAATATTCGGGTGCCCTACATGGGTGCACCCAACCTTGACTAGCTAAACTAACTCACAAACTTAGTTGGCTTGGCTGTTGCATAGGTTCTGAGGTCTGGTTCCACGCGCATCAAGCCGTGTGGACCCGGTCTAATCTAGGCATTCTAGGTTTGTTTAGGCATTACTTAGCATAATCATTTTCGGGTTGTTACATTATCCCCCCCTTAGGAACATTTGTCCCCGAATGACACTTCTAATTATCTAGCACAATGCTAGGCATATCATAACATGAGTACTATACATAGTCAAGCAACAGTAACCAAGAATAGAGGAGATAACGAAATTTAGACTTAAGAGTAGGAAGTCTAACCTCAAGAGCTGAAAAGATGAGGATAGCGGGATCTCATCGGCCTCCCACGTAGCACCCTCAACAAGATGGTTCCTCCACAATACCTTCACTATGGCAACCTCTTTGTTTCTCAGCCACTTTACCTGCCGGTCTAAAATCTCAACAGGAACCTCCTCATAGGAAAAATCTTCATCAACCCCCAAACCTTCAACAGGCAGAATCAATGCTGGATCACCAAGACACTTCTTTAACATAGATACATGAAAGACTGGATGAACAGAACCTAGCTCCGCAGGCAACGCCAACTCATAGGCCACCTCACCCACACGCTGTAGAATCTCGTATGGCCTAACATACCTCGGACTCAACTTCCCCATCCTGCCAAACCTCATCACCCCTTCATGGGTGATATCTTCAAGTATACATGGTCACCAACATCAAACTCTAAGAGTCTCTTCCTGTTATCTGCATAAGACTTCTGCCGACTGTAAGCAGTAGCCAACCTGTCCCTAATCACCCTGACCTTCTCTAAGGCCTCATGAATGATCTATGGACCCAAAATGGATGACTCTCCAACCTCGAACCACCCAATTGGAGACCTACACCTCCTACCATACTGTGCCTCAAACGGTGCCATCCCAATGCTAGAGTTATAGCTGTTATTGTACGAGAACTCTATCAATGGCAGATGGTCGTCCCAACTACCTCTGAAGTCGATCACACACGCCCTCAACATATCCTCTAATGTCTGAATGGTGAGCTCTGCCTGCCCATCTGTCTGAGGATGGAAGGCAGTACTGAGCTTTACCTACGTGCCTAAGCTCTTTTGGAAGGATCTCCAGAAATGCGAAGTGAACTGAGTTCCTCTATCTGAAATGATAGACAAAGGAATCCCATGCCACCTCACAATCTCATCAATGTAGAGTATTGCATAATCCTCGGCCTTGTAAGTAGACTTCACAGGGATAAAGTGGGCAGACTTAGTCATCCTATCCACAATAACCCATAAGGAGTCATGTTGTCTCCTAGTCCTCGAAAGACCAACCACGAAGTTCATGTTAATGGCCTCCCACTTCCAAGTCGGAACCTCAATCATCTGAGTGAGACCACCAGGCTTAAGGTACTCCGCCTTAACCTGCTCAGAATTAGGGCATTTGGCCACATACTCAGCAATGTCCTTATTCATGCCATCCTACCAATAGATCTGCTTGAGGTCATGATACATCTTGGTGGAACCTGGATCTATCGAATACCTAGAACAATGGGCCTCTGCAACAATCTTGGTCCGCAAATCAACCACATCTGGTACACAGAGCCTGTCCTGGTACCTAAGTATGCCGTCACCTCCCAAAGTAAAGGACTCATTCATCTTTATCAGCACTAAGTCCTTAAACTCCATCAACACAGGATCAAGATGCTGACCTTTCTTAACTTCAAATACCAGCGATGACTCAGAAATAGCATGAACTGAAACACCCCCACTAGTAGAAGCCATCGACCGCACACCCATTCTGGACAGTCTGTGTACATCCTTCACCAACTGCTTCTTCCCATCATCAATGTGGTTTGTACTCCCCATGCTCAACCTGCTCAAAGCATCAGCTATAACATTTGCCTTCTCTGGATGGTAGTGGACACTCATGTCATAGTCCTTCAACAGCTCTAACCATCTCCGTTGACGTAGATTCAACTCCCTCTGCGTGAACACGTACGGGAGACTCTTGTGGTCTGTGAACACATCCATATGCACCCCGTACAAGTAGTGCCTCCACAGCTTCAATGCAAACACCACAGCATCCAACTCCAGGTCATCAGTGGGATAATTCTTCTCATGAACCTTGAGATGTCTGGACGCATAGGCTATCACCTTAACACCCTGCATAAGAACACAACCCAAACCAACCCTAGATGCATCACAATAAACAGTGTAATTCTCACCACATTTAGGTAACGTAAGATCTAGGGCTGAAGTGAGTCTGTCCTTGAGTCCTGGAAACTCTTCTCACAAGTCTCTGCCCGTTCAAACTTGGCTTTCTTCTTAGTCAAAGCTGTCAGTGGGGCAGCAATGGAAGAAAAACCCTCCACAAACCTACTGTAGTAACCAACCAATCCCAGAAAGCTACGAATATCGGTAGGAGTAAGAGGTCTTGCACAATTCTTAACAACCTCAGTCTTCCTGGGTCCACCTCCACACCCTGATCAGACACAACATGACCCAGGAAGGTCACTGATCTAAGCCAGAATTCACACTTGCTGAATTTGGCATACAGTTGATGTTATCTAAGTACATGCAAGGTTAGTCTCAAATGTTGTTCATGCTCTTCCTTGGTCTTAGAGTAGATAAGGATGTCATCAATGAATACTATGACGAAAGAATCAAGGTATTCACGAAAGACTCGGTTCATGAGGTCCATAAATGCAGCTGGTGCATTAGTGAAACCAAATTACATAACTAGGAACTCATAATGACCATAACGGGTACGAAAGACTGTCTTCGGGATATCTGCATCCCTAACCCTAAGATGATGATACCCAGAACGAAGATCAATCTTCGAGAAGAAACTAGACCCTTGGAGCTGATCAAATACGTCATCTATTCTGGGAAGTGAATACTTGTTCTTTATAGTGACTTTGTTGAGCTGCCGATAAACGATAAACATCCTAAGGGTTCCGTCCTTCTTTTTCACAAACAGCACTAGAGCGCCCCAAGGGGATATGCTCGGCTGAATAAAGCCATTATCAGCGAGATCTTTTAACTGCAGATCAACTCTTTGAGTGCAGCTGGACTCATTCTGTAGGGAGGATTTGAAATTGGTTTGGCATTGGGATCTAGGTCGATACCAAAATCAATATCTCGAGAGGGAGGGACTCCAGGCAAATCATCGGGGAAAATATCTTGGAACTCATTCACTACAGGTACAGAGTCTATGGAAGGAACGTCATGATCTAGATCATTGACACTCATAAGATGGCATAACGATCCCTTGGACATCATTTTATTAGCTTTTAGATTCAAAATCAAGGGACCTGAACAACTCGAATTGTACCCCTACCAGACCAGCTCTACTTCATTAGGGAAACAGAATCTCACAACCCCACTACGGCAATCCATGAAGGCATAACATTTATGGAGCCAGTCCATACCAAGTATAATATCGAAGTCATTCATGGGTAACTCAACAAGGTCTGCACACATAGTCTTACCACATACTACTATTGGGCAGTCTTTATGAACCCTATCAGTCTCATGAGATTTACACGAACCTTAGCCTTCCCGAAAGAAGGAATCGCGACTCATATCTAGCCTATCGGTGCTCCGTATAAAGTTCCATTACATTCATCTCTCACATCATAGAAGATGGCTTCTAGCATGAGGGCATCATTGCTCGTTAGATGATTTCTCATCTCATCATTAGTATTAAGTGTGTATTGATATCAATACTTTCATTAGAGTGTTTCTTAGAGACTGGTCTCTTCATTAACTTACACTCTCATAGGTGAGTACGTTATTGGTAACACTTACTTAGGCTCATCTGAGATTGATCTCATCTCTCACCTTAGCCTCTTATCATGTTGTCACCACATTCATTAACTTTAGCATATTAGCTCATCATAATTACTCACCCCTTTTATGTGATTGTTCATTTCATTATATGCCAATGCACTTGGCCTTTTATTGTGTTTCACACCCTTACTTAACCCTCCTGGGGTCACGTCAATTCATCACATACATCTTAGGTTCACTTACTTTTAATGTACACTGGACTGATGAGCCCATACGTACAAGCCATGAGGCTTCATTCATAATTCGTCTAAGTGACTTATACTTACCCAAGATTATACGGTACAAGACTTATGCATCTTGTAAATATGCCAAGGTCTAAATTTCGATTCCTATAGGCAACATTCATTAAATATTTAATCACGTAAGACTTATGTATCAATACAGAATTGGGCAAGGGGACTCAATTTCGAATCCCTTGTATAACACTTAGTCTTTTTGTAAATTTTTGACTTAGAATTCTCGGCTTGGGGAACCGAGATCGAATCCCCACACCTACACTTGATTTCTTTCTTTTCTTCGCTTTGTCTTAAACATCTCGGCTTGGGGACCCAAGATCGAATACCCACGCCCACATTTCTTTTATTTTCTTTCTTTCCTTAAGTCTTCCGTTTAGACCGAGAGGATGTGGAATCGATCCCCCACAACCTCATTTTTCTTTTATTTAATTTTCTCCTAACTTCCTTATCTATCCGACAGGTTGTGGGTTCGATCCCCACACACCTCATTTTATTTATCTTCCCTTTTTCTTTTGTTTCTTCACCAGCCTTACCCCATTTCGAATCCCCCTCACCTCACTTTAAATATTAAATTTTTCAGCAGCCTTTATATAGTGAGATCTCGGGTTCAATCCTTGGTGACCTCACTTATTTTTAAAAAAAAAAATTAAATCTCCAATTCTTCAAGTAACTTAGCCAAAACCAAATTTCCAGCAAGTCTGGAAATTTTATCACGCTTTCCAGTCCATATCCTCAACATTTTATATGGTAGATTTTAGGACAATTCATTAGACATTTCGTACGTTGATTTTGTGCATTTTCGTGGTTACATTTGATCAAGAGGTTTCACTCAATTCATCAACATTACACCACTTATGAACATCACGATTTACTTCAAGTAATTGCATACAAAACACAAGAATTTAACATGCATATTATACACTTCAACCCGTGACCAAAGTCACGGCATACACAATGCACACACACGTTTAACACATAGTTTCGGAAAGTATGCTTATTACTTACATAAATCCAAACATACATAAATGAACATAATCATCATGAAAACACATCACATCCTTAAATTCTACCAGCAAAACATAACCAACCTACAATATCGATGGGAGCTAGTGACAGGGACATACAACGGGGAACATTACTAGTTTTCGAATTAGAATTCGACTGAATCCTAGGGGTCTCTTGAGAAAGGGACCAAGAGGAAGAAAACCCTCACCTTTTGTCGATCAACACCCTCCAAATCTGCTCCAATGGCAGCCAACTCCCACGACACCAAAGCCTCACCACCAAACTTCAAGCACAACCCGTCAAGAACAATGTTTTTGCTTTTCGTTTTTAGTTTAGTTTTTCTTTTAAGTTTTAGCGTTCAAGTTCTTCAAGAGTTTTGAACTTTTGATTTTTTTTCTTTTACTGATAATGAATGTGATAATGATAGTAAATAGGCGTGAGCAAGAGAGTGGAGATTCGTGAGAATGAAAGTGAAGAAATGTTATAGTAAGCTTCGGAGTAGGAATCTTAGTTGAAGATTTAGTCAAACTAGGACTCCTTGCCATTTATTATTAAAAAACTGATTTTTTTAAAGGCTTAGGTGAAATGACTAATCATACCCTTACTTAAATCAGATAATTAATATAAATTAATTAGATTTAACATTGCTTCCACCAAGGATCAAACCCAGGTGAAGCTTAACTTGCGAAAAGGGTCAAATTCTGCCAACCCTACCCGAATTGTCCACCTTTTTATACTAATTAATTAATTAAATACTTAGGGTAATTACAATACTACCCCTAGCCTGGAAAACAACATTTTACCCCTAGACCATCCAAACTTAAGATTACCCCTTTCAAGTCCGGTTAAGACTCATCCGGGTGAATCTTAATATTCGGGTGCCCTACATAGATGGACCCAACCTTGCCTAGCTCAACTAACTCACCAAGTTAGTTGGATTGGATGGTGCATAGGTTCTGAAGTCTGGTTCCACGCGCATCAAGCTGTGTGGACCCGGTCTAATCTAGGCATTTTAGGTACGTTTAGGCATTACTTAACATAATCATTTTCGGGTTGTTACAATGGGATAGGGTGTATAGAGCCTAACATGTTCGTATTAATGTTATAAGGTCCTATAATATGGTTTATAGGCAGTGTGCAAAGTATGAAGTGATTTGGAAGTCGAACGTCAAGGGACGACCAAGACGTTCGAGGACTAGTCGCTTATGTGCCTCATGTGTCTATGCATGCTTAAATTTGTATGAAATGAGCCTAATAAGTTTTAAAATGTTAAAATGATGTTTAATGTTGTTATATGAAGTTTCGAGAAGTTTGGAGGTCAAACGACCAAGAACGTCCAAGGCGTTCAAAAGATAGCCCTTAAGACATTCAACGTGTGTCATGATGAGGCTTGGACTCTTTGGACGTCTTGTAGGTGTTTGTTTTGGATGAAACTTTTATAGAAGGTCTATAACATGTTAAGGTTTAGAATAACTTTGGAAACGTTTGGTTACGACTTTTAAAGGGCCCCATAAGAGGCCCCAAAAGAGATAGGTATTCCCTTACACTTCATGCATTCTTAAAATTAGTAAAGATTCATAGTGTCTAATGAAAAGTAGTTCTCATATTCACTAGTGTCTACTACTATGCATGTTAAGATGACGTTTATGAAAGTATGATATATATATTTTTAACTAGGATGACTTTATAGGTGTACTAGTATAGGCAAAGGTATGGGACCTTGTCTATGCATTGCACATGTGTACCTAGATAGGATAGTTCCTAGGTTTGGTTTCTATGTGCATGAATATGAATGTATGGTCATGTGTGGTTTTAATGTGTTATGTGAAGGGTTTGCTCACATATGTTTATAAACTCACACACATGGATGATTATATAGTAAATGAGAGGGGCCTTGAAAGGTGTGCCCAAGAATACTCTAAAACTAGATAGGTGCTTGAATATGCTATAAGCATATATATATATACATATGAATATCTTAATCCTATGTTTTATGAAAATATAATTAAAGGCTTTTCAATAAAGGGAACTTAGCTTAGCACCGAGTGAACTTGACATTGAGAGGTGTTGAATTTCCCTTGAGGAAATATTCACCATTTGTCCCTTGAAGAGTGTTGACTTCTCTTTGAGGAATATTCATCTATGGACCCACATGAGGTGTTGACTTTCCTTTGAGGAATATTCACCCATGTTTTCTCATGAGATGAGGCCCCAATTACCAAATGGTATGTAAAGGGAATACCTATCTCTTAGTTCCATAAACTATTCTTTTCACGTAGGATCAAGCAAAGTGAATTCACTTAGGATGCTAGGATATATGTAATGTTCTACCTTGGCTAGGTAGGAACACCTTCCATTGGTGTAAGGCTCTACAACACCAAATTCCATGTTTAGCACCCATGATCTTAGTGTCGATTGAGGCTATAGTTTCCCTAAAGTAAAATGGACAATGGAAGTAATGGAATAGGATCCTAACTAGGAGGACTTAAGGTAAGTTACTTAGTATAGGTGGAAGTAATGAACGCATCTAGACATTGCACAAGTATCTCCTTAGGAAGTCGTAGGAGGGTGACCTAATGTATATGATTATGTTTATGTCCATATGCATGACTTAGTAGTGCTTGTCTACTTGTTATGAAGATATGCATGGTATGAATCTATATGATATGATCTTATCCTTATGTGCACTATGTTGGTCTATATGACTATATGATGAAGGTCTTGTATTGACATGAATGAAGTTGGCTTTACTTGTGATGTTGATGTATGAAGTGGTAAGGCTTGTGGTCTCATGATGGGTCTACTAAGTAGATGTGAGGTTATGGGGTTTCACATGTACATTGCACTAGTAGATTAAGATTGGGATTATGAGTAACGTCTTATAAGGTATCATGTGAAGTAAAATAAGTATATGTGCATAATGATTAAGAGTTCACTGTAATGTTCTTTATAGTTTGGTTTAAATGTGTATATGTTGTACTATACTTCTATTATGGTATGTGTTGTCTTGTAAAGATGGTAGGTATGTTTCCTTGTGGCCTTAAGGTGATGTATTTCACCAAGTATCACTATAAGGTTACTTGGAAAGTTAATGAATAAAAGGGAAATTAGCTCACAGTTAAGGTAAAGGTGGCTCTCTGTAATGTGACTTAAGAATGCAATAAATTCTAAATGTGATCATATGTGATGTTTGGTCTTTGAATATGTTTATATGGAGTATACAAATGATACAAATGCTATTGTTTAAGGTTTTTAATAAAGATTTACTCAAAAATGCATTAAGTATGATTTCAAGAAAATGTTCCTTTTGAATGGTTGCCATACTTAGTACATTCATGTGCTAATCCCATTCTTCTCTACTTTTTACACAAAGTGTAGGTTATGGATGCTTAAAGGATGTGTTGAATGGTGAAGAGCTTGACAGATGTTTCCCAAGCTCAATGAAAGGGATCCTTAAAGTTCAAGGATGTCCTACTTATGTCTTTACTGTAAAGTCTTTAAATATTGTATAGTTATGTAATGTGTCTTATGGGCCGTGTCCCTAATGTACTCAAAATTTGTTGAGTCTAAGATGGCAAAGAGACTTAAGTTCTATAAATGTATTACGGCTTAGGTTTTATCTATATATGAGATGAAGTTTCTAGCATATGATGTGCTATGAAAAGTTTTAAATTTTCCGCTAAATCTATTATGTCAATGTGATGAATGATAACTATGGGCTTGTATAAGACCTCCGAGAGGTCAAGTACGCCGTGTTACATCTAGGGGGTGCTCCCCGGATGTGACATAGGTATACTTGAGAGGGACACCAACATTAATCGTACCGACCCAAGATAATACACATGAAGGGACACTACCATTAGGTCTACCAATTCAAGGTATAGAGGATATCTCATTGATCTTCCTTAGGAAGGGCCACTGCCTTTAGGTCTATGCTCCTAGGTACATAATTTCACACAAGAAGGAGGCCACCATGATTAGGTCTAGCGCTTTAATGTTAACACTCAAATAGAGTTCTAGAATCATCATGAAGGTCCACCAACTTTAGGTCTATCGATTTAAGACATGGTCTAAAATACCTTATTAGTCATTCATAGGGAGGCTACCAACATTAGGTCTACCAAACCAAGACATCCATTCATTAATTCAATACAAGGCTACCAACTATAGTTTTAGAAAATAATGATTATTTAAAAATTAAATAAATATACATTCATTAATGTAGAAGAGGATGCACTAACCTACGAATTCAAGACACATTCACCTTTACATTCATTTATACAAGAACAGAATTCCTAAGCCTACCAAATCAAGATGCTTCATTCATGATCACATTCACATTCTATATAAGATCATCACTCTATTATTGGAATCACATGTATATATACTTCAAGACATGATCACCTTAGTTCCATTAGACTCACATTCATATAGGTATCAAATAAGCACCTTTACAATAAGTAGATCACACATCAATATATCACAATTCCATATTAATAAGAATAGATCTCAACCCTTATATCGAAGATACTACAATAGATAAGACAATTCACATATTTCCTTAACCAATTCCATTATCCACTTAAGCAATTCCACAAGAGATTGATCACAATATGCCTTCAACGACTTAGATCCCAACTCACCAACACACCAATAAATCAATACATCAATACAAAAATCATTATCCATAATAAAACATAATTAATAACATGAATCCATAAACTAACTTCATATAACCACCTACTATTCATAATACATCCATAGTCAACCAATTTACATTTAATTTAGGAATTTAGAGGAAAGCACGGGTTCTTGAAGGAATTCAATGTAAAATAAACTTATAATCATCAATAAAACCCTAATCCATCAATATAATTTAAATGTTTTATCAATGTACCCATGCTAGATTATAAAGTAGGATTTTGAGCATTAAAAGACTTTGAAATATATTATGATTTGACTCCTTGAATAAAATATTAATCAAGGATGAAGGATCACCATACCTTATACTTGAAGAAAACCACGAGATTGACCTGAATACTTGAAGAAATTGACCTTGGAACCTGAACTCTTCTCCTCTAATGGAGTTTTCCTTGATAGAGAGTTTTGGAGAAGAGAGGTTTCTAACTTTGGGGTTTTGAAAATAATAAAGTTAAAAATACCTTTTTAATGTTCTAAAATACCTAAAAACACCTAATATAACCTTTCATGCAATTTAAAAGACTTGGAGTGAATTTACCAATTCACCCCTGCCAAGGGTGAATATGCACCAGAAAAACAGTGCCAATCGCGACCCCCATCCATGGACCGTGGAAGGGTTGATGAGGCATACTTTTGGCTTGTCGTTTGGTAATGAGGTTTGGGAATGGGATTTAAGGATTCGTAGACTAATTCTTTACATACGGATCAAGTCCACGGGTCGTAGATCAATCTACTGGTCATGGTTTTATTTTGTAGATCACCTTAAATTGCTAGCTTGGGGTTTAAACTTATAGCCCTCCTCAAGGACCCCTAGGATGGTCCTTGGGGAGTCGTACCCATAAGTTCAACCCCTAAACATGATTTTCTAAATATAAGAGTCACGTCTACATGTTTTAGACCTCAAAGAACATACCAAGCTTCAATGACAAGACAATAGAACACCCTAGCTCAATTGACTAGTTTCCTAACGTCCTAGTTATTTCTTGACATTTGACCTCAAAACACTTAAACTAGACTTCAAAAGCCATTTCTCATAATTTTAACAATTTACCAACTTCTAAAACACATCTGAGGCTCTACTTCTTCCTATTTCATTTTAGGGATAATACACAACAACCTATGCCCGAAATTCCAAAGACACACTTATACTATACTAAGGTCCTATTACCCCCCTGAACTTATTTTATATATAATTTTCTTCCCCTTTTCGGCCTACTTGGCACTATCTTGTAGGCCCAACATGTGTTGACATTTTTTTTCAAACTAATGCCATGTAGGCCAAAAAGGGGTAAAGAATTATTTATAAAATAAGTTCAGAGGGGTAATAGGACCTTAGTATAGTATAAGTGTGTCTATGATATTTCAGGCATAGGATGAGGGGGTACTTATGCATTTTCCTTTCAATTTATGGTTGTTACGTTATCCCTCACTTTGGAACATTCGTCCCCGAATGACACTTAAACACATTAAGGGTAACGACTCAATACTAAAATATCATAATCATGCATACAACGTTATAAACAATACACAAATATAGGAGGAACATAACTCCACATCAACAAGGCTCAATCAACTTCATGCAATTCAAGAAAGTAGGAATACATCTACTAACTCTTTATGCATCAAACCTTACCATTTCTCATTTCATTTGAGGAACTTCCTTCTCCATACCACATCATGCTTATTACATATCCATTAAGCACATTATGCAAATTTCACATAAAAGCACAATCATGCAACACCTTTGAAGAACACATTTAAACATGCTAAACAAGTCAAATTCATGAAACATTTAAGCAATCATACTAGATGCATACTAACATGAGGAACACATTAATGAAAACTCATTTTTTCTCATTAAATAGGAATTCAACTAAAACATGCATATCACCAAGAAGCCATGGAATAACTCATTCACACTCATGACTCTAAAGCATAAGACAAGCTACAAAGAAACTCTAGGTCTCAAGGTTTAGTAAGAATAGAAGGAAAAAATATAAGGGTAAGGAACTCTCACAACCTTGTTATTAATCACGCCATCCCCCACTTAGGGAAAAAACCAACTAAAATGAACACAACATAAGAAATTATCAATACCACATAAGCACAAGAAGGAACTATCATTTACCGATACCTTCATTCGGATTAGATCTGTTGCCCACTTTAGAATGGAAAGAATAGAAACGAGTGTTCTTTTGAGCATAAAGATTTGGACAACTAAGAGAAGCTTGCTCGACCTCCCTATGTCTAGCCGTAAGAGTAGTACAATCTTTCACTTTGTGATCATACTTTCCACAACCATACCACCCACTAGTACCGGCTAAACACTTCCCAAAATGATTCTTTCCGTAATTGTAGTAAGTAGGTTTAGCAACTTGATATCCACCACCTTTCTGTTCTTTACCCTAAGAAGCACTTGAAGAATCTTGGTTTGGAGCTATCTTCTTGAACCTAGGTTGACCTTTATCATCGGTTTTAGACCTCATCAAATCCTTATTCATCCTCGTAAGTTTGGAATACTCAATAGATTGAGCATACACAAATTGTGAAGATAGATTCATATCATCATAGGGCATCGTCGTACATCACTATTCCTTTACTACTTCGGATACATCGGTCAAAAGCCTACGAATCTCATCTTTAGGGTTAGACACAAATGATGGAGCATACTTAGAAAATAAGGTAAAGTTCAAGGAATACTCCTCCACACTCATAGTATCTTGGCTAAGATTTATAAACTCCTCAAACTTCACCTCCCTCTTCTCACGGGGAAAGTACTTACCAAGAAAAGCCTTCTTAAACTCTTCCCATTTTATAGGACCCGCTTCAATCGGCCTATTGGCTTTCCATTGAGTGAACCACACTTAGGAAACTTCTTTCAATTAATGGGAAGCCAATTCCTCCTTCTCCCTAGAAAATACTCCCATAGCATCTACTATTTTATAAACACCATCCAAGAATTCTTGGGGATTTTCTACCACTCTAAAGCAAGAAAAATATGATGATTCATCCTTACAAAGTCTCTCAATTTTGAGGCCATGGTACTCTTAATAGCATTCATCCTAGGCCCCACATCTCTATTTGCTTGGTCTGTCATATCTTGGGCCAAAGTTAGGAAAGCCATCCTAATCTCTTGATTCGTCTGTTCGGCGAACCACCGGAACTTCATTCTCATGATTACCTTGGGGGGAAACTCTCTTATCCACAATATCCTCTTCCACTCGCCTTGAGGTTCTCCCTCTCTTATACATATCCTATAAACACAAGAGAAGGATTTCAAAAAGGACACCTATAGAACCACACTCTAAGGCCCAACTTCAAGAATAATGAAAGAAGTGTAACTTCTAACGGCCTATAGCCTCTTGATCATTGATGTGTCATGACTCACACCAATGAATAAGACTCGACTAGATGTGGCTTGTGAGACTTTCATCCTAAAAACCATTTCGAAAATCTTATGCTCTGTTACCAATTTTGTCATGACCCGAGAGCACCCCCTAGTCCTAACATGGCGTACTCGACCTCGAAGAGGTCTAATACAACCCTCTTAGAATTCATAATATTTGATATAGAAAATAGCAAAGAATTCAACACTTTAGTTAAAACCAACTATTAAAAACCTCATTTCATTACGCAAGCGGAATACTAAGTCTTACATGGCCATCCTTAGACAAACATAACAAGATAGGGTCACATCCCTTTTCAATGGAAAATTTTAAAGTCCATTACAAAAGTCTCAATATAAAAAGTAGAAACATAGAATCCTTGTCCTCGACATATGAGAATATACCAAGAAGATCTTGAGAGAACTCTAATTCCCAAGAACTTCAACTCTTAGCTAGAAAGATAACTTGTCGGAACCTAGCTACACATTGCTGTAAAAACATGAATAAGAATGGGGTTAGCATAATTAAGTACTAAGTATGATTACCATTCAAAAACATGCTAAATGGGTTATTTTGTTGAAATTCATGCTTTTATCCCATTTGGTAAAACTTCATGAATATTGAACAATAAAGGCATAGTATAAGTCACAACCAACATACAAGTAACAATATCTCTTTTAAGCCATTACCTTTACCTTTTAACCTTCAACTCAAGAAGTCATACTTCAACTAGTAGCAAAATGCAATACATAATCACATATATGGAGTACATAATTCACCATTCTATGGCTTCTATCTAAGGTTACCCTAAGACAAACTTAAGTAATACATAAAGTGGCAGCCCATACAACCTCTTCATGCAAAACTAAGTGTTCCTAAGGCAACATTAGACAAGAACCTTTACATTATAACATGACATACTAAGTAACTCATTTCATCAATATATGAGAGATACATTACATTATAGACACAATAAGTCAACATTCATTATTAGCTTCAATTAAAGTACTATCAAACAATAGTCATGAAGACTTCAGGAACTAACTTAAGTACCTTCAAAGCCTACTCGTGCCATGTGTAGATAGCACCCCATACTACCATCTACATATTTTAGTACCTATCATGTAACTAGAGTGCACATCCCAATAGATGGGAATAAGCCTTTAACCAAAATAGACCATGCAAGCTATACATGAAATCCGATGTTCTATCCCCACATCGCAAAGAGGTGGTCCCCTTGCCTATGGGAGACCGATTCATCTAGCTTTGGTGAATTTGTAGGTAGGACCTATGTGAGAACATAATTATCGGATATGAAAGACGTTCATTGAGATTTGGCCTAATATTGAGAGAACCTCCATATATCCATATTCGCTCGGTGATTAGCCAACATTCCCATAGAGTCTTTGCATTAACAATATATAGGTGTACTTGAGAGAGCCACCAACATTAGGCCTACCGACCCAAGACACATACACGGGAAGGGACACAACCATTAGGTCTACCGATATATGATATAGATCATGATAGCTCATTTATCCTCCTTAGGAAGGGACACCACCTTTAGGTCTACCGCTCCTAGGTATATTATTTCACACAGGAAGGAGGCCACCGCCATTAGGTCTACCTTTTCAAGGTTTACACTTACATAGGGTTCTAGACTCATCATGAAGGGCCACCAACTTTAGGTCTACTGGTTCAAGACATGGTCTAAAATACCTTACTAGTCATTCATAAGGAGGCTACCCACATTAGGTCTACCAAAACAAGACACCCATTCATTCATTCAAGACATGTCTAGATACATTCATTAATCTAGAAGAGGATACACTAATTAACAAATTCAAGACACATTCACCTTTCCATCGATTTATACAAGATTATGATGCCTAAGCTGACCACATATAGATTCTTCATTCATGATCACATTAACATTCTATATAAGATCATTACTTTATCATTGGAATCACAAGTACATATACTTCAAGACATGATCACCTTAATTCCATTAGGCTCACATTCATATAATTATAAAATAAGCACTTCCACCGTGGATCACACATCAATATATCACAATTCCATATCAATAATAATATATCTTAACCCTTATATCCAAGATAATACAATAAATAAGACAATTGACATATTTCCATAACCAATTCCATTAACCGCTTAAGCAATTCCACAAGAGATTGATCACAATATGTCTTCAAGGCCTTAGATCCAAACTCACCAACACACAAATATATCAATAAATCAATACAACAATAAGTATACATAATAAGACATAATTAATGACATGAATCCATAAACTAATTTCATATAACTACGTACTATTTATAATATATCCATAATCAACCGATTTCCATTCAATATAGGAGTTTAAAGGAAAGCTTGTCTTCTAAAAGGAATTCAATGTGAAATCAACTTATAATTCACCAATCAAACCCTAATTCGTCAATATAATTTATTTGAAAACGTTTTATAAATGTACCCATGCTTAGATTAGAAATTAGGATTTTGATCATTGAAATACTTTTAAATCTATTTCGATTTGACTCCTTGAATAAAAGATTAATCAAGGATGAAGGATAATATACCTTATACTTGAAGCAACCCACGATATTTACTTGAAAAATTGAAGAAATCGACCTTGAAACCTTGAGTTCTTCACCTCTAATGGAGTTTTCATTGAGGGAGAATTTTGGAGAAAGAGAGGTTTCTAACTTTGGGATTTGAATATAATAATGTCAAAAATACCTTTTAAATGTTTTAATACTATTAAAATACCTAAAATAACCATCCAGACAATTTAAAAGACTTATAGTGAATTGGTAAATTAACCCCAACAAGGCCGAACTTGCACCAGAAAAACAGTGCCCATTGACAACCCCCATGTACGGACTGTGGATGGGTTAACGGGGCATACTGTTGGCTCGTCGTTTGGTACTATGGCTTTGGAATGGGATATAAGGCTCCATTGGCTAAGTATTGACCTATGGAGCAAGTCTAAGGGTTGTAGATCAATATACTGACCTTGGTTTGCTTTCGTATATCACTTTAAATTGTCAACTTGGGGTTTAAACTTAGGGTCCTCCTAAAGGACCCTTAAGGTGTTCCTTGGGGAGTAGTACCCGGACGTTTCTAGATATATGAGTCACTTCTACATGTTTTAGACTTCAGACAATACACCAAACTTCAACGACAAGACACTAGAACACCGTAGCTCAATTGACTAGTTTCCGGATGTCCTAGTCGTTTCTCAACGTTTGCCCTATCTTTAAAAGCCAGTTCTCATAATTTTAACAAGTTACCAACTTATAAAACACATGTGAGGCTCCAGTTCTTCCTATTTCATTTCATGGATGTTAAATTAATAATAACAAAACTTTGCAAAACTATCTAAAAACATCTCAAACAAAAGGGAAATACCGAGAGACTCATCAACATTATGTATTCATGAAGCCTCTAACACTAGGATAGACAAGACTCATAAAAACTCAATAATAACATGAAAGTAAATTGTTAAATTTTTTGGAAAGTAAAGAGGTTCACCAAAGCTCTCTGAAGAGCAAACTGATTCAACAACATTCTTGTTGATGATCCTCAACATCTTTATATGCATCAAAGAGGATGCAAGTTAAATGATATCAGTACATTGAAAGTACGAGCATATTATATAGTTGAATATCAACCAAGTGAATTAAAAGTCTTCAATAGATGTAGATATATACCCGACTGGATGTAAAGAAATAAAGAAGTGAAATCATTAAAACTTCAAAAAAAAAAACGTTCTTATTCTCTTATCTTTAACATAATAAGTGGTATATAAAAATAATATTTAACACTATTGGGAGATTCTCCAACCGACAATCATTGCTATGAGCTATGTGATGATACAACATCTTGTCCACACTCCGAAAACTCTTCTATATCGTGACGAGATAAAGAACTCCTCAACTAAGTGGATCCACAAAGCTATATGTGAAGGCGCTAAGGAGTCATATATAAAGTATGATTCTATACCCATGTTGGCAACACATTGTTTATGGGGGTTGTGAGTTGTCTGATCTCTCCCATATATCGGTGCTCAATACTACTACCAATAATATTTACCTTTTCTCAATGTATAAAAAATAACTCTTTCTCTGGTTTGAGATAATTTCTCAACTATCCACATAAAAAAGGCAATTGCTCTTAATTAACTTTGAACTCATTAATTGTTGAGAAATAAAAGGTTCTCTTTTCTCACTGTAGAAATTATAAATTTGGAAGACAATAATTCCCTTAAGCTTTACTCAAACTGTATCTTTAAACTTTCCTCAAAAACTCCTTTTTACATTATGAGATGAATTAAATATTATTATTCAGTTAAAAAGATTTTATCTATAACTTAGTGAATACTTCAAATAATATGGTTCCTAGTGAAAAATAAGTAACATAATCAACTCAAAGTCTCAAAAGATAATATATAGCAACTAAAAAATTAGGAATACCAACTTGGAATTCAACAACAATCTCATGTAAAGAATTATAAAAACTATGGATGTAAACCTGGATTATTATTTACCAAAAAAAATTAGATGTAGGGCGTGAGGAAGAACTAAATACAACACTATAATAAACTTACATACATGAGAGGAACAATGTTCTTGGCGAAATCGATGAAATATGAAAAATAATAGAAAACCCTAGCTTTTCTCTTCATGAATCTTTGCTTTATGTCTTTAAAGTGTTAAAGACAGCAAAATAATGTATTGACACTATTAAAACCTTAATCAGGTGAAAAAGGTCATGAGTAAGGCTTAGAGAGGGTGGGAAAAGATTGAACTACCCCTCTTTAAAAGCTGTAAAACATTGTCCACGAGATCACCTACGGGTAGTGATTTGACCCACAAATTGTAGATCTCATATGTGTATTCTATATTGAATTTGAAAGCTCAAAAGTAAATTTACTGGCCCATATGATGGATCGTAAGTTAAATTATGGCCCTTTGGTTGGATCTGTAGGATTTGGGTCCCCAAAGTGGACCCCTAATACTCTTGGCGATGGCCTGACAGGATAGATCATTGTTCAACCCATGGCCCATCGGTTTGGGTTGTCGTCCACAGACTCTGAAATATCATGTTTGATAGTCTTTAGTTAAAATACTTTTTACCCCGAACATGAAATGAGGCAAACTTGGCGGGTTTGGAAATAGGATACAAAGATCTTTAATTAGGAGGTCATATGCCACCTACATCATAATTTGCTAGAAGATATGATCGGTTGACATTGACATGAGCAAAATCTTATGTAAATACTTAATCGGAAATGAATGTTTCAACTTAACTTTGTGTTAAGGCGTTCGTGTGACCTTAAATCATATAAAAATCTATTCGAACACAAAGGAAGTGACATTTAAACATAAGAGTAACTTAAGGACCACGTGATTCAATTTTATAGGCAACTAAAGAGTGGTTCGGGCCATAGCATGGAAATTTCTATGGTGTTATAATGTTAACTCCATCTTGGGTTCTTATTTGTAAAGTACAATTCCAACAAGTTTGCATTGAATATCATTTTCCATTAGGACAACACCACATTAAGCTTTATCAATGTTGCAATCCAGTCCTTATGAGGTCTGATATGATATGAAAATAAAATATCAAAAACCCATTCAGACGAGTTTGTTTTATCGACAGAGACAACCAACAAAAGTTCACCTTCAAAATCAGTTTCAACTACTCTGGCTTCAGCAACTTTCGGCATCTATTTTTTATTTTTTTCTGTCTCCTTTTTAATTTTTTAGTTTATATAATTCCAAATATCATGCCCTGGTTTCTTGCGGTAGCGACATGTCTTGCTGAAATTATTCCATTTGGATTTAGATCTGAACTTCCTTTTCGATGTACTCCCTTTGTCTTGTCATCTACCTCTAATAAATAAGGCCTAACCTTTATCTTATAAAGGAACGTCAAGCTCTTATTTTTATTTAGATAAATTTTGTTTAACATATTCACAGGACAAAGTTTAATTATTCCCATATAACATAATCTTTGTGAATTGTTTTTAAGTACATGACTAAGAGACAATTATCAACAAACCCTTGTCCTAATCCTCAATTTTAACTTTCATATTTTCCGGATCTATTATAATTGAATTGTATGCATCAAGATGACATTGATTGGATGAATCCTCGAACATACGAAACGTATTTAAACACTCTCTGAGACGGAGTTTATTGGTAAGACTTTTGGTCTTATAGAGACTTAAGTTTCAACCAAAGACTTCCAGTAGTGGTCTCACGAATAACCTCCTATGGAACCTCTTTGGAAAGACTAAGTTGAATTGAAGAAAGTGTCTTGTCATCCAACTCCTCCCATTGTTCACCATTTATAGAATCGGGCTTTTTGACTTTCCTACTGAAGCCTTCTTCAAACCGTGTGAGAACAACCTTAATCTGGAACTTCCAGATACTAAAGCTAATTTTTCCATCAAATTTCTCGATATCAAACTTTGTTACACTAGACATGCTTGAACCTTGCTCTTACATAACTTGTTATGAAATAGGTTGTATCAAAAAATAAGACAGAAGTAAATTATCAAGAAAGAAATCTAGAAACACAAAATATGACACATAATTTAGCGTGAAAACCCCACGTAAGGAAAAAACCACGAGTAATGAAAACCAAATTTACTATGTAGAAGGAAGAATACAATTCAAGTACTTGAAAACAAAAAATGATGAAACAAAAAATGGACAAAAAGATTTATTTTCAGTACAATTGTATTTCTAGGAGTTATTTAAAAATAAATATATATGTCCACCACAAAGAAATAGAAAAGCCAAAAAAATAGGCTTCACTTCCAGTGAAAACGGGTGCCTAGTAAATTTCACTATAATCCCAAGATTTGTTTAGCTTTCTTGAAATTACGGAAATATCAAGACAAGCTGGAACATCCATACATTATAAGGAAGAATTAGCGGGAAAAATGAATTTGTGGCAACTCTAACTAATTATAATTTAGCTTTCTCTATTTGATGACATTTTGTCTCCATGTATTCCATTTTGTTCATATGGTAATCTTAATTCCAATCAAGAGTTTGTCAACTTCAAAATTTCATGTGTTTTCAATGCGAACTTGCAAAAATAGATTTGTGAAATATGCGGTGATACAGGTTTTGAAAAATCAATCGTTACATGTTATTAGTGTAACAATGTTTTCTTCTATAGGTAAGTTCTCTCTCTCTCTCTCTCTCTCTCTCCTGATTTCTCTATTTTTAGCATGAAGGACATGACTCTCAATCAAGCATAACCTTGTGTCATATATATATATATATATATATATATATATATATGTTTTTCTAAAACATCAAATATTGTCCCAATACCAAACCCATACCTTTTTGTTTACTTTACATTTCTAAGAGTGAAGTTCCTTGTTTTTACACAATGGGCTTTGCTTTTCTTTTTTGGAATTCATTTTGCATGTCCTCTTCTTCTTTTAAAAATATCTTTTTTTTCTCTTCCTTTGAGATATGGCATGCTGGGGTATTATGCTGATGCACCAATTTATCGTTGTTGTGAAGACTGTGATATTAGGAAAATGATAATGTCTTCATCAAGTAGAATAGAAAATGTGCATTCTGAAGAATCCAAGTTACATGCCTCTGAAAAGATTTTTCAAAGTGTTGTGCAACAAAAGAATAATATTAAGATTAATGGTGGACATCATATTAACTGTTGAAAGGATGTATGGACTGGGAAAATGAGATATCTAGTTGTTGATGAAGCACTTGGTCTATCATCCAACACCAAGAAATATGGATCTCCATTGATATATAATGTCTCTTGAAGAGTTGTGTCAACCAAATCCCAACCTTGACTCAAAGGATTTTCAGAAAGCCTAGAGCTCCAATTTGAAACTCCTTTCATGAGAACAGAATAGTTCACCGCCCTTTAGGATCGACAGGATAACCGAAATCTCAAAATCTTCAAATTTCCAAAACACTGAATAGAGCAAAATAGAGTACAATTACCTATAGGTTAAGTGTTCACCACCATCTTTTGTATTCATTACTTAATTTAATTTTTCCTTTACTTATACCTTTATACTTCAAATTTTTTATTTTCTAGCATATAGTATAAATAGTTTTTCTTGTTGATATTTTCTTTCAAAATGATTTCCGTTACACCATCAATATATGTTAAACTTTCATGAAAAAAATTATTTACTTCTTTACTTCCATCCAATTGATGTAACCTGTTTTTTAGTTGCAGATGATTCTACATGTATGGAGCATAAGAGTCACGAATATGTCAATGATAGTCAAATGATGAATGCATCTACAACACACCCTTGTGTTCATGCTCTAGTTCCTTTCTGGGAAAAAGAATTGTTCATCGTGTACAATTATTACTAATTCAAATTCAGCTCATGTGTATTTTTGGATGGTCCATATTTTTTAGTAGTCAACTAACTAACTAACCTATTCTTTATAATTTCCTCATTGGCAAATACAAAAACACGTATAGTAAATTTTGTCAACAACATAATGGGTGTCCTTGAGGATATTCCATTATTTTTAAGGCATATGCTAAAAACATGGACATTCTAGGTTTGAATCCTAGCTACAAAACCTAGTGCACCAATCTGTGTTATTGGGACGGACAAGTTTCGCAGTAAATTTGTTGGGGGTACATGCAAGCTGGTAGGGATGACATTAGTTGTCACGCCCGGAGCCTACACCCTGGACGTGGTCGGCACCCAGTGACCATTGCTGGCCTTGAGCGAACCCTTGGTGTGACTTACTTAACTCAGCGGAAGACTTTAATCATCTCAGATAACAAATTAAAAGCATTCTCATCAAATAACTTGAATAATTGTCTTGGACAAAATGGCACTAAGTATCAACACTTGAACATATGAAATATAAGATAAATTAGACTTCAAAACTGAACTACTAACTGTCTATGAAGCCTCTAAACTGACTGAGATAGATGTTGGGACAGACCCCACAACATCCTCATGAACTACTCTAGAAAGCGATAAAAGAATGTCCTCCGGAATGCAAGGAGGCTCGCCACTGACTTTGGAGCTCAATCTGGATCTAAGAAGCGCTGCGTGCTGATCCTGGTTACCGTTGTTTGCATCATAAAATGATGCAGGCCAACTGGCATCAGTACATTCAATGTATGAGTATTCGAGTTGGAATGCTAAAAAATGACTTAAGCTTGAGGGGAATAAAATGAACTTACCTTGGCTCTGCTCAACTCAAGAATATACTTAACTCAAAATATGTATATAAGGCAATTGAAAACACATGCAATATATATAAAGCTTGTAAAACAATAAAACAACTTAGTTCGTTAAATAAATGCAATAAAAAACTCAACTTTACTTATATATGAAAGTAATATAAATTTTGTGGGAGATTCTCTAACTGACAACCATCACTTTGAGCCTAAGTGATGATACAACGTTTTACCTCACGTTGCCCATGGACCATCCTATACCTTGCCATCGGTATAGGACCTTACTTAATTTAGTGGATCCACTAGCTCAACTTACGTGATCATCTAAAAAGTATGACCCATCAATTCCCATGATGGCTACATGGTTCACATGGAGACTAGAGTTAATATGAACTCTCATCCCCATATCGGTGCTCAATACTACTCCCAAAATATATTTTAGCTAATACTTTTAATAAAACTTCCTTCCTTTGGGTTGAGATAATTTACTGAACCCTTTAGCTTTAAAAAGATCCTTTTGGAATCAGTGTTCCCCTCCTTGTTCAAACCTCTTTTGGAACTCTTAGTTCCCTTTTAACTTAAGGAGTCGTTTGGTAGGATGTATTAATTAAAATAGTCCTTGGATTAAAATTTAATCCATCCAATACAATGTTTGGTAGCACATTTCAACTCAAACCCACCTAATACATGGATAACTTAATACACCATATGTGGTCTTATCTAATACCAAGGATACCTAGGGATTACTAATACCATGTTTCATAAGCCTTGGATAAAGCAACAAATGACTGAACTGCCCCTCAATTTCTGTATACAGTACTCAACTGCCCAAGAGAATTCGGTTAACTTTTTCAAAAATACATAAAAAATGTTGCAAATAAACGTTGCCGATGTGGACGTAATAAACTAAAAACTATGGCTATTAATTTGTTGTTATAATTTAACACTGCATGTTGATAAATAGAGTTACATATAATTATCATTTAGATAATTTAATTGTGTGAATAATTTGTATATTATTAATTCATAGATCTTAAACTCTTATAATCATTAATTGACAATCTTGTAAAAATGATAATTAACCTACTAATTAAATTAACTAAGTGATAATTTGCCACATTGATCCTTTTACTATTTTTACTTCGATGTCATATTCTTTTTTTGATGGTTAATGGAAATTGAATATATACTGCAAATTAATTATTCAATAACCATTTTATTTCACATCTTTTTCACAATTAATATGTCATAATGTTATACATAAAATAAAAAATCACATAATAATTCAAGGGTATAATTGGAAATAAGCCTTTTGTAGAGTCTTAAGCCACACACAAGATTAGATTGGAAATAATGAACCAAACACTTGATAAAAAATAATCCCTGCATTACTAATCCATGTATTGTTAATCCCTGCATTGTTAATCCCTGCATTACTAATCCCTGCATTATCACTCTTTCTACCAAACGACCCCTAAATGTGAAAACATTTATAGAAATTTTGGACATACTTAATTCTCTTATAGCTTTTTAGAATTTAACTCAACTCGTTACTCTTTTCTCAACTTGTAACTTGAGTCATAAAACAAAGTTAAAATGTTTGTTTAAGACTCTTTCATGCTTTAGGAACTAACTTTGACTTGCTTCTTAACATTTAGACTTGACTCCAAGCTTTTTCGACTTTGATCTTAACTTCACTTGAATTGGATTATGAATTCAAGGGTCATGATCTCATGTTTATGGATGATTTCATGATCTTTAGATGTACTTTGGAGTAATGGAATCAACTAGGATTTATAGGTATATCACTTAGGAAGTCGTGCGAAAAGATGGGGGAGAAATGAGAACTCCAGGTGACCCTAGCACTCTGAGAGGCGCAGGGTGCCAGAGGCTATCCTCAGGCACTCTGGCTGGCGCGGCGCGCCATAGCCTGACGAATAGAGTCTGTCAGACGGGTTTTTCAACTTTTCTTCTCCGATTTTCATTTCTAAACCTCCCAAATATCCATGCATGTTCTCCCAAACACTTAGATTCACTAATATACTCAATACACAATAGTTTAGACTCGTAAAACAGCCCGAAAACACAAACCAAACCACTAAAGGTATTATACAACCCAACCAATGGGGATTTAACAATTTGTTCATCAAGAACTTCAAGATTTCTCATGCAATCTATATGAAATTTGTTGAATTAAACATATTGGGGTGTGGGTGAATGTAACTAACACAGAATGATCGCACATACCTCGATGGGGACCCCTTCCCCCCCCCCCCCCCCCCCGACGAAACCACACAACGATCTTGACGTTCTTGGACAATTTCTTGATCTTCCTCTTCTTTTCTCTTTTCTCCCAATCCCAAAGCGTTCTTAATTTTTCTAAAACTGATTTGGGGCTTGGTTTTACCCCTAATAAAACCTTAAAACAAATTAGAAAATAGTAGGGTCAAAAGACAACTTTACCCTTACTAAAATTTGAATTGGACTTTCCTCAGTCCAACAACCAATATTTCGAAAGGCATATCTCCATCATACTACATCAGATTTGTGAAAACTTGACAACGTTAAAAAGATCTTACCAAGGACTTTCCAACCATATAAAGAACTCATCCAAAATCCTACTGAGCTGGAAGTTATGACCGTTTGAAAATAACCAAAACTGACTTTTGAAAGCTGGAAATTTTCCAGATTTCCTTACTTATTCCAAAAAGTGATTATTCTCGGTTTCTTAGCTTATTCATAGTTGTTTCATGCTACAAGATGTTACAATAGTATCACTAAGAAAAATTAGTAGGGAACTAAAAAATATGTGGTATAATGATAATATGAATATGTATGACTTAGTCAGATTATAACTGATCTAATCTCTCTTCAGCTTTGCATTTCAGCTGAAGTTTTGACATCTTAGTTCTTTGGAATGCGTACCTAGGATGCTCAATAGTTGTATCTATCATGTCCAAGCCTACTCCCTGGACGTGTCCGACACTTGAGAACCATCGTTGGTCCCTAAACGAACCGTTGATCTTGTTGACTACTTAGTGGAAGACTTACTTAAGTAAAATGAAAACTCCAACTACCAAACATAACTCATAAAGTCTCAAACAATTCAACATCAAATAAATTTTTGGAAGTACTTAAATAAACACAAATACTAATTTTTGTGTCTGGAAACATAAACAAAGGGAAATAGTGAAGGACTCTTCTACTACTACTACCTATGATGCCTCTAAATACTACAATAGATTTAGGGACAAGACCCATGACTCCTTAAAAAAGCAAATATGAAATGTGGAACCCTCGTGAAATAAAGTAGTCTTACCCAATCTAGGTAGAACTCCTTAACTAAGTGGATCTACTAAGCCATTCTTAAAAGCTTTAAGAAATCATCTAAAAAGTATGACTCGTTACCCATGTTAGCATAAATTGATTATAAGGATTTTAAGTTTCATGAACGCATCTAATATCGGTGGTCAATACTAATCAAAATTATATTAACTCATGCTCAAATATTTAAAATGTATCTCTTTTCATAAATTGAGATGATTACTCAAAAGATCCTCTTAAAAGAGGTCATGCTCAAAACTTCTCATAAACTCATCTAGAAATCAATGTTCTCTCGTTTTAAATTTAAGAGGAGAACATACTTCGGAATACTTAGTTTACTTATACTTAAATTAAGCATGAAACTATACTCTCCTCATTTACTTAATTCATAAATCAAGTTATAGATATTGTAAAAGACTTCCCAAAAAGACTCAAAACAACTTTCTTTAACTTTTTTCTCAACCTTACCTTTAATTGAAATGTGATGTTAAAAGTTATGATTAGGGTATATAGGACTTCTAAATGATTAATAAGAGAGTGAAGAAACGATTTAGAGGAACACATACAAAATGAAGGACAAAGAAGACAAGACCACGTAACCCTTGTGTATCGATGGCCTGGAGCTGAGGTTGAATCATGTTTTGATCGCAAAAGGGTTTTTCAGACTAAGGACTCTGTATCCTCTTGGTGATGTGGAGAGAGGGGATCATCTCAAGGAGGAAAATTTAAAACAATTCCGGGATGCAGCCCTTCACTCAATTATTTGTCCATTATTTTTTTCCTCTCACAATCTCTATTCTATTATTACCCAATGCAATTTCATATTACAAAATTCACAAAATTTCATAAAACCAATACAATTTCAATGAAATCCACAAACAATATATCTATCTAGATACAAATCCTTCGCAAAAACTCACTTCATGAACACAAAGACCTCCAGTGATAGCTAAAACTGAAGAGCTCAATCAATAAACTTCAAGAACGAATTCATGGGTACAAACCTGATTGGTGTGAGGGCGAAAGAACCCAACATTATGAAATCTTACATACCTCAAAAGAAATAAGTTCTATGCGATAATCCCCAAATTTTTTGATGAACTCTTGAAACTCTCTCTTTTTATCCTCTAGAAACCCCTCTATAAAAATCCTAAGCGTTTTAGGAATGAATAAAATTGATATCAATTATTTTGACCCTTATTTAGTTGAGAAAAACGTTTAGGTCTATTGGGGATAGGGAAAAGACAAAAATAGATTGCATTTAAGCGGATGAAATGCCTTAACTAGAGAGGTTTTACCCTAACGTGCATAAATCTTTAATTCGAGCTTCAAATTTAGAAAACTTGGAAGCATTGGAAAGAGAACTCAAAGACCATTGATTTGATAGCTCACGGGCCACCTAATTTAATATGTGCTAAAAGTTATTGTTGTTTATAGTTGAACCTAAAACTAAAATGGAAGTTATACTTGTACGAATCTCTAGTTGACTTTTAGAAGTAGGAGTTATTACAGTATCACCCCAGAACCATGAAATTCACATTACTCAACATATTAACCTTAAGAGTACCTCACAAAGGATCAGGACCTTGGTTTGGACTCTCTTCGGAAGGAAAGAGGTGTAGGTATCTCTTTTCATATCATCCTTATCCTCCCAAATAGCTTCCTTAACAAGTTGATTTCTCCATAAAACCTTGACTGATCCAACCTCCTTGGTTCTCAGCCTGTGAACTATAACACCCCATATTCTACGTGTATTAGTTTTATCTATAAGATTCTTATAAATTTCCTTTTGGTATAGTTATGGACTCAGTTTCCTATGCGATTAGTGACAATAGAATAGGTTTAAAGTGAACCGTCTGTGGATTTTGATGCGACCCGATTAAGTTGACGTCGCTGGAAGTATTTAAACTTGATATCATAAGGTTGTATTTCAGTCTAAAATTTAAAGTGACATAGTATATATAAGTTTTAAGTTAAGTCATAGGTATTAAAGTCTAGAAATGAAATAAAATATTGAGGTGTTTGGTTGACTACACTTAAGCTAGTAGGTGACAAGAAGTTGCATACCCTACTTTCACTTATTCACCATACAAAGGACCAATCAGGTGCATCACCTACTAAGAATCTTTTGACCATGTTATCAGGCCAAGTACACCAGTTATATTTGGTCCAAGTTGAATAGAAGAATAAGGGGGAAATGGACAACAAAAGCCCAATCTTTCAAAGCCCACAACATATAATTTGAAAGGAAAAGTAGGTGCATCACCTACTTAAATGTGTGGCCTAAATTAAAGACACATGTTGGCTTCTAATAAAGTAAAAGAAAGGTGGCAAAAGAGAACCTATTAAGGCAAAAAATCTGACACAAATATCTCGTTTTCCTCTTATCCAAATTTTAAGCTCTCAAGTTCATATATTTCTCACTTAGAAGATGAAACAACCACAAGATCACCTTCTCTCCTCTATTTTTTCAATTATATTGGACAATTCTTCATGGGGAGTGAACTAGAGATTGTTATATGTGTTGTAAGCAAAGGTTCTTCCACTTTCTTCCAAAGATTAAGAGAAGGTTACAAAACAGTAATTGAAGGAGAATAACAGATTTAGATACAAAAGG
Source organism: Solanum sitiens (assembly GCA_016801875.1). Lineage (NCBI taxonomy): Eukaryota > Viridiplantae > Streptophyta > Magnoliopsida > Solanales > Solanaceae > Solanum > Solanum sitiens. The sequence continues at coordinate 1,219,283 of JABWTJ010000130.1, read as the reverse complement.
TAAGGGCGCTACCACAACCTTTAATTATTATTTTATTTAAGAATTCTAGACTTACTTGTTTATTGCAACTCGAGGGATGGTTATTGAAAATAAAGTGTTCAAGTAGTTTGATTATTTTTGAGTGTTGAGGACTGCTATTGTATTGATTTGTTTATGGAAGGTCATGATATACTTAGAGAATGATTGCGGAAAGTTGTAGGGGGCAGATTTATAAGCTATGGTGATGCACTATTAGATTAAAGTTTTGTAATCTCAGTGCCCGTTCCATGGGAAGGTTCTTTCGTGTAAATAACTATAACAAACAAAAATTGTGAAAGAAAACAATTAGTTAGAAAGATTATGGGCTGGCTAACTTTTGATTCTTTAATATATCCTAGGTTGGTTAGCCTTAATGATTGGTTGTTGTAGATGAACACTATGACGTTAAAGGACAGTTGACACTTCATAAGCTATACGATTTGGAAATTGAGGTATTTAAGGCTATTTGATTTCCTATTTCTTGGGCATGAATCCAACACTTGTATTACAAATTAATCTTTCTACGTGCCCTTTGTAGTGATTGATCCATAGTTGCAGTTCTCATTCCATAGAGCATTAAAGTGAGTACTTTAATATGTATTTATTACTAAATGTACGTGCTTACTCTACCAAGTATAAGCATGCATGGCTTAAACTTGTTTCATCGTCAAAGTACCCTTGGCATGTATTCTCCTCATATAAATTAAAATAATCCTAGATTAAACATGGTACGTATGTTTATATGTTGGATATACAATCTGCCAATATCTTTCCAACTTGCTTTAATTGTCTATTCCATCATATATGTCTTCTTTCCACACGTTCATATGTTTGTTTTATTGGCTATTATTACTCCCATTGTGTTAGACAGTAATGTTATCTCACAAGATCCCTTCTTTCTCTATTGTAAATTGTATGTGTACTTACATGTAATATGTATCCATCCTTAAGTTGAATTTGTCCACGTTCTCCTTTGGTTCCACGTTCTTGTATACCAATATATTGTGTTTAAATCTCTTTGTTTAATGTTAAATGTCTTCACTTGATATGTGCTTCGATTTGAGACGTCGAAATTCTTACTGAGTCATATAAGCTCCTAAGTATTACATTGGTGTCACATTTGCTTCCAATGTCATTCTTATTATAGTAAATCCATATTCATATGTCTTCTACTACTGGTACATTGTTCCAAATCTCAACAATGATTATGACCACCAAAACAAAAATCTCAAAAGAGATAATGATCATCAAAAGAGCAATCGCAAAATAGTTATGATTATTCAAAAAACAATCTCAAAAAGAGATATGAACATCAAAACAACAATATCAAAGATTAAAGAATCTAAGTGAAACAATCTGTATAATTACGGGTGGCATCCTAGAGGAAAATGCCTAGCCTGGCTCGATCCCAGTTGGTAGAAGGGTTGCATCTCAAGGGCGAAAGCCTAGAATGGGTCGATCCCAATTGGTATAGAAGGATGGCAGCTCTGGGGCGAAAACCCAGCAGGGCCGATCCCAATTTGTTGAATTATCAGGATAGCATCTCAGGGGTTAAAATGGCTAGCATGGGTAATCCTCTTCTACAAATTATTAGATATTCATTTGTATCGTATGTCTTATAAAATATATAACACGCAGAAAAGTAAAGAAACGAATGTAAGATACACGATTCCACAAGTATAAGCAAATGTTGTCTCAAATCCTTATTTATTTGTATTTGGTTTTACTTGAGCTCTCATTTTACATATGGTTTTAATATGCCTTACATATTCAGTACATTCTTTCATATTGACATCCCTTGTTAAGGACGCTGCATTTCATGTTGCAGGTACATGTACTCAACTAGTAGATCTCCCCAATAGAAGAACATCATATTCAACGGTTGTTGGTGAGCTCCAGGTTGATTTGGGGCTTTACCGAGTCTGTACTATGCGTATTTTCATAGTTGTATAGTCATGGATTCTAGTAGAGGCTTTGTAGACATTGTGAAGCTATCATATGTATTCATAGTTTCACTTTTCACATGTATCGATTCATGTAGTCAACATGTATTTTATATGAAGCTTCTCATCAGTAAATAGATCTGCATATTAGTTTACTTTCTCATCATAAGTCACTTTTAAAGCATGTGTTTGATACTTGTGTTCCTCACCTAGTATTGGGATGTGACATAAACATGACGATAAAAAAACTGAATAGGCATCTTCTAATAAGATAGGTTGTCCTCAATTCCAATATTCTTATTAGGAACAATGAGTGAAGGATCGCCAATAGACTTCTTCGCTAGAGAAATGTGAAACATATGATGGGCTGCTGCTAACTTTTATTGTAACTCTAGTTCATAAGTTATATTGCCAACTCTCTTGGATATCTATTAAGGACTAGTATACTGGGAAATGAGTTTCCCCTTCTTGCAAAATCTTATAACATCATTCATGGGTGAAACCTTCAAGTAAACCGAATCATCCAGCTCAAACTCTAAGTCTCTTCTCCTAATGTCTATATAGGGTTTCTAACGACTTTGCGTTGTCTTTAACTATTCCTGAATAATTTTCATCTTCTCCACAACATGATGAACCAAATCTAGTCCTATCAACTCAGCTTCACCAACCTCGAACCAACTAATAAGATATCTAAATATTATTCCATGAAGATCCTTATAAGGAGCCATCTGTATATATTGGAGTGACAATTTCTTTTATAAAAAAATTCTATGAAAGGCAAGTGGTGTAACAACCCGGAAAGTCCTAGGCTGAATTAGAGCCAAAATTTAATCCCAAAAGCTATAAAATGACTTCGCCTAGGATTATATACCATCTAAAGATGTTACAAATTTTTTAGGAGTCAAGGTCCAAGGGTCAAGAGCCAAACAAAAGGGGAAAAAAAAGGCTAAAGGCTAATGTTGCCCCAAACTTGAGCACACTACATCAAGATCCACGACCATCACCACGTCTCCTGGTTACCACCATGACTCGTGGAAGGCCTCGCGAAGTGGACTTAAGCATGGGGATTGAGGGAATATTGTATCCTAGCTACTACTTCGAACTCCACGATCAGGACCACGAGGAGTGGTACACGTGAAGACGCTCGTGAAGTTTCCTTGGCCTCATGAGGATTGGGAAACTTTTGAGGAGCTACTGGTAAAGGGACCACGGGCTCCATAACGGGCCGTGGTGCCCTTAACGAGGGGGAGAGTGGATCTTGAAGTAGCTTATCGTAATGCCTTGGCCTCATGGTGAGGTTGGTATTTTAGGGGATCTATTACCTAAGGGACAACAGGAAACACCACGGTCCTTGGTCCATTTGACGGAGCGTAAGCGCTTGTGAGAGTTCCTTGGTTGAAGGATCATTGAACCCCAAAAAGGTAGCCACTGTCTCACTCTGTACGGGCAGCTTCACAGGACTTGGTGCACTTCACAACCCGTGAAGGTGCTCATGAAGAAGAATTAGCCAAATAAGCCTTATGCTCCTAGGAAGACGCTATTTCCAAAGGGACCACGGGCACCACCACGGGCCGTGGTCTCCCAGAAGGGTGGTGAAGGGTTGGTCGTGAGCCTGGATGGGGTAACTTAAATGAAGGATTTTTATGTCTTTTCCTTTGTAGTCCAAATTAAGTAGGGTTGTTTGGGTATTTTTAGGTGTAGTATATACATTGTTTTTATGTCAAAATTCATTAGACTTGGTCATTATTCATAAACACCCAATTAATATCAAGAACCTCCCTCTTCTCTCAAAAATTCTCTTTCTAGACTCAAGAAGAAGATGATGACATTGGAGATAGGGTTGCTAGAGTTTGAAGGTTCTTCCCCAAATTTATTGGAGTTTCTTAGTTGAGGTATGGTTGCTTTTTATCCTTGGGTATCTATAACGCAAGTATCCCTTTCAAATTATGTTTTCAAGATATAAAATTCCCTTATCTAGGATTTTCAATCTTCAACATGGGTCTTCTTCCAAATGAATTTTATTGCTTAAGTGTTGTTAATTATGGTTGGGTATGGTGAATTATGTGTAGATTGATGAAGCATTGATGTTCTACCATGGAAATTCCCCCATATACTCATGTTTCCCCCATATTGATAAACTCATAAATTGATGTTATGGGTTGGTTGATGTTGTGGATATGTCAATTCATTATGTTATTGTTAATTAAGCTATAGAATTATGCATTCCTCCTACATTATGCAATAATTAATTATGGTTGGATTAATTATGATCCTAAGACCCTTATAGGGCAATGATATAATAATTATGCTTCTTAATGAGAGTGATGTATCAGATTGTGATTTACTTAGCTAGTAATGATCCAAAACTTATTGTGTAGTTGTGGTATTGATGCAAGATCATTCTTCCCTATACCCTATGCACTCGATTATGTATGTATGTATGTGGTAAGTATGTTGTATTGATTTAATGGACATTCATGATCACTGTATCACTACATGGTGAAAGGCTTACACATATGTTGATGCTTCTAAGTAAAAGAAACAATCTCACTCAAAGGACATATGAGCTATTATGATGATATGTTGGAATGAGTGCCTAATGTATGCTTTTATGATTATAAACTTAAGTAGAGACTAATTGTAACTTTTAACGGGAGTTATGCATAACATCGAGTGGATAGGAGTATGAGATTTGTTCCTTCATGCTAGTAGTTGGATTCCAATACGGTGTCTCAGGAAAACCCCACGTTAGTAGTCATTGTTCTAGTGGCACTCACCCTATCCTATAACTATGTTACATCATAGGTGTTATCTAGGGGATCCACCTAGAATATAAAATGTATGTTCTACCTTAGGCAACTAGGACACCTATTTTCTATGTGGGCGTAGAACACTAGATTTCATGTAGCTCATGTGTTCTATGTCGGTCAATTCACTTCTTCCATTTATGATATGAATATGAACTCTGGTAAGAACATGGACTTTAGTTATGACTTCTTAAGGGGTACTACTTAGTGTGAGTGGGTGTATGGGACTTCACTTATGCATTGCATTAGTAGACTCTAAGAGGGTTTATGGTAAGGTTCCTTATGTTATAATATTTTATTAACTATGTATGAAGATTATGTATGAATGTTAAGGTTGACTGCACTTGTTATGAATTATGAACATGAATTTATTATATATTATGTGAGTTGGCTATAATTATGGTAAGATAAGATATGTATGTTGTGGGTGACCTAAATGTGATACTTAGCATATGGTAGGGTTATGGGATCTTACCTTTGCATTGCACTAGTGTGGCTTTTGGTTTCTTATACGTTTAGTTTTCTTATGCTTCTTCTTATATGTGCATAATGGATTTTAAACTTTATAAATGCATGATTTCAACTAAATGTCCCTTTTTATACATATTTTAAGGATCCACAATATGCAACCTTGCCGACATGCCTCAAAATCTCATAAGGACCCACAAATCGAGGATTAGTTTCCCCTTCTTCCCAAACCTCATAACACACTTCATGGGAGATATTTTCAAATAAACTCAATCATGGATATCAAATTTGAGATCTCACCTTCTAACATCGGCATATGACTTTTGCTGACTTTGGGTAGTTCACAACCCCTCTATAATAACTCGAATCTTCTCAATGACCTCATGCACACACTCCGAGACTAGGAGAGTTACTTACCCTACCTTAAACTACCCTATAGGAGACCTGCATCTCCTACCATAGAGAGACTCAACGTGAGACATGCCGATAGTCGAATGATAATTGTTATTATCAGCAAACTTAACTAATGCATATAGTCATCCCAATTGTCTTTAAAATCTATCGTGCATGCCCTCAACATATCCTCTATAGTCTGAATTGTGAATTACACTTAACCATCTACTTGAGGGTGAAAAGTTGTTTAAGTTTCACCTTTGTATCTAGCCTCTTTTAGAAAGACTTCCAAAATTATGAAGTAAATTGGGGACCTCGATTCAAAATTATAGTCAAGGGTACTCCATGTAACCTTACTATTTCCCTCACATACAACATAGCGTACTATTATGCCAAGTAGGACACCGTGATGGGAATGAAATTAGAGGATATAATCATCCGATGCACTATTACCCATATCGATTCATGTTGTCGCCTAGTACATGGCAAACCTACGGTAATATCCATATTCAAATCTTCCCACTTCCATGTAGGAATAGCAATATCTTTTGACATGCCTCCCGACCATTGGTTCTCAACCTTAACCTGTTGATAATTAGGACATTTTGCCACAAACTCTGCGATGGCCTTTTTGATCCCATTAAACCAATAGATTTCCCGTAGGTCATGGTACATCTTGGTGGATCCTGGTGAATAGAATACCGAGAACTATGGGCTTCTTCAAAAAAATTCTCTCCCAAGTTGTCAAAATTAGGAACACATAACCTACCTTAATACCTTAGTGCCCCATCTCCCCCTTCGAACAAAGCCCTAACAGACGTTTTAAGTACCGTATCTTTTAACTCTACCAAGATGGGATCAAGACTTTGCTTATAATTCACATCCATTACAAAGGACGATTCAGAACCATTATGGGTCATAACACCACCCTTGGCGAAATCCACTAGTTGAACACCTAGTCGTGGCAGACTATGCACATCACGAACTAACTCTTTCTTATCATTGCCTCTACATGAGCCACACTACCCATCGACAACCTACTAAAAGCATCCACTCCCATATTAGCTTCATTGGAGTGATAAAGGATACTGATATCATAATCCTTCAATAATTCTAACAACCTTCTCTGGCGAAGATTCAAGTTCTTTTGACAACACATATTATAGACTTTTGTGATCGGTGAAAAAATTAACATGGACCCCATACAAGTAATGCATCCATATCATTAAGGAAACACAACCGCCGCTAACTCAAGATCATGGGTAGGATAAATCTTCTCATGGATTTTAAATTGCCTTGAAGTATAGGAATCACTTTAGCATTTTTCATAAGAGAACATCCCAACCCAACTCTAGAGGCATCAAAATACACCACAAAACCATCTATACCTTCCGGTAAGGTAATTATCTAAGCGGACGTAACTCTATATTTCAATTAATGGAAACTTTTCTCACAAGCTTTTAACCTCTCAAACATAGACTTCTTTTGAGACAATGGAGGAAAATATTTCAACAAACCTTCTATAGTAACTGGCCAAACCAAAAAAGCTTCTAATGTCTGAAGGTGTTAAAGGTCTAGTTCAACTCTTGACCGCATCCTTCATGTTAGGATCTACCTCAATACCCTTTCTTGACACAATATGAGCAAGGAAAGTTACAGTCCTTAAAAAATATACTTGATAAAATTTGCCAAAAGTTTTTGGTCCTTAGAACTTGAAGCACAATTTTCAAATGGTCTACCATTTGACAATAAATCCAATGAATACTTGCAATAGGTTCCAAAACTCTTTGCGACATGTTCATTCTAACTCCATGAATAGATCAAGATATCATCGATAAACACAATCACAACATGTCTAGGTATTGCCTAAATACTCCATTCATCAAGTCCATGAACGTCGTTGGAGCATTAGTCAATCCAAACGACATTATAAACTCATAAAGACCATTCTGGGTCTCAAAGGTCATCTTCAGAATATCATCCCTCTCACCCTCAATTGGTGATAACCCAAACGAAGATCAATCTTAGAGAAATAACTAGCCCCTTAAAGTTGGTAAAAAAATCATCAACTCTTGAAAGAGGATACTTATTTTTTATGGTAAGTTTATTCAATTGATGATAATCAATGCACATTCTAAGAGACCCATATTTTTTTCTAACAAACAACACCGGAGCACTTGAGTGAGAGGTATTCAGTCGAATGAAACCCTTATCTAGCAACTCCTTTAGTTGCTCTTTCAACTCTTTTAGCTCTGTTGGAGCCATACTATAAGGAGGACTAGATATAGGTTGCGTATCCGGAAAAGGTCAATACCAAAATCTATTACCCGCTTAAGATGAATACCAGGTAAATCATCAGGGAAACGTTTTTGCAACGCATTCATTACCAGAACTATCTCTAAACAGGGGATTTCAAAATTTTACATCCCACACCCTAACAAGATGGTAAATACACCCCTTTGATATCATGTTCCTAGACTTAAGACAAGAGACAAATTGACCTCTAGGCATAGAATTTTCGCCCTTCGACTCTAAGTAGTCTCATTTGGAAATCAATATCTAACCACCCGATTTCTAAAATTGATAGAGGCATAAAATTCATGCAACCAATCCATACCCAAAAACACATAAAAGTTTAACATGTCTAAATCTACCAAATCCACCAAAGTAACTCCATGTTATAAGAAAATGGGACATCATGAATAGACTCTCTTAGCCACAACCGAGTCACCAACCGGAGTAGATACCGGAGAAGGTTCTATTACACTTCGGGGAGTATATAAAACTTCATGGACACATAAGGTGTTACAAAGGACAAAGTAGCAGCAGTATCTAAACACACTAAACATCACTAAGAAAAACTTTTAACATACAGGTCACCACATCTGGGGAGCTCTTTTGGTCTCCTCAAGATTGAAGAGCATAAAAGTGATTTTTCTTTAGGATGTTCGAGTTTGAACTGCTCGGAGGAGCTTGATAATCTTATCTTCCCTTAAAAATGATCACAGTAGAATATCTCATCTTGTGGACACTCTTACCACAACCACAATACTCGTCGATGCAAACGAGGCACTAACCATCATGTTTTCTTCCTACCCCCTTGAGGTTTATGGTTGGAAACCCTATCTTGGTATACTCTTGGATCGCTGGAGAAGCCCTAGTTGGAAAACATGTGTCTACGCCTTGGTCGACCTTGTCAATCGGACGTTGAATTGGAGAAATTCCCATCACCAGTCACTACAAGAAAAGACACTTATTTCTACGAAATGTAAGTCATGAATTTGAAAATTGTAATTACTTAGTTTTATCCATAAAAATTCAAATTTCAAAGCTATCCCTGAAATTGTCAATTTATTTGGCGATGAATATTAAGTTGACAAAGCTATATCCTTATATTTGCTTTAATGGTTAACAAATATTGCAATTACTATCTAAATAGCTACAATTTTACTCCTACAATAAAATTGTAGCTAATTATAACTTATTTGCTATGCAATTAAAGTAATTTTGCAATAGTAAGCCTTTAGCCATAATAAGTTATTCAAAATAAAATATTGTGGCTAAATAAATATGTTGTCTTTAAATTAAAAAATTAAATGTCAATAGTTAAATGAAATAGCCATAGTGTTTTTGCTATTGTCAAATTTCATAGCTACTAATGATTTATGCCACTAATTTAAATATACCATAGTAATAATAACCTTTTTGCCACAATAACTTATTTGAAGAAATATTTATAGCTAAAAAAATAATTTAGCTTTAAGTTATAAAATATTGTGGAAATAATTAAAGGAATAGAAATAGATTTTCTTTTATTATAAATTTCATAGCTAATTATTAATTTTTTCCAAGAATTTGAATTTGTCTTAGTAATAATAACCTTTTATCCACAATAAATTGTTTAAAATAAGAATTGTAGCTAAATATTTTTTTCAACTTATAAAAGTTATGTCATATTAAAAATATAATCATAGATTTTTTTCTATGTGTAACGACCCAAACCGTCATTATTTGGGAGAAACAAAAATTCGGGAAAAATCTGGGCCATTATCCCGCCATAGCGGGCCAGATGCCGCTAGGGCGATGGCGCCACACCGGGGTAAGCCGGCTCCATAGCGGGATAGGCGAGGGAAACATAAATTACGAGAAATCATATTTTCTCCATCTTCCTAAAATACCTAATTAAGTCGTAAAACACCCTAGAAATTTCAGAAAAGTTGTTCTAAGCTTGGAAAGGAAGGAGATTTCTAGCATGAGCATGGCAATATCTTGCGGATTCTTGAACAAATTCACTGTCTCGAAGCCCGCAAAATCGGAATACAAGTAAAAAAAATATTCATGCAACTCAGGTAGGCTAGGTTTTATGATTGAGTAGTTATAAATCTGTGCTTACTACGTGATATATGTAAATCAATGGTAGGGTTTTGTGTAAACATTCCTACATTGAGTAAATTTCATGGGTGACCTCTACAAATCAAAGTATGTGGGTTTATGCCTTGAGAAGTGAAATCATTCACTTGTTAGGGTTTCTAGAATTGCTGTTGTAGATAGAATTGGTTCAAGAATAAGTATATGAAATTTAAAAAGAAACTAGAATTATGAATGTATGCTAGGTCACTAATTGGAAGTGATTGAAATGAGGATTTATGATGAATTGTAATTAAACCCTAGAAAGAACCTTAGACGATGACATGAGGCTAGGTATGGTCAAAATTAATGTGTATATGAATGTTTTAATGTTAATCACACTTTTCCTAATTGAGATGAGTGAAGGACGAACACCATGAATCATGACAAAATTAAATGAACTTAAGAATGTGATTGTAATTGTGGTGTGTTGAAGGATCGGTTGCCACGTTCCAGCATAATTAACTTGGATCGGTTTCCACGTTCTGGCATAGCCAACATGGATCGATTTCCACATTCCGGCATATCTAACTTGGATCTGTTGCCACATTCCAACATAAATATGGATCGGTTGCCACGTTGCATAACTATTGGATTGGGAACCATGTTCCGGTATACTAACAATTTTGGTTTGGGCGGAGTGAGAGGACCAATGATGTGGCATAATTGTGATGTTGTTTGTATATTGTATATGTTGATGATTGATGCTTGTGTAATCAGGACATTACTTCTGATGGAAGTGTCTACGAGCGTACACTAGTATAGTAACCTAACAAATGGTTGAAGTCGAGTCCCAAGGGGGTGGTTTTGAGAATTAATAGAACAATAGAATTTATGTCTAACTAGTAATAGCTAAAGACAATATCATTTTAAAATGATAAATCAATGGGGGTGATGCAAGCGTCAATTAACAATTGGGGTTTTTTGTCAAAAGTAAGCAAAAATAGCAAAAATACAAAGGGTACTAAACAAGGAGACGGGATTCTTGGGATGTGATAGGAATACTGATAAACTAAATTATTGGGTACATGCTTTTAATAGAGAATTCGTAGAATATTTTTGACTAGGCTAGACTTTAATGGGGATAAGCTTTCTCTCGAACAACTTACCCCATTTCAAATGGGTTCCTCGCGAGCACCCACTTGCCACATAAAGAACAACCTCCGTATTAACTCACTCACTCTATCGAGTTGAGTGTGTGGGAATGAGACTAGGATTCACTGTCTCAAGCTGAACCTCATGTCGACCCACTCCTACCGACCATCAGTTTAGAAGTCTTAGTTTCACGACCTCACTCTCAACCAAGCCCAAAACACATATATGAGATTATATTTGCAACTACAACCTCATTAAGTTCATCCATAAGAAATCACATTTAAAGTACGAATAAACTATCAGCAAGCAAGACCCAACAACCAATTCACCCCATATTAAAAAAATCACACCCCAAGAATTGGGGGTTTAACTAGTCATGTATAAGAGATAGAAATTTTGGTTTTATACCAAAATAAGCTTGCATTTAATTGTATATGAAGATTTAAGTCTTGATACAAGCCAAAGGTGAAGAATCCAAGAGACCCAATTCCAAATCCCTTGAGCTAAAACCCTTTCAATCTTCAAGATCTTCAAAACCCTCTCAAAACATAGATCTCAAAAATAAAAGTAAAAATTTGATACTAAAAATTCTATATTGAAAATTTGATACTAAGCTCAAACTCTCAGCGAGTATTTATAGTTTTCAAAGATTTGTGTTGCAGCGGATCACTCGACCACATTAGTAGAAATCACTGAGCAACTCGGCGATTCACTCTTTGGTGTAGTTCATCGCCGTCTTGTGTTAGCATTCAATATTATCGTGTTTTGGATCATTAAGCGACATAGTAATGCTTCGCTGAACTGGTTGGCGATACGCCGATTGCTCTTTTTCACCGCTCATTTGATCCTTTTCTTCAAGGCTCAGCACAATGGAACAAAAGGCGAGAATAAGACCTTTTCGATGACACGCTGAATGGATTCAGTGATACGAAGATCTTCCTTTGTTTATTCTTTCAGCCTCATTTGTTCCTTTTTTACTCAATTGTGCCCATGCCTTTGTCTCCAAGTTTAAATACCTATAACTTAAGGTATTTTACCAGTTTTTGAGACAAAACAAGAATTTAAGGACACTAAACCTATCAAAACATAGCCCTAAATGAGTCCAATTTGTGGACTCATCAGCACCCCCAACTTAAAATTTTGCTTGTCGTCAAGTAAAACTCAAGTTCAACAGTTCAATAAGGATACATAGTACTCTGGCTCAAAAGTTATTTCGTAACCAAAAATAAAATCTTTCTTCGTGTCGCGCCATTGCTTTCCAATTCGTCTAATGGCTTTATTCTTATTACTAACTATCTAAGCTTTAAGTAATCATTTAGATATCCTATATACTAATCATAACTTTTAAATCACATTTTAAATTAAAGTAAAGGTAAGAGTAAAGTTCAAGAGTTTCCTTTGAGTAATTTTTAGATGTATTTTGTAATTAATCATAATGTTGAATTAAGTCTTGAGGAAGTAAGTATGAGAATGAGAAGGGTTGTATTCATAAGTCTCTATAGTGTTATTGATATCCTCGAGTGTAGTTATTCATGTCCATAATTCGATATGAACTCTATGAATTGAGTATTCTTGAGATGAATATTATTGTTGAGTTTTGAGTTCACGTGTCCTTGAATTCTTGAGTTTTGAGTAATGAGTTTCCATATTGTAGATCCTTGATTTGAGTCATTTATGTCCTTAATTCTACTGAACCCTAAGATTAAGTTATAAATTTGGGAAGCTTTTTAAATCCAATGTTTGAGTTTTAAACTGAGTTATGAGAAAGTGAAGAGGTGTTTGAGAAAGAGTATAAGGGAACTTTGTATTTCCCAATTGTTTGATTTTTTCATGAAGAAAGAGAATATAATTTTGATAATAGTGAAACTTTGGTTTCTAAATGAGTTATGACTTCAAAGACAGTTCAAGAGAAGTAACATATTTTAAGAGGGTAGTTTGAACAATAATCTCAAACTAGAGGAAGTGTTATGTTTTTAAACATATGAGCATGAGATATATATTACTGCGAGTAGATTGATAACCGATATGGGGATGAGTTCAGACAACTCACATTCCTCACAAACCATGTATACCAAGATGGGTACATGATCATACTTTTTAGATGAATCCTAAGTTCCTTCGGGATGAGCTTAGTCGATCCACTTAGTTGAGGATATTCTATATATCGGAAAGGTATATGTAGTTCTTGCAGCGTGGATGTATCATCACGTAACTCATAATGATGATTGTCGGTTAGAGAATCTCCCAGAAAAGAGAATATAGGTATTATTGTATCTTCATGCATCTTGAGTTCTTGTCTAGTGTTTACAAGGCTTCACATATTGCATCTTATTATCATTGCTTTCATATTGAGTTGGGAATTCGTAAGTTGACTTGAATGAAGTATTCTTGAGTTGAGACGAGGTGGGTATGCCTTCCTTTTTATTAGTTCAATCTTATATTTATTTTTCAGAGATCCCCTTACATAATCGTACATTCCATGTACTAATGTGATTCGACCTACATCATTTTATAATGCAGTTACAAGTGTTTAGGGTCATCAACAGGCACACCGTTGATACCACTTGCAATTCCAATTAGCATTGGTGAGCCTCCTTGATTTCGGAGGGTTCCACATTTACTTTTTCAGTTTGTTAAGATGTCATGGGTCTTGTCCTCACGTCCATCATCGTATTAAGAGGTTTCATGCACAATTTTTTGGGGGTTGTCTTGTCCATTTTCCTTGTTATTTTTTAAGACTTGAGTTGCCTTCTTATGGCTAGTTCAATAATATTAGACATTCTATGTTATTTATTTTAGACAATTGAGTTAGTTATTGCATCTAAGTTCTTATGTTTTGGAGTAAGTCTTCCACAGGGTATCAAATCAGGACAAGGGTTTGGTTCAGGACTAGCGATAGTTCGCGAGTGCTGGCCACGTCCAGGGCATAAAAACATACAAGACTATCAAGCATTATTTATTTATAATAACATAGGCGTTTTATCACGGAAATATATTTTTATTTGAATTTTTCAAGGTTGAAGTTTAATTTAGAGTTGTGTTTAACAAAAAGTCATGTGATCAGTAGGATCTGTTAATAATTTTTTCTTTGTTGGAGTTCCATTGTGGAGTGCAAATGGCCACTCATTCTCCGAGGCAAAAGGAACGACATCCCCACAAGATAAACATAGCATTTGTTTAGTAAGTTCCTATGAACCTGTGGCACGATTAATATTTCAAGAGTTTATTCTTCTTTACTTTTCTCCGAATATCGAGATGATGTTTGATGGTTTTATAAATAGATGTACAGATTTGAATTTTATAAAAAGTATTATAAGTTATAATAAGTTTTTACTTCAAAATACTTATAATATAAAAAACAATTATGTCAAAACAAACATTTGAATCTCAAAATTTAATGTTGCTATGTATAATGAGATGAAAGATTATATTGTATCTTTTCTTAGTATTTACACCTTCAATTTTCATTGGTTATTTGTCTGATTTTGACTTGTGACAGAGATTTTATGGAAGTACAAAAAAAATACTCAACAATATTGTAATTATAAAAATACTCATAAAATTAAAGAGTTGTCAGCATAAATAAATAAATAATTTTTTTAATAAAAAAAGCTAAAAATAAATATAAATCAATGAAATTGAAATGGAGGAAGTATTTGTTTTATCCATACCGACTGTTCATGCGATCAAAGCGTCTACATTTGTAATTTATTTTACATGGAAAACAGTCGACATTATTATTGGGATTATTAGAGTGGGTTAAGTCTGTGTCTTTTTAAATTTTAATTTTATCTTCTTATTTAATTTAATCTTTAGTCCCCTCTGATATGCAACATATAAAAGTCAAAGTTGTTAATAAGTGATTTGACACATGAAAGAGTGACTGAGTTTGTGTAGTAATATCCCATTAGAAAGTTCAGAGGTAATGGAGTGTAGCCGGCCTTGTCTAGTGCGGTTTATCCAAAATATCTATTTTATTTTACTAAAAAAGATATATAAAATAATTTAGATTAATACTCTATTGAGTATCACTCTTAAGGATGTTCAAAGGTTCTCAAGCTCGTTCGTAATTCATGATTATGAAATAAGTAAAGGAGTGTTCAACACCTGTAAGTTCAAAAAGGAGTGTTCAATATTAGATTTTTTGATCAAGTTTCAATTTTCTAACCAAAGGAGTAATAACTTTTTTTATATCAATAAGTTATTAGATTATGAGAAAATCGTGACAATTTACTCAAAATATTGTCTTCCCACTTCATTAGCAGTGTTGTACTGAAGTTCTAAATTTGAGCGTCAAAAAATGTATCAGCTATATATATATCAGACAACTAGAAACTTTTAATTTTTTTTATCTGCATTAGGCAATAGTAATCAATATGTTGTTGTTTGTTTGGGTGCTTTTTTCCTAACTAGTTTCAGTGTAGTTCAATTTTCTATGTCCTAGTGACGTTTTTACTCTTTGCTACCCCCATGATTTAGATATTGTGTTCTTGTTTCGCTACTTAGGATGATTTCTTATTCCTTATTGTACAAGTAATTAACAAATATATTAAAATTTTAGTTAGTTATTAGAATATTTTACTCCAAAATCAATTACTGATTTGTTAAAATATTAGGTTCAATATCGTTTAATATCAATGCATACGGCACTCTGGTTGGGTTTTTAGGTGGACAAATAGACTGGAGAGTTTTATTGTTCATCAATGTTTTTACTCTATAACATAATCTTTTTTGTTTTGAGAAATATCCTTTATTGTCAAAAGGAAGATGTTAACAACAACCACAATCTGTCTAATAGTATAATATTTATGTAAAAAATAACAAACTTAAATAAAATACTTGGAACACATTGGTCAATATGATTCTTCTATATAAGGGAGATATATTATGAAAGATAAGAATGTTAAATTAAACAAGATGAGAACTATATTTGGTTGATTATGTTACGGAAATAGGATGTACCAAAAACATGATAGATGTAAATAATTGAAAAATAATTCTGCAAACACAACAAATGATACACAATTTAATGTGGAAAACCCAAGTGGGGAAAAACCATAGATAATGACGAGAAAATTCATTATGTAGATGGTGGAGTATAATTCAAGTCCTTAAGAACTCAAAATGATTAAAGAAAAAAAGGTCAAAGAAGATTATTTCCTTTTTTAGTACAATTGTACTTTTAGCAGTTAAAACAATATAAATATATATCTGCCAGAAAGAAGTAGAGTATGCCTAAAAAAATAGGTTCCACTTCCAGTGAAAACTGGTGACCAATGAACTGTACCACTACAAGATAAAACACTATTTTTGACAAACGTTTTGCGAAGAGTGAAAGATTTGGTCGTTAATGATACCGGTATAGGTCCGAAAATTTTTTTAGTCTCTAATTCCCTATTTGTTAGCGATGAGAGTATCGTTCATCTTGCATTCATAAGATACTTAGAACAAAATTTTGAAGAACTTGCTAAGAAACAACAAATTTTAAAGAGTATTTTCAAACAAGAAAATTAAAACTAGTAGAGAAAATAGAATAAAAAATAGATTAGAAATATATAAAAATATTTTTCTCAAAGAAAGAAAATCAAGCCGACAAAATGCAATGTGTCCCTTTAAGGAAATTATATATTCCCCTCAATTACCCAAGTAAATGGAATATATCCTCTCAGGATAGAACGATCTTACTCACATGTGTATCGATACCTAAAATCACGGTGTCAACGAACCACTCAACGAAAGTAAAGTACACCTTAGAATAATAGATTTAGTAGTAGTAGAAAAAGTTCAAAAAAACTCGTTCTACTAAAATGAGGGGGGAATCCATTAATTTATAAAAAATAAAGGGTAGTGTGAAAAGTTCCTATAGTGCCTTACCGGAAAGGTCACACTATTTTGAAAAGGTCAGAACCTTTCATAAAAGTCACACTTTTCATAAATTTCACAAATTTTCATTAAATTCACAATTTTTCATAAAAGTCGCAACTATTCATAAAAGTAGCAACATTTCATAAAAGTCGCAATTCTTCATTTTCCATTCACACCTTTTAAAACCCAAAAGAGACATATTCGGATCCCCAAATAATTGACTAACTAGTCGTAATAACTAATAAAATCTAGGTAAAAAGAAACAAAAGACACCACCTCTTTTACACATTAAAAAATTTAAGAATTCAAAAACGTGAATATTACATAAAAAAAATCCCTACCATTGGAATACTTTGTTCTGTATTTGGGGACTAGATTGGAAATTCTTGTTCCTCAGAATGTACCATTTCATGTCCTAGGTAAACTACTCTTTGTTCCATTTGTGAGATCTTGTATTGCTTCTCTTCTATAGATGGTTTGTATCGTCACTATTTTTTTATACATGTGGGCTTCCTCTCAAAGGTTTTGGTGTACGCCATATTTAATTTGTGGTGTTCTTAAGATATGTTTTGTTAATTTTATCAATGGATGAATGTCTTACATGTGTGTGCTAAATTCTAATTTTGGGGTATTATTTTCACAAATAGTCTTGTGCACGAAACGAACCACCAGACTGTTTCAAACAATGATGTGAATGTAGATCATAAAGAGGTACCAGGTCCTAGTAATGCCTCTAATGCAGTTGACAGAGATGAATCTGACAGAGAAGACTCTAAAAATGGATAAAAAGTTGTACAACTTGGAAAGGATGCTACAACGAACTCCGAATGGAAAGATCAGTCCTCTCAGCCCATGGAAAATCTTGTTTCCTTTGGATTGTGGAATGCACACTATATCAAAGATAAGAAATCTAGTTGCCTTTCAGCATTCATATCCACATTTGAACCCGAAAATTCCAAGGAAGCAATGAAAGACAGAGATTGGATAAATTCAATACATGAGGAACTTCATCAGTTTGAAAGGAGTCAAATTTGGCATTAGGCCCCAAACCATTTAACAGAACCATAATATGGACAAAGTGGGTGTTGAGAAACAAGATTGACGAGAATGGTGTTATCACAAGAAACTTGTTAGTAGTGTACGGATATAATCAGGAGGACGAGACTGACTACAATGAAACGTTAGATCTAGTTTCAAGAATGGAAGCAATAAGGATCCTAATTGTTTTTTCTACGTACATGGATTTCAAGTTCTTTCAGATAGATGTCAAAAGCACTTCTCTCAATGGGTATCTAAAAGAAGATGTCCAGGTTAATAAAGATCCAAGTTTTGAAGATGTTGATTGGACGAATCATGTACTGAAGCAAGATAAAGACTTATATAGTCTGAAGCAGGCCCCAAGAGCGTTGTATTAGAGGTTGTCAAAACTTCTTCTTTAGAATGACTTTAAAAGGGGAAAGATTGACAATTGATTGTTTCTTTAATAAAGAGGAAATGACCTTTTCATTGTACAAGTTTATGTTGATGAAAAAATCTTTGAAGCCACGTAATAATAACAATGAAAAAACTTTGCGTCTTTGATGGTAACTGAGTTTGAAATAAGCATGATGGGCGAACAAAAATTCTGCCTAGGTCTGCAAATCAAGAAGTCCACACATGGTACTTCCATTTGCCAAGAAAAGTATATAAAGGAAATTCTTAATAAGTTCAATATGATGGAGGCTATGACAATTGACACCCCAATGGGTAGAAGTTCTAAACTTCACATTGATGAATCATATATCAAAGTAAATGAGACAATGTATTTAGGAATCACTGGATCTCTCTTGTATGCAAGCAGGCCAAATATTGTTCTAAGTGTGGGGATGTGCGCAATATTTAAAGAATCTTCAAAGGATCTCACCTAAAGGCGGATCTTTTTTGAGATATTTGAAAGGACCCAGGACCTGGTCCTATTCTATCTTTCACGAGAGTCTTTTGATCTGATTTTGCTGATGATTACTATGTAGGGTATTAGATTGAAAGGAAAAGTACTTTATGAATGAGTCAATTTCTCGGGTCATCACTGATTTCATGGGAAACAAGAGACAAAACTTCGCATAGTTGTCTATTGCTGAAGTAGAGTATGTGAATGCAACATCATGTTGTGGTCAACTCCTGTAGATAAAGGAACAAGTTGAAGACTTTGGTGTCCTCTTAGATACAGTACCACTCGTGTGTGACAGCACAAGTGCACTGAACATGGAAAAAAATTCAGTTCAATACCAAAGAACGAAGCATATATATGTGTGACATCATTTTCCCATAGCTAATGTTGAAAAGGGAAATGTGGTTTTGATGGTTTGCAAGACTAAAGATCAAATAGCTCATATCTTCACAAAAGAATTGAGCAAAGACCACTCCCTCAAGAAAAATATGAGTTTGGGGGTGCTCAAACTATACAGATCCCTAACATTAATACAAGTGTGCCTCCCATTGACCAGGCTAAAGAAGGTTGACATCTATGCTTGTTATTTTGTGAACTGTTTAGGAATTCACCAATGTACCTCACTGCAGGTACACACTTATGGTACACTAACTAGAGGGAAGATTAATTCATACTTATTAAGGCTATTTTAAGCAAAGGACGAGGTCCTTGATCAAGGTTAGAATCACCTTACAATGTTGAGTTGTTATATAACGGTCATATTGGAACGTGTTTTCTTTCTGTATTGACATAAAGAATCATATTTTAACATTAAATATTTAAAAGTTACATCTCTTTAGGGACCCGATTCAAGTATTAAATAACTTCAAAAGCTCCTTCTTTCTTCCAAATGCTTCATTGAATTCATACTCACAACAAAAAAAATCTCTTTACTTCTTCCCTCTCTTTCTCAAAATTTCTAACTCTTCTTTTCCTTCAAAGGATTTTCTTCGTTAGAGATTAAGACCACTAATTCTTTTTAGTTGTCAACTCCTCCAGAAGATCCATCTCCTTCCACTACTGTGTGTGGTATCGGTGAAATAATAGAGTCTAAAGTACCTCGAAGAGAGGTACTGCCTTCTCCCACAATAGACCCAACTGAGGCCCTTCCTTGCTCACCTAGCCTAGTTATTTCTTCTCAATATTTCTCGAATCACTTTGAAGAGAAATCTGTTGTCATACACTCTGTCTATGTGCCTGCCTTGGAACTAGATGTTACATCTCAACCTGGCCTTGTATCTTTCGTGATGTGTGAGTGATTGTTCGGTGGTGATTTCTAGAAGAAAGAGGTATTGAATCAAACCTTTTGTCAGAATGAAAAAAGAATAGGTTGTTAAAATGCTAACTACTCTAAAGGGAGGTGTTCATCCTCCTATTCGAAAGTTTAGTGCAAGTTGCTTGATCCGGTCTCTCAACATGTCTGAACTCTTGTTCGACAAAACTCCTGAGATTGAGGCACAAATTTATTTTGCTCAGGATGATGTGGAGAAGTATGAAGAAGCCCCATATTCTTGTAAGTGAAATGGGAGAACGGGAGCATACACGCCTGAGGATGTCATTGGTGAAATGGAAATCCAAGGTGCTGACAAAGAAGCACTCGCCTCAAAGGAACAAAGTGAGGTTAAACGATGGAGAAAGGATAAAATAAAAGGGAAATTCATTTAATATTCGACCAATAAAGTTTTTCGAAGTTATGCCATAGGAGGATCACAACATAAATTAATATGAGATGCGATGGAGGCAAACAAACCACAAACTCTTGAAATAGAATGAAGAGGAAAATTAATATTTCTTAGGATGTTCTATAAAAAGATGTAGAGTCAAGTGAGGCTGAATCCAAGGATATTTTTAGGGTTACTACTAAAATAAGAAGAGAAGAAGAAGAGAAAAGAGTGAAAATCCCCAAAGATCAAGAAAACCAACAACAAATCACAAGTAAAGGATGCCCCTTTAAAATCAAAGGTTGTTCCAAAATCTAAACCAATTTATGGACCTGGTCCATTAGTGAGAAAAGGAGGAAGAGATAAGTAATGACTAGGGAAAAAAGGATCAAAGCACACAAAACACAGAAAGTGCTGAATGGGAAGGTGTTTTACCCCAAAATTTCTTACCAAACCAGGTATGTGTTACTTAGTAGATTGTGTGGCACTTCAAGATTGGGATCACGTGTTCATGTGACATGTTTCTTAGTTGCATGAACAAAAACTGTGCAAAATCTACTATAAAATGTTGTTGTTATTGGATGGTGGGATTACCAAGAGTGTCCGTGGTGTAAAGATCACCCTAAGTGAGGAAGTCTTGGGAATTATTTTAGATGTACCTTGTAAAGGGATAAGGTCAGTGGAGGGATGTAAACTCCCAAAGGATTATATCCGAAGGGCAACAAAATTTTGAAATCTTAACTGCACGGGAGTTCCTAAAAATTATCTCCAAGGGGAATACCAACAATATTTTTAATTCGTAAACAAAGTATTGTTGCCTCGAACGGAAAAGTGAAAAATTACATCATCATTGATTTTTTTTGTCATGGTATAGTTTAACACATATGTGGCAATCAATCTTCGAGGAATCATGCTTGAAAATATGCACAAAATAATGGCCGTAAAGAATGGCAAGCATGGAATAACTTATGGGTACCTGCTCAACAATGTTTCACATCACATTACTGTGCCTCTTGGCAAGGGAGTGGAAGGATCCATAAAACAAGAATTTTCCATGTCCACTCTGAATTAATGTGAATGTTTAGAAGGGAAGGAAAAATACATGTCTTAGGTCTTTGAACTCCTGCATAAACGAGAAGTTCTAAATAGATAGATGGAGCACTATACACGCCTTCTTGATAAAAAGGTAACACCGCAGAAATCTAATGACCTAAGCTAGAGCCTAATATATAGTCTATTCGCCTAATGAAGTTAAAACATTACGTTAGAGTCTTAAAATAAAATTTCTAACTTAGCACTAAGGTCCTAGTTTCTAAAATGTCAATGCATGGCCCCACACGGACCCCCAAGGGCTCTTGACGGGGGCCAAGGGGTTGCTCAAAAAGCAGCAAAAAATAGCTCGACTAAGAAAATGGCAACCTACGTGTCGTAGGTTGACTCATGCCCCGTAGGTGGGGGTTGTGATTCAACACTTGCTTTCTTTCGAGAACAACCAAAACATCCTAGACTTAGTACTATTCCATGAGGGTGCAGAACGGTCTGTGGACCAACTCACACCACGTGGAAGGGGCTCGTGAGTTGAGACTTAGTCTCCTCACCATTAACTTGAAGTACCCTTATCTGGAAAAATATGGACAACTAGGAATATTCGTGAAACCATCCATGCTCCGTGGTTTGAGCTCTGTGATCGTGCTTGGGAAAACTGCCTAGGTTTAGCCTAAGTAGGGATGGCTTGGTAAATCACTAATTAGTTAAGTTAGGATGGGTGACGGTTATTATTAGTTGTTTAAAGAATTTTAATGTATTTTTATCACTAAACAAGTTGTTTAACTCTCATAACTCACAAACTCAAAACTCGACCAACTTCCCTCCAAAAGTATTCTCTCTCTAGACTCCATTGAAGAACTTCGCCAAGCTCAAGCTAGGTGTTCAAGATTCATCCTCTTCACTCCAATTTCATGAAGAAAACATCAACTAAGGTATGGGAGTCTTGATTTATTTCCTTCCATAAAACCCTTCAATTCTTGATTTCGAAATTGGTAGATTGTTCAAAAACTAGTGTTCTTATTCTAGCCATGGGTTCTTCCCAAAAATGATTTCATTATTTTAATTGACGTATATTATGGATGACTTGATGTTTAATGGTGATTTTTATTGTATAATTCCCCATGAACCAATTTATACCCCCATGATCCCAATTTCATGAATTGTGTTTGGTGTGTTAAAGAAAGATGATTACTATAAGTTATATCTATGATAATTTAGTTATTGAATCTTTTTGTATTCATGCCTATTATAGTATCTTTAGGTGTAACTGTGAGACTTGATTCATAACCTTGAAAAGGATAATTGACTAGGGTTTGTACATGAAAAAGAGAGTTGTGTATGAAATCATGTTTACTTGAAAGGTAAATATCCTATGAGAATTGTGGAAATGGAGGTATTGTTGAAAGGTTATTCATCTCCTACCTTTACACTTGTTTATGTATAAAATGTCTAGGATGATGGAATGTTGATGTGTTGATTGAAATGTTATTTCTCATGAAAACACTATGAATGTTAATGTGAATGGTTTACTCACATATAAATATAATTCAAAGAACAGTTATGTATAATTTGGTAAATAATGTTAAGCACTGAGTGGATATGGTTAATGAGGTAAAGGCACTTACGCCAATGCAATAAGTTGGGTTATCTAAGAAACTCGTGAAATGGAAGCTCCTCCGCCAATGCAATAGGTTGAGTTTCAAGAAGCAATCTCCCTATCCTATAACTATGTGCCAACATAGGATTTGAGCTACTGGATCAACCTAGATTCTAAACATGTTAGTTTTACCTTAGGCAAGTAGGACACCTTCTTTCAGTGTGGGATTACATGATACCGGATTTCATGTAGCTCACATAATCTTTGTCGGTTATGGATGCTCTTTCCAAAATGACTAGATAATGAATGAGACACGACATAAACTATGACTTCTTCGTAATACTACATAGTAGGAGTGGGGGTATGAGATTTCACTTTTAGATGGCAAAATTAGACATAGTAGGATGTTATGGGATGGTTATTTTATGTTATGATGAGATATGAATATATGCATGTATGTTGAATGGATAGTTAATATGAACAACATTCCTTATATTCAAGTAAGGTATATGACTTAGGAGTGGCAAACGAGCGAGTCGAGTCGAATATGAGTCGATCAAAAAACAAGCTAAATAAAAATGGGTAAGTTAACCGACTCGACTCATATTTTAAATGGGTAAAAATGAGTTACTCAATGGATAATATGGGTAACCATATTACCCATATTATATTAGAGATCTTATTAAAAGCTTTAAAAACAAAAAAAAGTTAATTTTTTTTATCATTTTACTCCACCCCTACCTTTTTTTTTTAAAAAAAAAATTCCACCACCCCACCCCCTACCAGCACCCTACCCCCTGCCAGCACACACACACCCCTCCACACCCCCATCCAAAAAATAAATTCATTAAATTTTTTAAATTTTTTTTAAAAAAAAAACACACCACCACCAGCCCTACCCCCTACCCCCACCCCCCCTACCCCCCCACCCCACCCAAAAAAATTCATAGTTTTAATTTTTTTTGAAATTCTTTTACACCCCACCCCACCCCTACCCCTCCCCCCCACACCCCCCCCCAACCCCCTACCCCCCAGCCCCCTCCACCCCTACCACCCCCTATCCCAAATTAAATATAAAAAAAAGTTTCATGTTTTTTATAGATTTTTTTTTAAAAAAAAAACTTTCTTACTACCCAAACTTTTATCACTTTTTTTGTTTGCTTTTACCCATTTTATCCATTTAACTACCCATTTTAAAGGGATAATATGGAAATACTCGTTTTTTACCCATTTTCCAATGTGTTGGATACCCAATTCATTTAATATGGGTAATATAAATGGATACCCATACTATTACCCATTTTACCACCCCTATACATGATTATTTCTCTACTTATGATTGTTGATTATCATGATGTCTAAAGGTGAAATGTATGACCAAGGTAGCTTCATGGGAGTACTTACTGTGGTTTCTATTATGGGATGTCAACCATACATTGCACAAGTGTTCCTTAGGGGTTGCTAAGGTGCTAATAATACTAAGTTATGAGCATAAATGTTATTATTGGTTTACTGTGACATTGTATGTGCATATTGGCTTCAAAGATTGTAAAATGCATATTTTAAACTAAAATGTCCCTTTTTACATATTTCGAGGATTTTATGCATGCTTCCATACTTAGTACATCTTATGTTCTAACCCCTTCTTCTTCTTCTACGTCTTAATGATTGTAGGTTCGGCCTAGGTGAATTTAACTCTCCTTTTGAAGAAGACTTGGATTGCTTATCAAAGTGTTGGTGCATCCTCAAGTTCGAGGACGTATTTCCTATACTTATTTTCATTTAGTATCTCATATATTAAGACTTTTATTAACTTTTTATTCCGATGTTTTTAGATGGTAAATGAGAAAAAGGGTCTAGATTCTTATGATTTTCTTAATGAAAAATGAAGTTTGACTTCGATTGTAAAAGTTTAAGTTTTTCGCATTATTTCTCTCTTTATGTTATGATGATGCTAGAGGCATGTATGAGACCCTTTTGGTGTAAAGTACTCTATGTAGCGTCTAAGGGGGTACCTTGATGCTTATCTTGACCAACGACACTACTTCCGATTCAAGTGTCTACGATCGTCGATAATATAGTAACCCAACCGAGGGTTGGGGTGGTCTCCCAATGGAGTAATTTTTAGAATTTGTAGATAACTAGAATTTCATTTTAATTAGTCATACCTAAGAAAATTAACGAGTAAAACATTGTACATTAAAGGCTGTGACACAAAAGTTTCAAATTTCGATTGAGAGTTTGTCACAAGCAAACTGTAAACAGTAAAAATGCAAGGAGAAGAAAGTATGAGAGGGGGAATTCTTGGGATGTGACTAGTCTAAGCTTTAAGTAGAAATAAGTTCTCTCGTGAGGAACGTACCCCGTTTCAAATAGATTCTTCTCAGACACCCATTTGCCGCATGAAGACCAGACTACGCCTTACCCCAATCACTCTCTCGAGCTGAGTGTTAGGATATGCGACTAGGGCTCACCCTCTCAGGCTGAGCATCAGGTTGACCCACTCCGTAGTCCACCAATCTAATAGTCTAGGTTTCATAACTTCTCTCTCAATCAAGATGAAAACACATGTATGAACCTGTAGACCACAACTACTAGACAAAATCACCATTAAACTACATTTCGTATACAAACAAGTAAGACGCAACAACAATATTAACCCATATTTGCTTAATCTTTTTTTTGGTCAACCGGTAACATTTTTCATTCAACCAAAATTCTCCATAAAAAACAACTAAGTCTTTTGGACTTAGAGCTAGCTCTCATCAACACTTGAAATACAAATAAGATAACTCAAAAATTAAGCTACCAACTACAATGAGGAAAACATCTCAGTAGGATATCCTATAAATTGACACAACCCAAGAATTGGGTTTTTACCCACACATCAAGAAATACAAGTTATACCTTCAATGATGACGAAATCAAATGGGTATGAATATTTAAGTGTAGATTTGATCAAAGAAAGAAGAACCAAGGAGACCCACTTCCAAATTAAAAGAGATGAAATCGTTCCTTCTTCAAGTCTTCCAAAAATCCTTACAAAACTTCAGAGTAACAATATAGAAAAACTGATATTCAATACTAAAAATTATGATAATGTTTGATTCTGTTCGAAACTCCTAAAACTAGTATTTTTAGTTTTTAGAAATAATGATGCAGCTGATCTCTCGGAAAATTTTGTGGGAATCGCCGATCAATACTGCAATTCTCCCTTCGTCAGGTTTATCACCTTCTGTTCTTCACCACAACATCTTCGTGCCCTAGATCATTGGGCGGTATAGTACTGCCTCACAGAACTGACTGGCAACTCGCCAACTACTCCTTTCACCATCGATTTTATCCTCTTCCTTCAGGGCTCAGCACTCTGGAATAAAAGGCGACGTATGTTCCTTTGGCGACTCACCAAGTGGAGTCGGTAATGCTTAAACTCTCATTTCTTCACTGTTTTAGCCTGTTTGTTCCTTTTTGCGATAGAGTGTCCATGCTTTCCCTTAAAACTTCAAATGCCTGAAACTTAAGTGTATTTTATCAGATATTTGGATAACAGACGCATTTGAGGCCACTAATTCTATTAAAATATCACCCTAAATGTGTCCGATTTGTGGGCTCATCAACACCCCCAACTTAAACTTTTGCTTCCCCTAAAGTAAAACTCAAGGTTTGCAGTTCAAATAGGATGTCACAAACAGTGCTACACAAGACTCATCATGACCATACACAACAAGACTTAATTTACTCATAAAATGATCAATTGTGTACTCAAAGATTCAAGTTGTGACACACTATTACCAAAGACTCTCAAGCTCCCATTACTTGATTCAAATGCAAGTTCAAGCTCAAACATAAGCATTCGAATGCCCTCACAGAAATGATGATTCCATTTTCACAAACAAAGGTATAATCAATTTAAAGTCAAGGAATCAAATACAACGTTCACTCTCAAAAAAGAGAAACACAATGCATGTTTTCACCCATAGGTTTGCCCTTTATTTCCAGTCAACCTTTGTTTCAGCTTTCTCAAAATCAAAAAGATCTTCTTAAGGCTTGTAATAGGGCTGGGTGTAAAGGAATGGTCTTGTAGGCTTAGTGACTAATGATCCTCATTAATTATGGTGCTCACAACACTTTCTTTCCTTGTTCTTTCTCCTTTTCTTTAGTGCTCAAGAGTCATCCTATTATTCACTTCGATGGAATGCTTGGAAACTCTACTTCTTTTCGACTTTTATTCCACAACTTTATTTTTCATTTCTTTTCTTTTTTCTTTTTCATCTTTTTTTTAAGGAGGGTTTCAATTTTTTCACAACACCATGGGTTAATTGAGAGTTTCCTTGCACTTCTTTTAAATTGTCTTTTTTCTTTTCACCACACCCCAACTTAGGCTTTTGGCCTAAGTTGACTATTTCAATCAAACCAATCATTCATGAAGACTAAGGGAGATGGATCTAGAAAGGTATGGTCTGCATCCAATTTCTTCCAAAGAAGGTTTAGGCTCAAGGGGTGTTCAATATAGGTTCACACACTCACGGGGGGGTGGTCACAAGAGAGGTATATGTCAAATTGGCTAACACTCTATAAAATTGCCTAAGATCACAACAAAACGCCTTACTTAATCAACCAGAGTAAGGAGGCACTTTGTTGGTTTATTCATACATGGTTAAGATTAAGAACATCACACAAGGTATCGACACTTGCGTCAAAAAAGACCCCATGATTTTGTTAGTGTGCAACGATCATCACAAGAGAATCAATTTGACACATGTGTAGTCACAACGAGATGCAAAGAGTTCACATATTGTCTATGAAACTTCATTTGATGTCACCGTAGCTTCACATTCATATTTGTTCGATTGGGAGCATTATTAAAGTCATCGATATTGATCAAAATCGAGACTCGAACTTGCAAAAGAACATCTACTTTTAATACAAGAGGTGGCATATTTTTGAAAAATGAAAATTTTTCAGAAAAGTCAGGTCAAAAATCGTTTTGAAACTAAAATCAACAAGAAGCCATAAGCTTAAAAAAATGCATAAGCAGTTGTAACACATAATCTTAGAAACACACAACCCAAATGTTTTGAGGGACAGAGTCTAAAAAATTACGGGACAGAGTTTAAAAAAAAAACACAAAGGTGAGCCTTAACCCACCAAAAAAAGTATTTGTCCTCAAGTGGGAATAATAAAAAGATCCAAAAGTATCAATGTAAGATAGAGAGAGAGGGATAAATAAGGATCCAGTCTATGTAGACTCTCCTATTGTCATGGCACAAGTAGTTTTAACAAAAATCTTTGCTTGGGAATCAGTGCTCGGAGTAGCTTCAGGAAGAAAAGCAGTGCCAGATCCACTAGGATATGTTGTGGACTCTTAATAGGCGATGTATGGATCTCCGACTGCACAACTGTCTCTACCAGATCTAGCAAATCTTAAAGATTCTCCCCTTTTTGCTATCTCTCGTCTCCTCCTTCCACGCTGCTACCTAACTCTCATCACTCTCAGCATATGAAACTCTATCTGTTGCATCTCCCATCTGCACATCTCCAGTGGCAGCGGGAGGAATCTCCGAGGTTGGAGGGTCATCTCCATTATCAGCATCCTTTATTGAATTTTTGAATTTGACAGTCCTCAGATAATGGACGTCCTTTTGCTGGTATGCAAAATCAGTTCTCCACGATCCACCGGCGGTACGCTGAGTGGTCATTTATCCTTCCTTTTCATTAAAATATTTAGTTTCGTGGGGATCAAATCGCTTGTCTAAGTCAAGATCGCTGAATTGGTTGGTGTTGTGTTAAACTATTTCTCAAGTTCGCCGAGTTTTACAGGCTCTGTATTACACTTGCATTGAGCCAAATGATGAATCCAGTCAGGTCTCGCCGACCTATTTTGCGATTCGCGGAATGGAACTTCCGCTCTTCAAGTTTCAATACTCTAGCTTTCCTTCACTTTAACCTTCCACATCAACACACATTATTTATAACAGTAAAATCCTAAACATTTAACACCTCGAGTTGCCTCCCAGGAAGCTCCTTATTTAACGTCGTGGCATGAAACAAGCCCTTTCCCATTCTCCGTTATTGGGGTTAGTCCTATACGTCATCAGCAGCCTGAATCAATGAAGTAAAGTCGGTAGATTTCAAATATTCTATATCCTTCCTCGTATCTTCTACCTCGACTTTCAAAGTCAAAACTTCAGAGAACTCCCCATACCTGCTCTCACAGGATATGACTCTAGCGGTTAGATTATCAACAGTAGCATGTAGGGGAGTCAACACAACTAATATATCAACCTCAATCATAAGGGGGACCTCTCTCTCCAATATAGTATCTCTCACGTCAGCTGACTGAGAAATGTGACCCATCTTGAGGATCATTGCATGAGTAATTTTGGGTTGGTGGGATAGAGTGGACGTTCCTAGAGCATTTGAAGCAGAGATAGAGGCAGAAGTACCCTTAACTCCCAGAGGCCGGAGTAGGCAAACGTGTCTCTATAGGTAATGAGATAACATCCACCTCCAGGGAGCTATCTACCAGAGCTGCCCTCATCCTGTCAGCCTCCTCTCTAGTGAACTACGCCTCGATGCGTCCGATGTCAGTAGAGGAGGATGGGGTGACATCAAAATCTCTGGTAGTGGCACGCCCGCAAAGCTTTGTGATTAGAACTAGGAATGGCAAGGTGGTTTTTCTTTGTTTGGCCCTCATAGCTATCTCCTGTTAAATGATGAGTCCCAAGTTAAGCCACCTCGTTCCTAATATAGACGCTAGAAAAGCTGTCTTTGCATGCCGGAGGGTAGACTCATTCTATGAAGGCATGATGGAGATCTGATGAATCAAAACTAATACCAGAGAGCTATATTCAGATCCTTCTTCTCGATCTGGACTCTTCCATTTATCCACCTCGGAATGACGTCAAAGAGAACTGGTGCAAGCCAAAACTTTAAGTCATCCAAAGAATCGGCAGTCACCAGGCCCTCATTATCATGCTCGAACTCTGTAGCTCTATCAATAACAATATTTATGATATCTCTACTGCACTCGACTTTCACATATAAAATCACCAGCCTTCTTTTTACTCTGTGGCACCAAAGTATCATATGCATAGTAGAATTCCTAGTCCCATGAACGAACATATGGGCCACGGGGCCTGGTGAAGATCTAAAACCTGTGCATATTTAGTATCTCATGCACACTGGATTACCTACACTATAGTACTTAGTAGATAGAAATTTATCTTTGAGGATGGTTCACAAACCATAACTTTTCAATATATTCAATAGTCTTGGAGGAGGATCCATTGGTGGAACTGGGTCCATAGGAGGTGCCACAGTTGGCACTAATTCTGCTTGTGTAGAAGCTGAAAAGGCTTTGTTAACTGTGGTTTGAGATGTTGCCCGGTGT
Source organism: Solanum sitiens (assembly GCA_016801875.1). Classification (NCBI taxonomy): domain Eukaryota; kingdom Viridiplantae; phylum Streptophyta; class Magnoliopsida; order Solanales; family Solanaceae; genus Solanum; species Solanum sitiens. Next base: position 1,188,623 of record JABWTJ010000130.1, on the reverse strand, counting down.
TCAGGATGCTGGGGTTGTATTAATTTCGTTGTTCATCGTCAGGCTCAGAAGTCCTTTTAGAAATAGGCCTTATTCCTTTGCCTGTATCACATGGATGTGCTTCAACTTTTCCTCTTCTTAGAGGATTTGATCCTCCTTCGTTGATATGAATACCCAGTACTTTTTTGCGGGGTTGCTTGAAGAGGTTGTTTCTCACCATATCCGCAACATACTACGAAAAAATTAGAAATAACTTAATCTCATTCATAGAAATGCATTTGTAGAAAGGCTTGCCAAATGACTCCGCGATTCGCAACCGGGCTCGCTGAAAAGGATTGGTTTCAATATTATGGCAATAAGCCAAAGTGAAAGTACAATCGCCTGATTGTCGACACCTTTGGACAAGCAAGCGCTAGCTCGCCGAAATTTATACTGCAAACAAGGTTCAAGGTGCAAACAAAGCGCGAACAAATAGTCAGTCGGTGAGTCACCGAATGTTTGTGAACATATCAGGATTCTCACCGAAATTTAAAGAATCCACAAACTCATTTGACATGAAATTAAGGGCGAGATGGGTTAATTAGGCAAACCGTCAAGTTGTTCAGCTCGCACGACTCAGCTCGCCAAATGACCCACGTGCATATTTTCTATCAGACTTCCTAAATTCAACCCTCCAACTCGTAAAAATAAAATGAAATAAAATACACATGAAATTAGCTCAAAACCCATAACACATAATACCCCGAAATACTAGGAATTTTCCCAGTTTCCTAAAATTGACCAATATACAATTTTTACCCTTCTGAAAAGATTCCAACATCTCATTCATTGGGAAATTTACATCGTTCGTCACAAATTTGAGCTACTCATGCTTCACCCAATAACATTATACGATGGGCAAGCACATCCCCAAAACATTTAATTGAATTTAAAGCACAAAAAGATGAGGTTCCACACAATAAATGCATTAAGTAAAGGTTGAAAAGATACAAGCCGCAATCAAACCTTCTAATCAATTTAGAGAGGCCCAGCATGTGGTAACATTATATGATTAATTGCAAAATAGGTCAAGATTCATAAAAATAATCTTAAAACTTAAAAATATAACCTTTTGAGACGATTAAAATAAGATTGATAGCTAGGAGGCAATATTTTCCAACTCTAAGCACAAATCCACGAATATAAGACTTAGAAATGCAAAAATATTTTAAGTACTAAATACGTGCGAGATTTGGAAGATTAAAAGCGAGGGAAAGTGAAAGAGTTGGAATTTTGAATTGCTGGCTTTTAAATAAAACCGTCCAGTATTTATTCATTGGGCGACATTAGTTTTGGTCACCAAACCATCAGATACGCTGAATGTTCATTCATCTCGCCGAGTTTTACCAGACCTTTAGTTCTAGATAAGGTCAAAACGACGGATTAAACCCGGATCATAAACTATTTTGGCGACTCGCAAACTAGATTCCTAGCTCGCCAACAGGAACTATTCAATACTTTCTACATTTTAATCTGCAAAATCATCACACAATTATTATAAACATAAAGGAAAGTGATGAAAACCTTGGGTTGCCTCCAAAGAAGCGCCTTAGTTAATGTCGTTGCACGACGCTTGTCCTTACTCAAACTCTATTATTGGTGCAGGATGTAGTACCACTAGGTAACCCCAATTGTTTATGTGGGTTGAGATAAGAGACTCGGTAGCTCATGAGTGACCTTATTAGCTAGATAGTTCTAGAGTGAGAGCCAATCATCTGGTTCAAAACTTCAATATTCTCCTTCATCTCTTGAAATACTCATTCTTGTTCGGTAATCTTTGGTAGAATTATTTGCAGTGTATCCTCAACACGATTGTTTTCAGTATCTCCAGATTTTGTTTGCTCATAAGGGGTTGGTATATCCCCTTGTTGTTGCACTGGACTTCCACCTCTAATATTTTGGTGGCCAAATCCTTCAGCTGAGTTGCAATTGTGGTCAACATGAAGTTACTCTCAACTTCTTGGTTTGACTCAGCCAATTTTCCACAACTTCCCTCAGCCATGATTAGGGTATCTGCATACAACAACAACTTAAAGCAAAACAAAACTAAAAATAAAGTGAGTATCACTGGAACTAAAAAGAAGAGTAAATTCTACTTAACTAAAAATTCTCAAGTAACGCCACTCCCTGGCAGCGAGGCCATTTTGATCTTTGCATAACAAGACATAACTTCCAATGCAAGTGTCTACGATTGTAAAATAGTAAAGTAACCCAATCAAGGGTTGGGGTCGAGTCCCAAGGGAGTGTTTTTGAGAATTAATAGAAAAATAAAATTAAGTTCCAATTTTTCATACTATAAAAATTATTGAAAACAAACATACTAAATCTAAAGGGGTGACACAAGCGTTAATTATCAATGGGGGTTTGTATAAAGCTAATAAGAAAAGCAACAAAAATGTAAAGAAATGAATCAAGGAGACAAGATTCTTGAGATGTGATAGGAATGAGGGATAAAAAAGACTATTAGGCACATGCTTTTGATAATAAATTGTTGAATATTTCTGACTAGGCTAGACATTAGTAGGGGTAAATTCTCGCTTGAGAAACTTCCCTCGAATCAAATCGATTTATCTCGAACACCGAGTTATCGCATTAAGCACAGCCATCACCTTATCCCATTCACTCTCTCGAGCTAAATATGTGGGAGAAGGACTAGGATTCACTCTCTTGAGCTTAACACATGTCGACCCAACACCACTGGCTATCAATTTAATAGTATTAGGTTTACGACCTCTCTCTCGAGCAAGACAAGAACACTAAGATGAAATCATATTTGCAACTATAATTCCATTATTTTCATACACAATGAGTAAAAGAAATCACATTTAAACAAGAAAATCATCAACAAGAAAGACTCAACAGTTAATCGAACCCATATTCACAAAATCACACCCCAAGATTTGGGGTTTTAGCTAGACATGTAAAAGACGTATAAATAAGTAACCATATCAATTTCCATCAACTGGGTATGAAGAATTGAGTCTTAAAACACGTCAATGGTGAAGAATCTTTGAGACCCACATTTAATTTCTTGGATTTGAAACCCATTGAATCTTCAAAGTCTTAGAAAAAAGTCTTCAAAACCCTCTAAAACTTGAAAGTAAAAATATTTTTAAGTCTGAAATAATAATTTTTTACAAGTTTATATTTTTCATAGTTTTATGTTACGAAGGGTCACACGGTGCAGTTATCTTTTCAACACAACCCCAACATAGGCTTTTGGCCTAAGTTGGCTATTCAATCAACCACAAATCAAGAGGATTATTAGTAGTGGATGAAGAAAGGTCATGTTTTCATCAAGTTTCTTCCAAATAAAGGTTAGGCTCAAGGGGTGCACAAAAGTTGTTCACACACTCACAATGTAGGACACAAAAGAGGTATACGTCAAATTGGCTCACATTCTTCTAAGTTGCCTAAGATTATATCTAAAGTTAGCTTTACTCAGTCAATAGGAAAAACGGGGCAAATTCTAGGTGTTATCATGCATGATTGACGGTAAACTCATCACTCAAGGCATCGACACTAAAGTCGAACAATACTCCATACTTTCTCTAGTCTGCAATGTTCATAGCAAGAGAATCAATTCGATACATGGCTAATCACTACGAGACTTTAAAAGTTCACATATAGTCTATGCAACTTCAAATTGCCTCGTCGTAGCCTCACATTCATGTTCATTAGATTTTGAGCACTATATAATTCCTCAGTGTTTATCAAACTGAGACTCAAATTTGCCAATGTACACTACATCAAGAACGTACAAGAGGTGGCTAAAATTTGGAAGGGTTCGAAATTATTTACCATTTAAAACAAAAGGAGCCACAATCTCAAACATCCACGAAACCAGTTCAAAATGCAATTATAACAAGAACATCCCAAATAAATATAAAACACAAGTTAAGAATAGCACACAACACAAAGGTGAGCCTCATGGGGTGTGATTTTGTGAGTATGAGTTAGATGGTCTATTGGGTCTTGCCTGTTGATGGTTTATTTGTTAATTAAATGTGATTTTGTTTAGTAGTCATGTATCAACTTAATGGAATTGTTGTTGCAAATACAATTTCATCTTCGTATGTTTGGCTCATTCGGGAGAGAGGTCGTAATACTAAGATTACTAAAGTGATAGTCGGTGGTATTGAGTTGACTGGGTTCAGCGCGAGAGAGTGAATCATAACCATTTTCCCACACATTCAGCTCAAGAGAGTGAATGGGCAAATGTAGAGATTTACCCCGCTATAGTCTAGCCTAGTCACAAATGTTACCACAATTTATCATCAAAAGAATGTGCCCCATTGTCTTGTTTATCTCATATTCCTATCACATCCTTATTTTTTCTCAATCAATACACAACTTCTAGTGCAAGTATCAACATCGTACAATTGTAAAGTAACCCAACCAAGGGTTGGGGTCGAGTCGCAAGTGAGTGGTTTTCGAGAATTAATAGAAAAATACAATTAAGTTCTAATTAGTCGTAGCTAAAGACATTATCGATAAAACATGATAAATCAAAGGGGGTGATGCAAGCATCAATTAAGAATGGGGTTTGTCACTCGCAATCAAAAACAACAAAAATACAAAAGAGTACTAATTAAGGAGACGAGGTTCATTGGATGTGATAAGAATATGGGTTAAACTAGACTATTTGGTACATGCCTTTGATAATAAATTTGTTGAATATTTGTGACTAGGCTAGACTATAGTGGGGAAAAGCTCTCCCTATCGCAACTTACCCCAAATCAAATGGGTTCCTCTCGGACACCCACTTGCCGCATAAAATATAGCATCCGCCTTAGCCCATTCACTCTTTTGAGCTAAGTGTGTTGGGGAAGTAATAGGTTCACTCTCTCGAGCTGAACTTCATGTCGACTCAATCCCACCGGCCATCAATTTAGTGGTCTTAGTTTTACGACCTCTCTCTCGAGCAAGACAAAAACACAAATGTTAAATCGTATTTTCAACTACAATTTCATTAAATTCCAACACAAATACTAAACGAAATCACATGTAACAACGATTAAACTATCATCAAGCAAGACTTGACACTCCAAGAATTGGGTTTTAACTATACATGTATAAGAGATAGATATTTATACAAAAATGAGTTTGCATTCAAATGGGTATGATGATTTAAGTCTTGATACAAGCCAAAAGTGACGAATATAAGACATCAAAGTCGAAATCCTTGGACATGAAACCCTTTGAATCTTCATTTCTTCAAAACCCTCTCCAAACATAGAGATCAAAAATAAAAGTGAATTCGGAAAATTAATGTTCAGTGCCAAAAATCTCTACTGAGCTAAAACTCTCAATAAGTATTTATATATTTCAAAGTTTTGTATTGTAGCGGATCATTCAGTGCAGTAAGACGGAATCGCCTATCAACTCGGAAATTCACCCTTTGGTATTAATAGTTTATCTTTGTCTTGCTCTATCCTTAAGCCTCATCGTGTTTTGGAACATTAGGCGATATAGTACTACTTCACGGAACTATTTGATCCTTTCATTCAAGCCTTCATTTATTCATTCACTTCAACATTTCTATTCCTTTTTGCAAAGTAGTGTCCATGCTCTTCCTCAAACTAAAAATACTTGAAACTCAAGGTTATTCATCAATTATTGAGGTAAAATAAGCATGTGAGGACACTAATTCTATCAAAATATAGCCATGGATGAGTCAAATTTATGGACTCATGTACACCCCATCTTAAAGTTTTGCTTGTCGTCTAGTAAAACTCAAGTTCAACAGTTCAAAAAGGATGTCTCAAACAGTGCTACAAAAAAATCATCATGAATGTACACAACAAGACTCAATTTATTCATGCAAGGATCATTTGTGTATTCAAAGATTCAAGTTGTGACACACTATTATCAAAGATTCTCAAGCTCGCAATACTTGCTTCAAATGCATGTTCAAGCTCAACAAAGGAATTTAAACACCCTCATACAATGATTCCATTTTCACACACAAAGGTTTAATCATTAAAGAGCTCTGCAATCAAATTCAACACTTACTCTCACAAAGGAGAACACAATGCATGCATTTGTTTCAGCGCTCTCAAGATCAAAAAGGTTTTTTTAAGGCTTGTAATGGGGTTGAGTGCATGTTCATGTAGAGTTAGTGACTATGATTCTCATGAAGTGGAACTCAGAACACTTCCTTTCCTTTCCTTTATCAAGTTCATTAGTGCTCACAACTTATCCCTTTATTCACTTTCTATAATGTGTTGGAAACTCCAGAACACTTCCTTTCCTTTCCTTTATCAAGTTCATTAGTGCTCACAACTTATCCCTTTATTCACTTTCTATAATGTGTTGGAAACCCCCTTTTCTTTTAGTATTTTTAAAGTTTATTTCACAACTTTTTCTTTTTCATTGTTTTTCCTTTTCTCTTCCGTATTTCTTTATATGGAGTGGTTCCATTTTTCTCAACACATGGATAGAATGGATTCTTCTTGCACTCCTTGATTTTCCTTTTCTTTTCATCACACCCCCAACTTACGCTACCAAGTTGGCTATTTCAAACAAACAAACATTCATGAGGATTATGGGAAATGGAACAAAGAAGGTCTTGTTTTCATGAAGGAGTCCTCATAACGTCATATCAGTAGTCCACATTCAAATAATATTCATATTCACATAAACATGTAGAAATTAATCAAATTGACTTATTTTCTTACAACTTGAACTTTTTCAAAGCATTCTTAATATAGAAATCATGGAAACACATAAAACAGATGACTCCAAAACAAAGAAAAATCATGAGTAACTCATTATCTAAACCTAGAATAGGAGTATAAGGAAAGAGATGAGAATATCACGACATCATATCGGCCTCGAACTCACAAATAGCACCCTCAACTAACTAATTTCTCCGCAACACTTTCTCGGTGTCTGTTTCTTTATTTAACGACCTCTTGACTTGCCAGTCCAATATATCATTTAGAACTTCCTTATAAGAAAGATTCTCCTTAACTCCCAAACCTTCTAAGGAAACTATGCATGTCAAATCACCAAAACATAAATTCAACGTAGAGACATGGTAAACCATACGCACCGATGCCAACTCATTTGGAAATTCTAACTCATAGGAAAACTTACCAACACGTCAAAAAATCTAATACGAGCCTGCATATCGGGGAGTAAGCTTCCCATTCATATTAAACTTTATTGCACCTTTTATGGGCGAAATTTCAACGTAAACCCAATCATGAACATTAAACACAAGATCCCTTCTTCATACATCGACATATGACTTTTGTGGACTTTGAGCAGTTTTCCATCTTTGTCTAATAAGTCAAACTTTCTCTATGGCCTCATATACCGATTTGGGACCTATTGGGGCGACTTCAATCACCTCAAACCAACCTATGGGATATCTACAACTCTTACAATAAATAGCCTCAAATGAAGCAATACCATCACGTTAGTCATAACATTGTTACAAGAAAACTCAATCAATGACAAATGGTCATTCCAATTACCCTTAAAATCAATCAAAGAAGCCATTAACATGTCTTCCAATGTTTGGATAGTACTTTCTACTTGGCCACGGTTTGAGTGATAAGCTTAACCTTAGTGCCAAGACCTCTTTGGAAGAACTTCTGAAACATTGAAGTAAATTGGGTACAATAATAAAAAATAATGGACAAAGGCACTCCATGCATCTTTTGTGTTTCTCTTAAGTATAACTTGGCATAGTCCTCCATCGAATAGGAAACCTTGACGAGAAGGAAACAAGTTGATTTCTTCATCCGATCTATTATGAGCAATAGTCATATTGTCTCCGGTTCGAGGAAAACCAACAATAAAGTCCATGTTCAAATATTCTCACTTCCAATTAGGAACACTAATATCTTGTAAATCACGGTACATTTTTGTGGCTCCCGTGTGAATGGATAACTCCAAACTATGGGCTTCTGTATAGATCTCACTACAACAAAGTGGAGATATAACAATATTTTCTAGATGTTGTATTATGATGTTTAAATGTCACAAATTTATTTATCGACATTTATTTTACATTTGTACGAAATATCGTAAATTTTAGTGTCGAGAATTTTTCCGACATAGGTAATAGTCGCGAAGAATTTGTGACATTTAGGTAAATGTTGAAAAGAATTTATGTCATTTACTTTGCAACATATATGTAAATGATGGTAAGACTATTACGACATTTATGTGCATGTCGATAAGCAATATATGACATTTAATTTTAAAATTTAGATCGATGTCAGTGTGAGATATATGACATTTATTTTTGACATTTAGGTAAATGTCAGTATGAGATATATGACATTTATTTTTGACATTTAGATAAATGTCGTTATGAGATATATATGACATTTATTTTTGATAAATAGGTAAATGTTGGTATGACATATATGATATTTATTTTTGACATTTATGTAAATGTTGTAATGAAATATATGACATTTAGTTTTGACATTTAAGTAAATATCGATCTAAGATATATGACATTTGTTTTTTTGACATATATGAAATGAAACTTACACTTTCTCACATTTAGATTAAATGTTGGTAAAACAAATTTCAAGACACTTACTGGTGACATATAAAATGTCACATTGAAATTTCAGACATTTTAGTTAATTTCAACTAATGTTAGTATTGAATGTCATAAAAATTGGTGATATTATTTTATATTTTGCTAAATGTCATATTAATATTATGATGTCGCTACTAAGTTTCTTAAACATCCCAAAAAAAATCTATATATAGTTTTTCTCAAGAGACAAATACATTCAAACAATCCGTGCATTCAAAACTATATTCTTTATGATAAGCAAGAAATATTATATAAACCAAATATATTATAATATTATAATCAAAAAACGAAATAGCAATATAATAAGTTTTCTCTAAAAGTAAACAATGTCAAAACAAATTATCTTTTCAATCTCAAGTAAAATTGATATATTAACTAAATGTAATAATCTCAACATAAAATCAACTAATTAACTTCTTATTCAAATGTAATTAAAATCTCCCGTAAATTTGCAATAAATCTTTATGAATCAATTCAAAAGTCGAGCATGTTGAAGTCGATACTCGACTTCAATTTCGTTGAGAATTCTGCACAAGAAATGCACATAAGAAAATTTATAACTATATAATATAGAAATTAGATCCTCAGTAACTAGAACAAATTTATATATAAAAATGACTAATTGAATTTTTCTAAAAACAAACATATTAAGGAATTGATGCAAAAACAGTAATTATATGCATGAAATTTTCCTCCTTTATAAAGAAATGAAAGATCTTGTAGTTTTTTAAAACATACCCACTTCTTTTCTTCATCATTTTCTTTAGTGCTCATAAGTCATCCTATTATTAACTTTCCAAGAATTGTTCTGGAACCCCGTTTCTTTTGTACTTTACTCCACCACTTTTTGTTCATTCTTTTCTTCTCTTTTTTTTTCTTCTATGGAGGGGTTTAATTTTTCCCAACACCATGGGTTAAAGGAGACTTTCCTTGCCCTTATCTTTTCAACACAACCCCAACATAGGCTTTTGACCTAAGTTGGCTATTCAATCAACCACAAATCAAGAGGATTATAAGTAGTGGATGAAGAAAGGTCATGTTTTCATCATGTTTCTTCCAAATAAAGGTGAGGATCAATGGGTGCGCAAAAGTTGTTCACACACTCACAAGGTAGGTCACCAAAGTGGTATATGTCAAATTGGCTCACACTCTTCAAAGTCTCCTAAGATCATATCTAAAGTTAGCTTTACTCTGTCAACCGGATAAACGGGGAAAATTCTAGGTGTTATCATGCATGATTGACGGTAAGCTCATTACACAAGGCATCGACACTAAATTCAAACAATACTCCATACTTTCTCTAGTATGCAATGTTCATAGCAAGAGAATCAATTCAATACATGGCTAATCACTATGAGACACTAAAAGTTCACATATAGTCTATGCAAAATTGCCTCGTCGTAGCCGCACATTCATGTTCATTAGATTTTGAGCAATATATAAGTCCTCCGTGTTTAACAAAACTACACTCAAATTTGCCAAAGTACACCACATCAATAACATACAATAGGTGGCTAAAATTTGGAAGGGTCGAAATTATTTAACATTTAAAACAAAAGGAGCCACAAGCTCAAACATCCACAAAGCCAGTTCCAAAACGGAATTATAACAAGAACATCCCAAATAAATATAAAACACAAGTTAAAAATAGCACACAACACAAAGGTGAGCCTCATGGGAGTTATTTTGTGAATATGAGTTAGATTGTCTATTGGGTCTTGCCTGTTGATGGTTTATTTGTTATTTAAATGTCATTTTGTTTAGTAGTTATTGTTAGAAATATGCATAAGAACTGTATCAGTCCAAATTGTCTGTATTGTAGGGTAGTTATTTACTAGAGTAGTTATTTACTGTTTAGTAGTTAAATTCTATCTTATCCTTATCCATATCCTTATCCTTATCCTTATCTTTATCCTTAGTTTTTAATCTTATCCTTAGGAGTTGGTTCACTTGTAAACTCCTATAAATATCTGTGTTATAATGAAGTAAGTAGTTTTGCTTTTCATAAATTTTTCTTTGTTCGTTTATCAAACTAATGTTCCTACTTGTTCAATAACAAAAGAAGATAAGATTGTTATGTTTTTCCTCTCTAAAAACTAACAATTGGTATCAGAGCCTTCTATTTCTTGAGGGATCCGTGGGTGTTTTGATTGTAATCAACAAGACAAGTTGATCAATCATGGAAGCAGAATCAAGTTTTTCTGTAATGGCACCACCTGTTTTTAATGGTGATAGCTATCAGATTTGGGCGGTAAGGATGGAAACATATCTAGATGCCATGGATATGTGGGAGGCAGTCAAAGAGGATTATGAAGTTCCTCTGTTGCCTAACAATCCTACTATGGCCCAGATCAAAAACCATAAAGACAGGAAAACAAAAAAATCAAAGGCAAAAGCATGTTTATTTTCAGCAGTATCTTCTTCAATCTTCACTCGAATTATGTATCTAAAGTCAGCAAAAGCCATCTGGGATTATCTCAAGGCAGAATACAAAGGGGATGAAAGGATCAGAGGTATGCAAGTGCTAAATCTTATAAGAGATTTCGAGATACAGAAGATGAAAGAAACTGAAACCATCAAAGATTACTCTGAAAGGCTCTTGAACATAGAAAACAGGGTAAGATTGCTTGGTTCTGTGTTTAATGATTCACGTATTATTGAAAAGATTTTGGTAACTGTGCCAGAAAGATTTGAAGCAACCATAACTACTTTGGAAAACACGAAGGATCTGTCCAAGATCACCTTCGCAGAGTTATTGAATGCTTTACAGGCACAAGAACAATGAAGAGTCATGAGAGAAGAAGGAAATACAGAGGGAGCATTGTTTGCCAAGCCTCAAGATGGAGGCAAAAACAAAAAGAAGAAGAACAAGAAGAATGGTGAAGGCATTTCAACAAGTACTACCAAAGGAAAAACTGGACACTCAAAGAAAAGTTATCCTCCTTGTAAGCATTGTAACAAGAAAGGTCATCCACCATATAAATGTTGGAGAAGGCCTGATACTAAATGTAGTAAATGCAATCAACTTGGGCATGAAGCTGTAATTTGCAAGAACAATAGTCAGCAACAAGAAGCAGAGGCTAAAATTGTTGAGGGTGAGGAGGAAGATCAACTCTTTGTTGCTACATGTTTTTTCAAGTAGATCATCTAGTGAGTGTTGGCTGATTGATAGTGGATGCACTAATCATATGACAAATGACATGTCTCTCTTCAAGGAATTGAAGCCTACGACCATTACTAAAGTCAGAATAGGTAATGGCGACCATCTTCCTGTAAGAGGGAAAGGAACCATTGCTATTCCAAGTAATTCAGGTACTAAAACAATTTCTGATATGCTTTATGTACCTGACATAGATCAAAACTTGCTTAGTGTTGGTCAATTGATGGAAAAAGGCTACAAGTTAAATTTTGAAGATAATCACTGCTTGATCAAGGATGCTTCAGATCAAGAAATGTTTAAAGTAAGAATGAGAGGCAAAAGTTTCTCATTAGATCCATTTGAGGAGGAGCATGTTGTTTTTTCAGCAAAAGAAAGTGTTGCAGAAGTATGGCACAAGAGACTCGGACACTATCACTATGAAGGGTTGGTCAAAATGCAAAAAATGAAAATAGTTAAGGACTTGCCTGTTTTAGAAGTACATTCTTCAAATTGTCTTGCGTGTCAATATGGAAAACAAAACAGACTTCCATTTTCAAAGACAACTTGGAGAGCCTCGAACAAATTGCAACTAATTCATACTGATATAGCAGGACCACAAAGGACTCCTTCACTAAAAGGTAGTCTTTACTATATCATTTTTGTAGATGATCTAACCCGCATGTGCTGGATTTATTTTCTCAAGCATAAGTCAGAGGCTTCTAATGATTTTCGGAAGTTCAAAGCAAAAGTAGAAAATGAAGCCAACTGTAAAATTCAGTCCATAATAACAAATAATGGAAAGGAATACACTTCTTACAAGTTTGACATGTTATGTGAAGAAGCAGGGATTCATCATCAGCTTACTACTCCCTATACTCCACAACAAAATGGAGTAAGCGAGAGAAGAAACATATACATTATGGAGATGACCAGATGCATGTTGCACGAGAAGAACTTGCCAAAGAAAATTTGGGCAGAGGCAGCAAATACATCAGTTTTTCTTCAAAATAGGCTTCCCACAAAGGCAGTGAAAGACCGAAGTCCATTTGAAGCTTGGTATGGATTTAAACCAACATTAACTTTTCTTAAAGTGTTTGATTGTCTCTATTTTTCCTACATTCCTCAGGTTAAACGAGATAAACTAGATAAAAAATCTGTTCCAGGCATTTTTATTGGATATAGTTCAGTTTCAAAGGCATATAAAGTCTTCCAACCACAAACTGAAAATATAATCTTTAGTAGAGATATGAATTTTATAGAAAATGTAGAGTCGTGTTGGGAAGACTCAAAGAAATTTGTCGTTAACACTTCTGACAAAGCAAAAAAGTCTCCTACCCAGTTTTTTGAGAAGAAAATATCACTCTCACGGCAGGATGAAATGGTGGATCATTTACCAGTCAAAGGTACTCGACAACTCAGTTATATATATCAGAGATGCAATGTAGCTGTAAGTGAACCTGCTGGGTACAATGAAGCTAAAAATGATGAAAAATGGGTTACTGCAATGAAAAAAGAGTTGTTTATGATTGAGAAAAACATGACTTGGGAGCTTGTTGATCAACCTGAAGACAGAAAGATAATTGGGTTGAAATGGGTCTTTAGAACCAAGCTAAATGTCGATGGTTCAGTGAATAAGCATAAAGCAAGACTTGTAGTTAAGGGGTATGCTCAAATTTTTGGTGTGGATTATTTTGATACATTTGCACCAGTAGCTAGGCTTGACAATATCAGGTTACTTCTTGCTCTTGCTGCACAGTTGGGTTGGAAAGTGTATCAAATGGATGTCAAATCAGTATTCCTTAATGGCTTTCTACAGGAAGAAATTTATGTTGAGCAACCTGAAGACTTTGTGAAGAAAGGAAATGAGGACAAAGTTTATAGGTTAAGAAAGGCACTTTATGGACTTAAACAGGCACCAAGGGCCTGGTATGGTCGAATAGATGGCCATTTACTTGTCTTAGGCTTTGAAAAGAGTCTATCAGAATCTACTCTTTATGTTAAAAATCATGGCATTGATATTCTTGTTATGTCTATATATGTGGATGATGTACTAATTATAGGAAGCAATACAAGGCATATCGAGGATTTCAAGCAAGAAATGATGCAAGCCTTTGAGATGACTGATCTTGGTCTAATGTCTTATTTTCTTGGTATGGAAATCAAGCAGGGACAAGATGAAGTTTTCATTTGCCAGAAGAAATATGCTAAGGAAATTCTCAAGAAATTCAACATGGAAGATTGCAAGGAGATGAATACTCCTATGAACCAAAAAGAGAAACTAAGCAAGAATGACGGAGCAGAGAAAGTGGAGGAAACGTACTTCAGAGGCTTAGTCGGTTGTTTGATGTATCTCACAGCTACAAGACCTGATATTTTGTATGCTGTAAGCATTCTATCGAGGTTCATGCATTGTGCTAGTGAGGTGCATCTAAAAGCAGCAAAACGAGTTGTTAGATACATCAAAGGAACCATCAATTATGGTGTCAAGTTTCAGAAAACAATAGATCTTAAACTACTTGGGTATTCTGATAGTGATTGGGCTGGATCCGCAGATGACATGAAGAGCACATCTGGATATTGTTTCAGTCTTGGCTCAGGAATGTTTTCGTGGTGCTCAAAGAAGCAGGACGTTGTGTCTCAATCCACTGCAGAGGCAGAATTTGTGGCTGTAACAGCAGCAGTAAATCAAGCATTGTGGTTGAGGAAAATATTTGGTGATCTGCACATGAATCAGACAAAGGGAACTGAAGTATTTGTGGACAATCAATCTGCAATAGCAATTTCTCATAATCCTGTATTTCATGGGAAAACAAAGCACTTCAACATCAAGCTTTTCTTCTTGAGGGAAGTGCAAAATAATGGTGACGTGATTCTCCTCTATTGCAAAACTGAAGAGCAGCTGGCCGATATCTTCACTAAACCATTATCAGGAAATAAATTTCAACTTCTCAGGCAAAAACTTGGAGTTTGCAGCTCTTAAAGCAAGGAGGAGTGTTAGAAATATGCATAAGAACTGCATCAGTCCAAATTGTCTGTATTGTAGGGTAGTTATTTACTAGGGTAGTTATTTACTGTTTAGTAGTTAAATTCTATCTTATCCTTATCCATATCCTTACCCTTGTCCTTATCCTTATCCTTAGTTTTTAATCTTATCCTTAGGAGTTGGTTCACTTGTAAACTCCTATAAATATCTGTGTTATAATGAAGTAAGTAGTTTTGCTTTTCATAAATTTTTCTTTGTTCGTTTATCAAACTAATGTTCCTACTTGTTCAATAACAAAAGAAGATAAGATTGTTATATTTTTCCACTCTAAAAACTAACAGTTATGTATCAACTTAATGGAATTGTTGTTGAAAATACGATTTCATCTTTGTATATTTGGCTTGTTCGGGAGAGAGATCGTAATACTAAGATTACTAAAGTGATAGTCGGTGGTATTGAGTTGACAGGCTTCAGCGCGAGAGGGTGAATAATAATCGTTTTCCCACACATTCAGCTCGAGAGAGTGAATGGGCAAAGGTAGAGATTTACCCCACTATAGTCTAGCCTAGTCACAAATGTTACCACAATTTATCATCAAAAGCATGTGCCCCATTGTCTTGTTTATCTCGTATTCCTATCACATCCTTATTTTTTCTCAATCAATACACAACTTCCAGTGCAAGTATCTACATCGTACAATAGTAAAGTAACCCAACCAAGGGTTGGGGCCGAGTCGCAAGTGAGTGGTTTTCGAGAATTAATAGAAAAATACAATTAAGTTCTAATTAGTCGTAGCTAAAGACATTATCGATAAAACATGATAAACCAAAGGGGGTGATGCAAGCATCAATAAAGAATGGGGTTTGTCACTCGCAATCAAAAACAACAAAAATACAAAAGAGTACTAATTAAGGAGACGAGGTTCATTGGATGTGATAAGAATATGGGTTAAACTAGACTATTGGGTACATGCCTTTGATAGTAAATTTGTTGAATATTTGTGACTAGGCTAGACTATAGTGGGGAAAAGCTCTCTCTCTCAACTTACCCCAAATCAAATGGGTTCTTCTCGGACACCCACTTGCCACATAAAGAACAATATCCGCCTTAGCTCATTCACTCTCTCGAGCTAAGTGTGTTGGGGAAGGACTAGGTTTACTCTCTCGAGCTGAACTTCATGTCGACTCAATCGCACTGGCCATCAATTTAGCGGTCTTAGTTTTACGACCTCTCTCTCGAGCAAGACAAAAACACAAAGGTTAAATCATATTTTCAACTACAATTTCATTAAATTCCAACACAAATACTAAACGAAATCACATGTAACAACGATTAAACTATCATCAAGCAAGACCTGACACTCCAAGAATTGGGGTTTTAACTATACATGTATAAGAGATAGATATTTATGGAAAAATGAGCTTGCATTCAAACGAGTATGATGATTTAAGTCTTGATACAAGCCAAAAGTGAAGAATTTAAGACATCAAAGTCGAAATCCTTGGAGATGAAACTCTTTGAATCTTCAATTTCTTTAAAATGCTCTCAAAACATTGAGATCAAAAATAAAAGTGAAGTCGGAAAAATTAATGTTCAGTGCCAAAATCTCTACTGAGCTAAAAATCTCAATAAGTAATTATATATTTCAAAGATTTGTATTGTAGCGGATCATTCAGTGCAGTAAGACGGAATCGCCTATCAACTCGGCAATTCACCCTTGGGTATTGTTTATCTCTGTCTTGCTCTATCCTTAAGTCTCATCGTGTTTTGGATCATTAGGCTACATAGTACTGCTTCATAGAACTGCTCAGCGATACGTCAACTGCTCCTTTTAACCACTATTTGATTCTTTCATTCAAGCCTTCATTTATTTATTCTTTTAAACCTTTGTGTTCCTTTTGGCAAAGTAGTGTCCATGCTTTGCTTAAACTAAAAATACTTGAAACTCAAGGTTATTCATCAATTATTGAGGTAAAATAAGCATCTGAGTACACTAACTCTATCAAAATATAGCTCTGAATAAGTCAAATTTATGGACTCATGTACACCCCATCTTAAAGTTTTGCTTGTCCTCTAGTAACTCAAGTTCAACAGTTCAAAACAGATGTCTCAAACAGTGCTACCAAAAAATCAATCATGAATGTACACAACAAGACTTAATTTACTCATGCAAGGATCTTTTGTGTACTCAAAGATTCAAGTTGTGACACACCATTATCAAAGATTCTCAAGCTCGCAATACTTGCTTCAAATGCATGTTCAAGCTCAACAAAAGAATTTGAATACCCTCATACAATGATTCCATTTTCACACACAAAGGTTCAATCATTAAAGGTTCTGCAATCAAATTCAACACTTACTCTCACAAAGGAGAACACAATGCATACATTTGTTTCAGCGCTCTGAAGATAAAAAAAAAAGTCTTTTTAAGGCTTGTAATGGGGTTGAGTGCAAAGGTATGGTCATGTGCACTTAGTGACTATGATCCTCATGAAATTTGGAACTCAGAACACTTCCTTTCCTTTCCTTTATCAAGTTCATTAGTGCTCACAACTCATCCCTTTATTCACTTTCTATAATGTGTTGGAAACCCCCTTTTCTTTTTGTATTTTCAAAATGTATTTCACAACTTTTTCTTTTTCATTGTTTTTCCTTTTCTCTTCCGTATTTCTTTATATGGAGTGGTTCCATTTTTCTCAACACATGGATAGAATGGATTCTTCTTGCACTCCTTGATTTTCCTTTTCTTTTCATCACACCCCCAACTTACGCTTTTTACCCAAGTTGGCTATTTCAAACAAACAAACATTCATGAGGATTATGGGAAATGGAACAAAGAAGGTCTTGTTTTCATGAAGGAGTTCTCATAACATCATATCAGTAGTCCACATTCAAATAATATTCATATTCACATAAACATGTAGAAATTAATCAAATTGACTAATTTTCTTAAAACTTGAACTTTTTCAAAGCATTCTTAATAAAGAAATCATGGAAACACATAAAACAGATGACTAAAAAACTAAGAAAAATCATGAGGAACTCATTATCTCAAGCTAGAATAGGAGTATAAGGAAAGAGATGAGAATATCACGACATCATATCGGCCTCGGACTCCCAAATAGCACCCTTAACTAACTGATTCCTCCACAACACTTTCACGGTGTTTATTTATTTATTTCTCAACCTCTTGACTTGCCAGTCCAAAATCTCAATCAGAACTTCCTTATAAGAAAGATTATCCTTAACTGCCAAACCTTCTAAGGAAACTATGCATGTCAAATCACCAACACATAAATTCAACGTAGAGACATGGAAAACCATACACACCGATGCCAACTCATTTGGCAATTCTAACTCATAGGAAAACTTACCAACACGTCAAAAAATCTGATACGAGCCTGCATATCGGGGAGTAAGCTTCCCCTTCATATCAAACCTTATTTCACCTTTTATGGGCAAAATTCTAAAGTAAACCCAATCATGAACATTAAACACAAGATCCCTTCTTCATACATCGACATATGACTTTTGTGGACTTTGAGCAGTTTTCCATCTTTCTCTAATAAGTCAAACTTTCTCTATGGCCTCATATACCGATTTGGGACCTATTGGGGCGACTTCAATCACCTCAAACCAACCTATGGGATATCTACAACTCCTACCATAAATAGCCTCAAATGAAGCAATACCATCACGTTAGTCATAACACTGTTACAAGCTGACTCAATCAATGGCAAATGGTCATTCCAATTACCCTTAAAATCAATCAAAGAAGCCATTAACATGTCTTCCAATGTTTGGATAGTACTTTCTACTTGGCCACGGTTTGAGTGATAAGCTTAACCTTAGTGCCAAGACCTCTTTGGAAGAACTTCCGAAACATTGAAGTAAATTGGGTACAATAATAAAAAATAATGGACAAAGGCACTCCATGCATCTTTTGTGTTTCTCTTAAGTATAACTTGGCATAGTCCTCCATCGAATAGGAAACCTTGACGAGAAGGAAACAAGTTGATTTCGTCATCCGATCTATTATGAGCAAAATCTAGTCATATTGTCTCCGGTGCGAGGCAAACCTACAATAAAGTCCTTGTTCAAATATTCTCACTTCTAATTAGGAACACTAATATCTTGGGAAAAACTCTCAGTTTGTAATGCTTAACTTTCACTTGTTGGCAATTCGAACACTTGGATTAAAATTTTGCAATATCCTTATTCATCCCATTTTCCTAATAGTCCTCCTGTAAATCACGGTACATTTTTGTGGCTGCCGTGTGAATGGATAACTCCAAACTATGGGCTTCTGTATAGATCTCACTACAACAAAGTGGAGATATAACAACATTTTCTAAATGTTGTATTATGATGTTTAAATGTCACAAATTTATTTATTGACATTTATTTTACATTTGTACGAAATGTCATAACTTTTAGTGTCGAGAATTTTTCCGACATAGGTAATAGTCGCGAAGAATTTGTGAAATTTAGGTAAATGTTGAAAAGAATTTGCGTCATTTACTTTGCAACATATATGTAAATGTTGGTAAGATTATAACGACATTTATGTGCATGTCGATAAGCAATATATGACATTTAATTTTAAAATTTAGGTCGATGTCAGTGTGAGATATATGACATTTATTTTTGACATTTAGGTAAATGTCAGTATGAGATATATGACATTTATTTTTGACATTTAGATAAATGTCGTTATGAGATATATATGACATTTATTTTCGATAAATAGGTAAATGTTGATACGACATATATGATATTTATTTTTGACATTTACGTAAATGTTGGTATGAAATATATGACATTTAGTTTTGATATTTAAGTAAATATCGATATGAGATATATGAAATTTATTTTTTTGACATTTATGAAATGACACTTACACTTTCTGGCATTTAGATTAAATGTTGGTAAAATAAATTTCAAGACACTTACTGGTGACATATAAAATGTCACATTAAAATTTCACACACTTTCAGTTAATTTCAACTAATGTTATTATTGAATGTCATAAAAATTGGTGACATTATTTTATATTTTTCTAAATGTCATATTAATATTATGATGCCGCTACTAAGTTTCTTAAACATCCCCAAAAAAAAATCTATATATAGTTTTTCTCAAGACACAAATACATACAAACAATCTGTGCATTCAAAACTGTCTTCTTCATGATAAACAAGAAATATTATATAAACCAAATATATTATAATATTATAATCAAAAAACAAAATAGCAATATAATAAGTTTTCTGTAAAAGTAAACAATGTCAAAACAAATTATCTTTTCAATTTCAAGTAAAATTGATATCTAACTAAATGTAATAATCTCAACATAAAACCAACTAATTAACTTCTTATTCAAATGGAATTAATATATCCAGTAAATTTGCAATAAATCTTTATGAATCAATTCAAAAGTCGAGCATGTTGAAGTCGATACTTGACTTCAATTTCCTTGAAAATTCTGCACAAAAAATGCACATAAGAAAATTTATAACTATATAATATAGAAATTAGCTCCTCATTAACTAGAACAAGTTGATATATCAAAAATGACTAATTGAATTTTTCTAAAAACAAACATATTAAGGAATTGATGCAAAAACAGTAATTATATACATGAAATTTTCCTCCTTTAGAAAGAAATGAAAGATATTGTAGTTTTTTCAAACATACCCACTTCTTTTTATTTGTGTCAACTACGGTAGTTCCAATCTTGTTAGTCATGTTAGCCTGGGAAAAATATTAAATTGATTATTTTTATACTTTACGAAATACAAAACTTAACATTTCATTGAATACATAAGTGTGCCAATTTTTCCAGAAGGAAAATAAAAAAGGAAGATATATAAATGATTCAAAAAATAAAACATCTGGCGGTGGGACAAAGATACAAATAGACAAAGATACCTTCATGGGTTGTGAGGAAAGTACTGGAATCTAGAGATTAGTTAATAAGAAGACTAGGAAGCCATAGGACAATTCAACAACTTGTTAAAGCCCAACTTGTGGATAGATTTTCAATCTGGAATATATATGTAAATTTAATATCTGTTCATCCCAAAGTAGCCTGGAAACATCTTTTTTTACATCCAAAGATACATCCTAGATATCAATTCATTCTATGGTTGGCTATACAGAAACGACTAGCAACAATTGAGAGATTCTAGAAATTGGACAGTCTCACTATCCTCCCTGATTGTGTCTTTTGTAGCGAACACTTACAAACATTCTCTCATTTATTCTTTGAATGTAGTGTGACCAAGAAGATATATGGAATTGTATGCTACAATGGTTGGGGTATAGACGAAAAATACAAGACTTGGAAACTGAAGTGAATTGGATGAGCTAGATTGCAAGAAGAAGAGGCCGTGTTCTGATCACAAATTGTGTGTTTGCGATGGTTTTGAAGGTGATGTTGATTTATATGCCAAAGATGGGAAGATATTTGGTGGTCCAACAAGTACAGAGGAAACTCAATTCAAATACCTTATTATCTATACAAATACAACATGACATAGAGCAAGAGGATCAGACTTGTATTTGTAGTACTGAGGAGGTATTAGTCTTTGGAGAAAATCTAAAAGTATAGCTAATGGATTTATGTCAGATAACGGAGTTCCTGCAAATCATCTATCAACACAGGACACCAGAGAAAATGGTTCGGATAGATGGTTTGAGAAATTAGGGAGAAGGCGTCAAAAGTGAGAGACTGATTTCATGCATATTCCTGAAATGTTGTTGAAGGAAGATGACTCAATGCAACTCAAATAATACTACTTAAACTTGTACGAACAGTGTAACTCCATAAATACACAGAAACAGCATTAAAAAACATACTGGAAACGAACAATTATCGTATCC
The DNA here is from genome assembly GCA_016801875.1 of Solanum sitiens. Classification (NCBI taxonomy): domain Eukaryota; kingdom Viridiplantae; phylum Streptophyta; class Magnoliopsida; order Solanales; family Solanaceae; genus Solanum; species Solanum sitiens. Next base: position 1,167,029 of record JABWTJ010000130.1, on the reverse strand, counting down.
GAAGTCGCAATGATAAAATAATTGTTTTTATGTGTAGGCAATTCTTGATGTCTAGTAAAGTTGGTCATAATGCACATGTATTTCAGAAGTACCAGCAGAAAGCAAAGAACTTTATGTGTTCATATCTTGCAAAGGGTGATAGAAATACCCAGAAAACTCCTGGAGGTCTCATCTGTAGGCAAAGATGGAACAATATGTATTTTGTTACTAGTGCTGCATTCCTTGCAACTACTTATTCGGACTATATGGCCTCTGCTGGCAAATACCTCAAGTGTTCTTCTTGTTCTGTTTCTCCGAATGAGCTTCTCTCATTCTCTAAGTCTCAGGTAATGATTTTAACTTTGATAGAGTGCTACAAGACTGTATTTTGACGATTCATCATAAATATGGAAATAGCAATGTGTTATTGGTCAACTAAATCATCATGTTTGATGTTGTTCTAGGTGGACTACATTCTTGGTGACAACCCTAGAGCAACAAGTTACATGGTGGGATATGGAAACAATAACCCAAGACAAGTACACCACAGAGCTTCCTCCATTGTCATGTTTAAGGTTAATCATAGTTTTGTTAGCTGCCGGACAGGCTATGCTACCTGGCATAGTAGAAAGGCGAGTGATCCTAATCTCCTTACTGGTGCTCTTATTGGTGGACCTGATGCCTATGATAACTTCACTGATCAAAGAGATAATTATTAGCATACTAATGCTGCAAATTACAACAATGTTATGTTGATTGGTATGTTGGCAAGACTTCATGCTGGTCACATTGGTTACAATCAGCTCCGCCCATGAATTAACATCTTTATATGAGTATTCCGAAGATTCATCATAAAATGACTAGTTTTAGCTAGCCTTCCACCTACTACAACTTGCTTGGGATTGAGACTTAGTAGTTGTTGTAGTACTAAAATCTTCTAATAACTCATTTAGTCTCAAGTTCTAACCTGTAACAGAGAAAATCCACTCAATGACACATCAGTGCGCTAAAGTTTACTAGACAAGGAAATCTTACTCTTCTAAATGGTTATGGCAGAGTAATTTGGTCCTCCGATACCACTACACATGGGCAAAATCCAGTTGCAAAACTCCTTGATTCAGGCAATCTTGGTGTTCGAGATGCAGCCGAGGATAAGCCTCAGAACTACCTGTGCCTAAGTTTTGAAAATCAAGGTGACACAACTTTACCTGGAATGAAGGTTGGGATTAATATGAAAAGTAGTTTTCATCATTCCCTTTCGTCATGGAAGAGCACAAATGATACTTCCAGAGGTGAGTTTACGATACCGGTGGATTCCTACAAACATTCATTATGAATAGTTCCATTGAACTCTACGGAGCTGAACCATGGAATGGCCGAGTCTTTCCTAATGCACCATCTCGTGACACATCTTGCAATGGTTATAACTATACATACTTTCTGATCCTAATGAAATATTGTTCATGTATGAACATACATATAGCTCTATCACTGCAAAGGGTAGTGATGCAACTAAAAAGATAACTAATAGACGGATCAAGACTACGATGATCATTAGACCAGTTGACAATAATATTCTTCTAACTAATCAAAAAATAAATCTCATTTCTCCGAGTAGTAGTCTAAGTGAACTTGTTTGCTTCTCGAGACTAACTAATACCTCTAACCAAACACATGATAAAATAAACATGCATTTTAGTTTTAAAAAATGATTACATTACACTTTGAAGGCAACAAAATTCCACCAAGCCTCTATCTCTAGTGTTTTTTGAAGCATTTGTCCAGTGTTTCCACAAAAAATGAACTAAAAGTTGCTTATCCTAATTACATTACACTCTGTAATACCAGCAAGCTCATGGTCTGAACTCAGATCAATCCTATCAAAGCAGGCTCTGCAGAGTAGCACAAAAGTGGACACACATAAAGCAACCTTTAAAGAGATTTCAACAGCCTGCAGTAACCAACTAAATGTGCTATACTCCACCTTGTTATAATTCAATACTATATTAAACTAGCTACACTTTTGAAGCATTTGTCCAGTGTTTCCACAAAATTGAAATAAAAGTTATATATCCTAGTTACACTGCACTCTCCAATACTAGCAAGCATTAAGTCATATCAATACTATCCAAGTTGGCCCTACTGAGAAGCACAAAACTAGAAGCACAGAGAGTCATATCTAAAATGATTTCTACAGCAAGTAACCAACCAAATATGCTCGACAAGATTGTCTTGCCTTAGAATCAAGAAGCTATGGATAAAGGTTAGCCACCATTTTCTACCTTACATTTCTCTTTTATATAATGGAGTACTAAGGTTGAATCTCTGAGTTTACATTTCATATATCATTTATTTGTTCGTCTGTCTGGCTATTTTCTTTCAGTCCTCCATTTATCTTCATTTCTGTACCTTGGACAGAGGCTAGACTTGAAAATCTGGCTACTTTTTCTATGCACATCAAATATTTTCATTTTTTTAAGTAGATATTTTTTGAACCTTCTGCTTTTAATGTCTGTGCAGGAAGAAATCAAGATAATAAGCGTAGAAGTTTACTAAACCCCTATGCAGAGCTTTATGAAGAAGAGCAGAAAACAAATGATGACAACAAAACTGAAGATGAAGACAATGTTAGTATTATTCTTTTTCTTTAGCCTTTTAATGACATCCATTTTGCATGTTTTGTTGGATCTATTATACTCTGTGTCCGTATCTTTTCTCTTCCTTCCTATGTTCTAGGAGAAGGTTGGATCATGGTACAGCAACACTGGAACTGGAAACTCAGAGTTTTAAGCTCTTATTTTATTTGAACTGGAACCTCAAAGATAAGGTTAGCTACCGATTGAAAAGGAAATTAGATAGCAGGAAGGTAGGTCATATATTCTAATGAAGAACAAATATATGAGATCATTTTTAGCATAATAAAAACATTTTTTTGACCATTACTTGCATTAAATTTACACCACCAGTTTTAACAGAGAGAGGAACAAATCGATTTGCTCACAAATATAATCATTGATTTTTTTTACTACAGGTAGCAAAAGAACTAACATGATGAATACAATGAGTCTCAAATAAGATCAAGATTACTGCACTTCTTTATAAACCAAATGGACAGACCCATTTTCTCACAAAAGGACCTGCTATCTCGAAGGTATTTAAGCAATTAAAAGCTGCAACGAATTGACTATCACCGGTTTCCTCAATTCATGATCAAATTGAAAGGAAAAAAAAAACAGAAGCTAACACATATATAACACGATGCAAGGGGATTCAAAAACTGAGTTAATGAAGCAAGCACAATGGGGAAAGAACTCGATACATCATTCTACATTTATTTGGAAAAAAATAACAACTTATGAGAACTTAAAAGACCTAGTAAACGTAAAATAGAAAGCGGAAAAGAAGAAAGTTGGACAGAATCGATCCTCACAAGTATAAGATTTAAAATGAAAGCACTAGAGACATAACATGAAATCTAAACCCTTGATGTCTTGATCCACTCATCAAACTTGAGGTGCACGAATGAAGAACCTGACGTCTAACATAAAACGTTATCACAGAATTCCAACAAATAACAATAAACCAAAACAGACAGAGAAATTTGAGACCAAATGAGATAAACTATGGAAGCTGAAGAAAAACGAGTAGGATATCGATTTATAAATATAGAACATTAAAATTTAGTTTTTTTCCCGAAAAGAAAATCAGCTGAACTGAAGAACTTTTCTCTCTTTCTAATAGAACTTCACACGAAGAACATGAATTTCCCCCAAATCGCTGAAGGTTTATCAAGTAAGTCTTTCTTTTCCCAAAAATCGCTGAAGCACACGATTTACCTATTAATAGCATGCCGTAATTACCCAGGGTAGCACTGACAACAGATTTTCTATTCTATTGGTGCCTTGAGACTTATAATAGACTCGGCTCCTAGAAGGGAAAGACGTAAGGTTAAAGGAGAGTGATATTCATTGATTATTTCCACTACGTGGAGCACCAAGCATTAAATTCCTTCATTTGGTATACTGGAAGGTATGTAAATAAGACATAGTCTTCTCTTATCCCCTTACTAAACAAGAGAAATAACTCTTTCACCTCTCGTCTTCAAACCCTTTCTCCTTTCAACCCAAGCGACATTGTACTGACGTAAATTTCAAGTCATTCATCTTGAGTACGCTTGGATCTGTTGTGAGTGTAATATGACCAATGTAGTGAAGAATTGGTGTCTGAGCATAAAAGTGTAACCTAATAGTTTTTATCTTCGTCTTCTTTTTATATACTAATTTTGACGCACGTGCATTGAACGTGAATATCAAATCAGGTACTACACTATTTTTAAAAATAAAGTAAATATTATTAAAAATAAAATTGCCACTCTTAAAAACTGTTAGTTACACCTCTTAAATATACTTTCTCCTCCGTTCCCTTTAGTGTGGTACTTTGTTATTATTTTATTGGTGGTGTTCTTAATTTTAATATAATATGATATAAATAAATATTGTTATAAAATATAGAAGATGTACTAAAATTGATGCTTTTAGTTGGAATATTAGATTAAATTAACATTCATGTTAGGGAGTATTCTAATTTCACTAACCTTTGAGATTGTCCACGTCTATAAATCAATCTTGAGGTTTTAGGAAAAAAAGAACTAAAAACATAAAAAACAAATGTAGTTTAAAAATGTGAGCAAACCCCTTCATTTATAGTTTAATAGTTAGTGCATATTGTTCAATCATAAAAAATATAGAAGATATACTAAATAGGATGTTTTAAGAAGAAGAGAATGAATGAATGATTTTTTTTTTTTAAAATGTAGTTTAAAAATTTCAGGAAGATCTTTTGTAGCCAACAAAGGGTAGTGTATGAAAAACTACGTATTGTGCCTTATAAAAAAAATGTCACTATCCGTTAGAAAACTCAAAACACTTCAGAAAAGTCACAACTCATAAGAAAAGTCATAACTCTTTGAAAATGTCACAATTCTTAGGAAAAGTTACAACTGTTCCGAAAAGTCGCAACCCTATAGAAAAGTCACAACCCTTCTAAAAACTCACAACTCATCTGAAAAGTTATAACTCTTCGAAAATGTCACAACCCTTCAATGTGAAACTGTGTGTATCTTTAATGTAATATAGTATAACACACACAAATAAATATAATACAATATAACATACAGAGGATATACTATATTTGGTGTTTTAAGTTAGGTAGTATAGACAGATAAAAATATGTAGATATACATTGGTCTAATTTTAATTTTATATGAATTTTTTTACAAAATAAAGAAGAATTTTAGTTTAAGGATCATATGTTGAATATATAAAAATTTCTTTTCACTTTTTGGTCTTAAATATGTACCACACCTAAAGAAAAAATAACATTCTATATTAAACTGAATAAAAGTAAAAGTACACTTAGTAAACTGGAAACAAAAGAGTAGTTACTAAATATAGTTTGGACTCTTCCAATAAGTTTTTGATCAAATACTTTTTCTCCAACATTTTGAGACTTTTCAGATTTTGAAAACTATGTTGTAGTTTGTGCAACAGAAAATCATTGATCTTCTTGTCAAGTAGAAGTTCCTACAAAAGTATATTTTTATGCTATGAAAAATAGTAAATATGAGTTATCAAGATACTCTTCTCATTTGAAGTTGAGTTATTTCATTCTCCTTGTCGAATCAATTTTTGTTGATCTATCTAATTTACCCACAAATAATATTGTAATTGCATGATTGATAAGCTCTCACATTCTTCCTTATTTTGAGAAGCAGAATAGAAAACCAAAAATAAATGTAATTGCATGATTGAACAACTCTCACAATCTTCCTTATTTTAAGAAGAAAAATAGAAAACTTACAAAATTCATAGTTTAAAAGTGTGAGAAACCCCCTCTATTTAAAGACATGAAAGGATATTATGAAAAGGTTCTTATCGCGTCTTTTCAGAGAAGTCACAACCCGTCAGAAGAATCACAACTTTTTGAAAATGTCATGACTCATCAAACAAGTCACAACTCTATTAAAAAATCAGAACCTTTAAGAAGAGTCGATGCGAATCAATGTGAAAATATGCATGCTTTTAATATAATATAGCGTAAATAAATAAAATATTAAATATATAACATATATACTAAATTTTGTATTTTAAGTTGGGGGTATTTTAGTAATTTAACATTCAAGTTAGGGAATCATGCTTTTAAGGTAGTATAGATAGATAAGTTACATCAATTTATTCATCAGAGATTTCTAAAGAAGGAACTTTCTTTTCTAGAACCTTGACTTCTCTAATTTCAAACTTCCTCGAAAAGTTGAGGCATTTGATGGGTTTTAAAAGCTGTGAATAGAAAATGAAGTGTTGCGACTTTTATGAAGAGTTGTGACATTTATGAAAGGTTGCGACTTTTATGATAACTTGCGACTTTTATGAAAAGTTGCGACTTTTATGAAATGTTGTGACTTTTATGAAAGGTTGTGATCTTTCCTAAGAGTGACTTTTCCAAAGGTTAAAGACTTTTCCGGTAAGGCATAATAAGAACCCTTTCACACTTCCCTTTGTTTTCTATAAATTGAGGGATCTCTTCTCATTTTAGTTGATAAAATTTCTGGACTTCTTCTACAACTACTAAATATAGTATTTTAACTGTACTTTATTGCTGTTGAGTGGCTCGCTGACACCAGCGCTTTTGGTATCAATACACCGGTGATTGATATCATTCTATCCTAGGAGGACATATTCCAAATCAAACCTTGGATACTAGAGGGAAATAATTTCCTTAAGGGGACACTGTGCATTTAGTGGGATTGATCTTCTTTCTGTTTTTATCCATATTCTTGTATGTTTACATATTTAAGATTTGTGAATTAATTTTTGTTCTTCTGTTCATCACTAGTTCATTATGATTTTGTAATTTCTTGTTTCTGCAAAATTTGTTGAGTTAGTAAGATTCATTAAACACAGATTGACAATAATTCTTCTTTAAGAAAAATATTTTGTATATTTATTTTAATCTGTTTCTGTTTCTAGTTTCTCTACTAGTTTATATTTCTAGTTGTGAAAATGTTCTTAAAATTTGTTGTGTCTTACCAAGTTCTTCAAGTTTTATTTTAAGTATCTAGGAATAAAATATGAGCACCAATCTTAAGAAAATTATTATATTGTTATTGCTTGTATTCTACTGATTGAGAGAGACAGATCATGGAAGTAGAAGGTTAATGCATTTCTTCTCCAAAACTCGGTACTTTGTTTAGCAAGGTCAAAGTGAGAATGGACATGAAAAAATTGGTGATATTCCGGTTAAAAAATACACCAGGTAACCTTATTATTATTTATCTGAAGAGGAAAATAGTTTCTAAGAGTTAACAATTTTTATGTTTTATCATGTGTATCTTTGGAAAAAGATCTACAAAATATATGTTGTGGAATGAATTTTACTTGGCAAATAATGTTACCTTTAAAATTTTTTAGTTTGCAAAAGGATTGATGCACATTTTTATATGATAAAATAGTATGTCAAAATGTTATAGTTGGAAGGCTATTGAAAAGAAAAATACTTCTATGTGATAAAGAATATGTTTAATTCTGTTTGGAGACTAAAGCAAAAACACTTTTGTAGTTTTGTACTCTATGCGAAATTTGATTGTGTATGATTTTTATAAACTAAAAACTTTTATAGTTTTCCACTTTGGATAAATAAGACTTTGCAATTGATTTGAAAATATAAAACTTCACATAATAAGTCAATTTTGTACTTTTTACTTTCTATAAACTTTACTGTTACATAGAAACAAAATGTACAAAATAATCTGTCTTTATTGTTAGTATTCTAAATATTAAGTGGTATGTCCATTTGTGATAGATAGAAAAGTACCAGTGACTTAGAGTTTGTGATTTTGTGCCTCTATGAAATGAACTTTGACATTATGTAAAGAGTGTCAAAGAGAATTGAAACAATATAATTCTTTTGTAGAATAATATTTCCAAAAGAGGTTTCATACTGTCAATGACATTTTGAAAGTCTGGGAAAGTATGTGGACTATTTTAAAATACTTGAAAAATATTTTGAGATAACATTTAAAATGTGGGGGTATTTTCTTATGATTATACATGGTGTCTAATTTAACTTTGGAGAAAAAGATATGAAATTCAATGATACTTTTGTACTATGTTAGACCACAAATTCTTGAAGTATATTTGATATTGTGGTTGTTGAGTTTCTCTATTACTAGTATATGGTGTGACTAGTATGAAACTACAAAATTATATATATACTTGTTCAAAATAATTTTGTTCTTTTAAGAAAAAATGTCACTTAAAATGTTGTGATTTTTCATGAAAAAATATGTCTATTATGATTAAAGCATTTGCATAGACATGAATATAGGTGGATAATCATTTGTTATGTTTTTGTAAAATAAACATTTAGACCATATTGCCTTTATTGGACCCGATGAAACTTTGTTCATGGATAGTTCTATAACAATCAAATTGAAAGTTATGGAAACTTCCGTCTAAAAAGGACATTTGTTGAATGGTAAGGATGAAGAAATAGAAATGTCTAGACAATGTAATATCAAAGTTGAAAATCAGTTGGGAAAAATATAAGAAGTGATAAAAATGGAGAGTACAAATCTCCTTGGGCAGAAATATGTTTGGAAAATTGAATTATCCATCAAACTACTGCCCTATCTACATGAATCCAACGAAAAACTGAACTTTGAAAGAAATTATGGATGTTATATTTCTAAGTTCGGGTTAACCACAAAACTTGTGTGGAGGAACAATCCTTACTTCAAAAGGGAACAACAAAAAGTTTTATCTTTTTATAAAGAAAACAATTTTGTTTGTTCAAGACAAAATCTATTCCATATGAGAAATGGAAAGGAAGGAAACTAACTTGTACTTCACAGTGTGGAGGTATATATCCCAAGTCCAAGTTCCTATTCCTAAAATGATTAAATTAAGACCTAAGACGTTGGACTGTAAACTTAGACTTGAATAGTCTTGTGAAGGAGTAAACGACCTTGGGAAGAACAAGAGGAGAATATACTTAATAAAGAGATTCAGAGGCGCGGTAAATGTCAAAGGATATCTACTTCCTTCGAATATGATTTTGTAACATTTCTTGTGTCTTATGCAGAGTCATCCTTTTTGAGAGATGGTGTCAATGGTGAGATTGGTTCAATCTTGAGCAATCCTACTTTAAGTTGGTTGATCTTCCTCCAGGAAATAAACCTTTGGGTTTAAAGTGAATCCTCAAAACGAAAATAAAATTCGATGGAACTGTTTACAAATATAAAGTAAGACTTTTTGCCAATGGTTTTAGACAAAAAACAAGGTCTTGATCTTTTCGACACATATTCGTCAGTAACTAGAATTACATTCATTTGGATGTTAATTGTGTTAACTGTGGTATATGACCTCCAAATTCATCAAATGGATGTGAAAACAACTCTCTTAAACGGATAATTGGAGGAAAAAATTTACATGGAACAACCCGAGGGTTTTGTGGTTCCTGGTAAATAAAAAAAAGTGTGTGAACTTGTTAAGTCATATTATGGAATATAACAAGCACCCAAACAATGACATAAGAAATTTGACCAAACCATGTTAGCAAATAAATTTAAGATGATGGAAATGATAAATGTGTTCACATTAAAATCACATGGTCATTGTTTGTTTGTATATATGGTGATATGTTGATCATCAATAGAGACACTAATGAAATAAATGCTACTAAACATAAGCTAGAAAGCAAGTTTTGAATGAAAAATCTTGGAATTGTTGATGCGATCTTAGGTATAAGAATCCTTGGAACACCATAATGTTTAGCATTTCACGGTCTCATTGCATTGAAAATGTTCTTGACTAGTTCAAATATTTGAATATAAATATTGTCAAGTCTCCAATAAATGTGAGCTTTGCTTTTCAAAAGAGTGAAGGTGATAGTGACTCACAATTCGATTGTGCTAGAGTACTAGGAAGTATGATGTATATCACAAAGTGTGCACGATCAGATATATCATTTGCTATTAATGAACTGATTCAGTTCACGAGTGATCCCAATCAAACTCATTAGATGACAATAAATAGAGTTTCAGAGTATTAAAAAATAATTAAAACCATGTCTTGCATTATAACAATATCCAGTAGTATTGAAAGGATATAGTGATGCAAATTAGATCACCGGATAAATGAAGTAAAATCCACGAGTCGATATGTGTTTACTCTTGGTAGAGGAGCAGTGTCTTAGAAATACTTCAAAAGAGACATGTATCGCTAGCTCTACAATGATTTTTAAGCTAGGTTTTCTAGATAAGGTTGGTGAATAAGTTGAAAGAATCCAGAATTTCTTGGTAGATATTCTTTTTTGGCCCAAACCATTGGCAGTAGTATGCATACACTTTTATAGTCAAGATGCAATAGGTAGGTCATGAAGCATGATGTATAGCGAAAAGTCTCATCATATATGACATAGACATGATACCGTTAGAAAGCTACTTTCTAGTGGAATTATCAGAATTGACTATGTAAAGTCAAATGATAATGTGTCGAATTCACTTACAAAAAGGCCTAACTAGAGAGAAAGTTGAAAGATCATCTAAGGGAATGGGTTTACAACTTAGGACAAGTCATCATGGCAGTAACTCTATCTAGAAGACTGGAGATCCCAAAAGCTAGATTCAAGGACAAAAACAAAGTTGTGACTGACGGTTCAGCATTGTCAACAAACTCAATCCATTCTCATGATGAAGACAATGCTCAGCAACAATATATAACATTAAGACATGTATTGAGTTAATAAAGTTTAATGTTTTTAATTATTTGCTAAGTTTTGCAGATTTGACCAAATTGTGTATCTACACGATAACACAGTTAGAGTTCACCTATGTGAGTGTGAATTGTAAGCCGCTTCAAAGAGAATTATTGTCAAAAGCATATTCTCTATACAGTAATGAAATGAGGAGATGTTCATGGATAAAACGAACACAACAGAACCATAAACGGTAAAGGGTTAATTGTGTTATATATGGTTGTTTAGGTTGTCACGCCCAGAGCCTACACTCTGGGCGGGATTAGTACTCGAAGACCATTGTTGGCCGTCAAGAGAACCCTTGTCCTAGCTTACTGAACTCAGCGGAAGACTAAACTCAACTTAAACAAGAAATAAGACATGTTTAATGGAAAATACTTCATATAATATATTGTCATGACAGTACTCAACTCTCAACAAGTAATAATAAACTCTAAACTAAAATACTAGTGTCTAGGAAGCCTCTAAACTGACTGAAGAGGTATGTTGGGAAAGACCCCACAACATCCTAAAACTAAACTACTAAAAGTAAAAGAAATGGATGTCCTCCAGAATGTAAGGAGGCTCGCAACTAACTCTGGAGCTTAATCTGGATAAACGAAACATCGCGTGCTGATCCTGGTTACCTGCGTGTACATCATAAAATAATGCAGGCCAAATGGCATCAGTGAATTGAATGTACGAGTATGTAAGTTGGAAATCTAAACAAAACTTAGGCAAACGGAGTAATAATGAATACTTACCTTGGCTCTGCTCAACTCATGATGTACTAACTCTTATTCAATATACACAGTTAAAATAAATGCAATATAAAGAAATGCTGAATGAAAACATGCTTAAACCTATGAGTATATATATATACAAGTATACAATAATGTCTGAGACGTATATAAAATACAATACTGTTGTGCATAAAACTACAATGACTGATGTATATAAAAACAACTTTAGTGGGAGATTCTCCAACCGACAACCATTACATAAGAGCTACAGTGATGATACAACGGTCTACCGCACGCTGCCAGCGCATCCTATACCCAGCCAAAGGTATAATACCTGAATTGCTTAATGGATCCACTAGTAAACTGTGAAAAGGAATCTTCTAAAAAGTATGACCCTTTTCTACCCATGGTGGCTACATGATTTATGGGGGATGTGGGTTATCTGAACTCTCCCCCATATTGGTTCTCAATACTACTCTCAAAAATATATTGGCTCTTATGTTTAAAAACATAATGGTTCTGTGGATTGAGATTAGTGCTCAAAACTTAGGTTTTAAAAAAAAGCTCTTTTGGAAATCATAGTTTCCTCTTATTTCTAGTAAAACTAGTCATAGGCTCTGTAGAAGTCTAGCTTCCCTTCCTTCTCAAAAGTGTGAAAACATTTTGTTTAAACTCATAGGGACTACTTAGTTCCCTTATAACTCTTGAGAAGTGAACTCAACTTGATACTCTTTTCTTACTTGAAACTTAACTCTTAGGAAATACTTAGTTCCCTTATAACTTTTGAGAAATGAACTAAACTCTTTACTCTTTATTTACTTGAACTGTAAGTCTTTAAAACTAAGTGAAAATGTTTGTGAAAGACTTTAGAAAACTTGATGACCTTACTTTGACTTGCTTCTTAACTTCTAGACTTGGCTCTTAACTTTTTTGACTTTGATCTTAAATTTCCTTGAATTGGATTATAGATTCAAGGATCATGATCTCATGTTTATAAATGATTTCATGATATTTAGATGTATTCTATAGTGTTGTAATCAACTAGGAATAAAGGGTACATCACTTAGGAACTAGTACAAAAAGATAGGAAAAGAGTGGGGTCTCCAGGGGGTCCTGGCGCTCTCCAGGGTACATCCTCTGCATGCGAATTTGTCGATACAAAATCTGGACCCGAACTTTATCATAGGATAAGTTATCCTTAATCCTTACATTCTCTGTTGGTACTATCAATGAAGGATCACCCAAGCAGTTCTTCAACATAGAAATATGGAATACCGGATGAACCACTTCTAACTCTTGGGGTAGCTCCAACTCATAAGCCACATTGCCCAGTCTCTTGGAGATTCTATAAGGTCCAATATACCGGGGACTAAGTTTCCCCTTCTTAACAAACCTCATAACTCCTTTCATGGGTGAAACCTTAAGATACACACAATCATCTACCTTAAACTCTAATGGCCTTCTTCTAACATATGTGTAGGACATTTGGCTACTTGGTGCTTTCTTAAACCTTTTTTGAATCACTTTAACCTTATCCATAGCTTTATAAACTTAATAGGGTCCTAGTAACCCTGCTTTGCCAACTTCGAACCACCCAATAGGATATATGCACCTTCTCCCATAAAGAGCTTCATATGGAGCCATTTGGATGCTCGAATGATAACTATTATTGTATGCGAACTCGTTGAGAGGTATGTGATCATCCCAATTTCCCTTGAAGTCGATCACACAAGCTCTCAACATATCTTCCAAGGTCTGCATAGTATGCTCCGCTTGTCCATCAGTTTGAGGATGAAAACTCATGCTCAAATTCACCTTGGAACCCAAACATTTCTGGAAAGATTTCCAGAATTGTGCAGTAAATTGTCCACCTATACTGAAATAATGGAGACCAAAACTCCATGAAGTCTTACCACCTCTTGAAGGTACAACTTTGCATAATCTTTGGCTGAATAAGTAGACTTTGCCGGCAAGAAATGGGCTGACTTTGACATTCTGTCGACAATCACCCAAAATGAATCATGTTGCCTTCGGGATCTTGGCAAGCCCATGATAAAGTCCATATTAATCATCTCCCACTTCCATTCTGGAACTTCTGTATTCTGAGCTAAACCTCCAGGTCTTTGGTGTTCCACTTTCACTTGTTGACAATTTGAACACTTTGCAACAAACTCAGCAATATATTTCTTCATGCCTTCCCACCAACGTACCTCTCTAAAATCACGGTACATTTTGGTGGCACATGGATGAATGGAATATCTGGATCTATGAGACTCCTCCAAGATTCTCTCTTGGAGTCCATCCACCTAAGGTACACATAATCTGCCTTGGTATTTCAGCACACCATCTCCCCCTTTTTTGAAGGCCAATACTCTTTGGTTATGGAAATTTGCCTTCAAATCAAGCAAAATAGGGTCTTGGACCTGATTCTCTTTCACCTCCTACACTAATGATGATTCCGCCCCATTGGTCACCACTATGCCTCCTTTTGTAGAATCCATAAGTCTGACTTCCAAACGCGCTTGTCGATGCACATCTTTTGCTAACTCCCTCTTTACTTATTCAACATGGGATGTACTCCCATGTACAACCTGCTTAACGCATCAACAACCACATTAGCCTTACCCGGGTGGTAAAGAATACTCATGTCATAATCCTTGAGTAATTCCAACCACCTTCTCTGTCTAAGGTTGAGCTCTTTCTGAGTGAACACATAATGGAGGCTCTTGTGATCAGTGAATATATCCACATGAACACCATATAAATAATGAAGCCATATCTTCAACGCAAACACTACTGCAGCCAATTCTAAGTCATGAGTTGGATAATTATTCTCATGAACTTAACTGTCTAGAGGCATAAGCTATAGCCTTGCCATTTTGCATAAATACACAACCCAAGCCAACTCTGGATTCATCACAATACACGACTAAGCCTTGAGTACCCTCTGGTAAGGTCAAAACCGGAGCTTTAGTCAATCTCCTTTTCAACTCCTCAAAGCTTTTCTCACAAGCTTCAGATCATTGAAACTTGATTGTCTTCTGAGTTGACTTTGTCAAAGGATAGGAGATAGATGAGAATCCTTCAAAAAATCTCCTATAATAGCCATCCAAGCCCAAGAAACTCCTTCTATCTGTTGGAGATGTGGGTCTAGGCCAACTCTGAACTGCCTCAATCTTCTGAGTATCAACTCTAATACCTTCACCAGAAACAATGTGGCCTAAGAATGCCACAGACTTAAGCCAAAACTCACATTTGGAGAACTTGGCATACATATCCTTATCTCTCAACGTCTGAAGAACAACCCTTAGGTGAATGGTATGATCTTCTTCATTCTTTGAATAAATCAGTATGTCATCAATGAAGACGATGACAAATAGATCTAAATAAGGCTTGAAGTCTCTTTTCATAAGATCCATGAACGTTGCAGGTGCATTTGTCAAACAAAAGGACATAACCAAAAATTCATAATGCCCATACCTTGTTCTAAAAGCTTTCTTAGGAATATCACATTCCCTTACTCTCAACTGATGATAGCCTGATGTGAGGTCAATCTTGGAAAAGCAAGCAGCACCCTGCAGTTGATCAAAAAGGTATCTACCCTTATAAGAGCATATTTATTCTTGATGTTCACCTTATTCAGCTGACGGCAATCTGTACACATCCTAAGGAACCCATCCTTTTTCCTAACAAACAGGACAGGAGCTCCTCAAGTTGAGACATTCGGTCGAATAAAGCCTTTATCTAACAGATCTTTCAATTGCTTTTTTATCTCTTTTAACTTTGTTGGTGCCATTTTTTATGCCGGAATAGAGATAAGAATATTATCTGGGATGACGTCAATGCCGAAGTCTATCTCTCTTTCGGGAGGGACTCCGGGAATCGTTGAGAAAGACTTCTAGAAACTCATTGACTATAGGAACTAACTGAAGGGAAAGTACCTCAACACTTGAGTCATTAACTCTGACTAAGTGATAGATACATCCCTTAGAAACTAACTTTCTCGCCTTAAGGTACGAAATAAAGTGACCCTTAGGCACTGTGAACTACTAGCCCACTCTATGACTAACTCATTAGGAATCTGAAACTTGACAAATCGAGTTCTGCAATCTATTGATGCATAACAGGCATGGAGCCAGTCCAAACCTAGAATGACATCAAAATCTACTATGTCTAACTCTATTAAATAAGCCATGGTACTCTTGTGACTAACGAAAATAGGACAATCACAATAGTCTCTTTCTGCTAGAATGGATTCACCAACACGTGTAGATACACTGAATGGTTTGCTAAGTTGCTCAGGAGAAATCTCAAAGATCATAGCAACAAAAGGAGTTACAAAAGATAAACTAGCTCCTAGGTCTAATGCATAAGAAGTAAAGTCAAAGACTCGAATCATACCAGTGATGACATCTGGCGAATTCTCTTCTTCATAGCGATTATTAATAGCATACAAGCGATTTGTTCCTCCACCCTTACCAGAAGAAGCTCCCTAGGTGCAGCCCTGTTTGGTGGAGCAACTGATGAATATTGAGATCTATTGCCCGGATTTCCACCGCCTTGATTGTCCTTGGGGCACTCTCTCATGAAGTGACCCTCTTGACCACACTTGAAACAACTTGTGAAACCTTCGTGACAGATGCCAGAGTGACTCCTACCACACTTGGCGCAGGTAGGAGGCTTAATACCTCCTTGCGCCACACTACCTTGAGACTGAGATGGCCTACCCTTGAAGTGTTGCAAATTCTGACTACTTTACTCACTTTGGTTTCTGGGTGTAGGTGCACTAGCAGATGATGGTGCATGCCTTTTTGGTTTCTTGAATTGTGGTCCTCTTGAACCACCTTTCTGTTGGCCATACTCGTTTACAGTCTTGGACTTCTTGTTTCGGTACTCTTCTCTATCCTTTACCTACTCTTCTTCAACTTTTTGAACATATACCATCAACCTGGATATGTCCATGTCACCTATCAACATGGCAACCCTACCTTCCTTACTTGAAGCGCGACACAAACCTGCAATAAACAGACTTATTCTGCTCCTCATGTCTTTCATCATCTCCGTAGCATAGCGAGATAGTTGGGTGAACTTCATCCCATACTCCTGTACACTCATGGAGTCCTGTTTCAGAGTAAGGAAATCCCTCACTTTGGCTTCCTTCAGTTTGCGAGGAAAGAACCTCCCCAAGAAGGATTCTTCAAAGCAAGCTCAACTTGGATGTGGTGCATCCTCAGCTCTACCATCCTTCCATTGATCAAACCAGTTTCTAGCCACACCCTTTAGTGGATACACAACCAATTAAGCCCTCTCAATATCCACCACATGAATTACCTCAAACACCTTCTTTAATTCCTCCACAAAGTTCTCCGGATCCTCAATAGGGCTTAATCCGGTGAAACTAGAGGGTTCATTCTCAGAAACTCATGAACTCTCGAGGTATGAACTCCTTCTTGTGGAGCTGCTCTCTGTTGCCCAACCTAGTTGGTCACAATCTGACTTAACATCCGGATAGCTTCTTGCAATTCGGCATTGGTAACCTCTCATTGGGGTTGCACCTCTGGTGCATTTGGAACCTCTTGTTCCTCAACATTTCTTCGTGGTCGACCTCTGAATGCTATTCTTGGATCCATGATAATCTAAAAAATACGTGTAAGAACGAATTAGAGAGAGACTTTAGAGATAAACTCTTTGCACGAAAGGAACATGAAAGAAGGGAAACATTCCTAAATGTTGTAGCCTTCTAATCATAGATTTGGCGCGCTTCACACTGATGACTAAGACTCTACAACCATGGCTTCATAGACTTCGTAGGACTCTTGAAATCTATGCTCTGATACCAAGTTTGTCAAGCCCAGAGCCTACACCCTGGGCGGGACTGGAACTCTAAGACCATTGTTGGACCTTAAGAGAACCCTTGCCCAGGCTTACTGAACTCAGCGGAAGACTAAACTCAACTTATACAAGATATAATACATGTTTAAAGGAAAGTACTTCATATAATATCTGGCCATGACAACACTCAAGTCTCAACAAGCAACAATAAACTCTAACTGAAATACTAGTGTCCATGAAGCCTCTAAATTGACTGATGAGGGATGTAGGGACAGACCCCCACAATATCCTAAAACTAAACTACTAAAATCAAAACAAATGGATGTCCTCAGGAATGCAAGGAGGCTCACCACCGACTAAGGACCTCAATCTGGATCAACGAAACGCCATGTGTTGATCCTGGTTACCTGTATCTGCATTATAAAACGACGCAGGCCAACTGGCATCAGTACATTGAATGTATGAGTATGCGAGTTCGAAAGCTAAACAAAACTTAGGCTTGAAACGGGTAATAATGAATACTTACCTTGGATATGCTCAACACATGATGTACTAAATCTTTTTCAATATACGCAGTTAAAGTAAATACAATATAAAGAAATGCTGACTGAAAACATGCTTAAACCTAAGAGTATATATATATACAAGTACAAAATAATTTCTGAGATGTATATAAAATACAATACTGTTGTGTATAAAAATACAATGACTAATGTATATAAAAACATCTTTACCTGTGGGAGATTCTCTAACCGACAACCATCACTTAAGAGCTACAGTGATGATAAAGTGGTCTACCGCACATCCTATACCCGACCAAAGGTATAATACTTGAACTGCCTAATGGATCCACTAATAAACTGTGAAAAGGAATCATCTAAAAAGTATGACCCTTTTCTACCCATGTTGGCTACATGGTTTATGGGGGCTGTGAGTTATCTGAATTCTCCCCCATATCGGTGCTCAATACTACTGCCAAATATATACTGGCTCTTAATGTTTAAAAACATATTGATCCTATGGTTTGAGATTTGTGTTCAAAACTTAGCTTTTAAAAAAAAAGCTTTCTTGGAAATCATAGTTTCCTCTACCTTCTATTAAAACTATACATCGGCTCTGTGGAAGTCTAGCTTCCCTTCCTTCTCAAAAGTTTGAAAACATTTTGTTTAAACTCTTAGAGACTACATACCACCCTTATAACTCTTTAGAAGTGAACTCAACTTGATACTCTTTTCTTACTTGAAACTTAACTCTTAGGGAATACTTAATTCCCTTATAACTTTTTAGAAATGAACTCAACTCTTTACTCTTTCTTGACTTGAACTTTAAGTCTTTAAAACTAAGTGAAAATGTTTGTGAAAGACTTTAGAAAACTTGATAACCTTACTTTGAATTGCTTCTTAACTTCTAGACTTGGCTCATAACTTCCTTGACTTGGATCTTAACTTTCCTTGAATTGGATTATGAATTCAAGGATCATGATCTCATGTTTATGGATGATTTCATGATGTTTTAGATGTATTATAGAGTGTTGCAATAAACTAGGAATAAAGGGTATATCACTTAGGAACTAGTACGAAAATATAGGGAAAGAATGGGGTGTCCAGGGGGTCCTGGCGCTTAGAGAGGCGCGGAGCGCTAGCCTGACAAATGTAATATCAAAGTTGAAAATCAGTTTGTAAAAATATAAGAAGTGATAAGAATGGAAAGTATAAATCTTCCTGTGCAGAAATATGTTTGGAAAGTGGAAATATTGATCAAATTGCTGCCCTATTACATGAATCCAATGAAAATCTGAAATTTGAATGAAATGATGGATGTATTATTTATAAGTTTGGGTTAACCACAAAACTTGTGTGGAGGAACAATCCTTACTTCTAAAGGGAACAACAAAAAGTTTTATCTTTTTATAAAGAAAGCAATTATGTTTGTTCAAGACAAAATCTATTCCATATGAGAAGTGTAAAGGAAAGACATCCAACTTGGAATACTTCACAGTGTGGGGGTATATATCCAAAGTCCAAGTTCCTATTCCTAAAATGATTAAATTAAGACCTAAGATGTTGGAATGTAAACTTAGACTTTAATAGTTAGTGAAAGGTGTAAACGACCTAGGGAAGAAAAAGAGGAGAATATACTTAATAAAGAAATTCAGCGGCGTGGTAAATGTCAAAGTATATCTACTTCCTTCGAATATGATTTTGTAACATTAATTTCTTGTGTCTTCTGTAGACTCATCCTTTTTGAGAGATGGTGTCAATGGTGAGATTAGTTCAATCTTGAGCAATCCTACTTTAATTGGTTGATCTTCCTCCAGGAAATAAACCTTTGGGTTCAAAGTGAATCATCAAAACGAAAATAAAATTCGATGGAACTTTTTACAAATATAAAGTAAAACTTTTTGTCAAAGGTTTTAGATAAAAAACAAGGTCTTGATCATTTCGACACATATTCGTCAGTAACTAGAAACTACATTCATTTGGATGTTAATTGTGTTAATTGTGATATATGACCTCCAAATTCATCAAATGGATGTGAAAACAACTCTCTTAAAAGGATAATTGGAGGAAGAAATTTACATGGAACAACCCGAGGGTTTGGTGGTTCCTGGTAAATAAAAAAAATGTGTGAACTTGTTAAGTTATATTATGGACTAAAACAAGCATCCAAACAATGACATAAGAAATTTGACCAAACCATGTTATCAAGTGGATTTAAGATGATGGAAGTGATAAATGTGTTCATATTAAAATTACAAGGTCATTGTTTCTTTGTATATATGGTGATATGTTCATCATCAATAGAGACACTAAATAAAAATGCTACTAAACGTATGCTAGAAAGCAAGTTTGGAATGAAAAATCTTGGAGTTGTTCATGCGATCTTAGGTATAAGAATCCTTGGAACACCATAACGTTTAGCATTTTCACGGTCTCATTGCATTGAAAAGGTACTTGACTAGTTCATATATTTAAATACAAATATTGTCAAGTCTCCAATAAATGTGAGCTTTGCATTTCAAAAGAGTGAAGGTGATAGCGACTCACAATTCGATTGTGCTAGAGTACTGGGAAGTATGATGTATATCACAAAGTGTGCACGATCAGATATATCATTTGCTATTAATGAACTGATTCTGTTCACGAGTGATCCCAATCAAACTCATTAGATGACAATAAATAGAGTTTCAGAGTATTTAAAAAATAATTAAAACCATGTCTTTTATTATAACAATATCTAGTAGTATTGAAAGGATATAGTGATGCAAATTGGATCACTGGATAAATGAAGTAAAATTTGCGAGTCGATATGTATTTACTCTTGGTAGAGGAACACTCTCTTGGAAATATTTCAAAAGAGACATGTATCGCTAGCTCTACAATGATTTTTAAGCCAGGTTCTGTAGATAAGATCGGTGAATAAGTTGAAAGACTCTGGAATTTCTTGATAGATAATCTTTTTTGTCCCAAACCATTCGCATTAGTACGCATACACTTTTATAGTCAAGATGCAATAGGTAAGGCATGCAACATGATGTATAACAGAAAGTCTCATCATATAGGACATAGACATGATACCGTTAGAAAGCTACTTTCTAGTGGAATTATCAAAATTGACTACGTAAAGTCAAATGATAATATGTTGGATCCACTTACAAAAAGGCCTAGAGAGAAAGTTGAAAGATCATCTAAGGGAATAGGTTTACGGCTTAGGACAAGTCATCATGGCGGTAACTATATCTAGAAGACTGGAGATCCCAAGAGCTAGATTCAAGGACAAAAACAATGTTGTGACTGATGGTTCGACATTATCTACAAACTCAATCCATTCTCATAATGAAGACGATGCTCAGCAACAAGATACAATATTAAGACATGTTAATGAGTTAATAAAGCTTAATATTTATAATGATTTGCTAAGTTTTGCAGATTTGACCAAATTGTGTGTCTACGCGATAACACGGTTAGAAATCACCTATGTGAGTGTGAATTGTAAGCCGCTTCAAAGAAAATTATTGTCAAAAGGATATTCTCTACATAGTAATGAAATTAGGAGGTTTTCATTGCTAAAACGAACACAACATTAAGAACCATAAACGGTAAAGGATTAATTGTGTGACATATGGTTGTCTAGGTTGTCACACCCCGAGCCTACACCCTGGGCGGGACTAGCACTCGAAGACTATTTTTGTCCCTCAAGCGAACCCTTGTCCTAGCTTACTGAACTCAGCGGTAGACTAAGCTCAACTTAAGCGAGAAATAAGACATGTTTTAAGGAAAGTACTTCATATAATATATGGCCATAACGGCACCTAAGTCTCAACAAGAAACAATACACTCTAAATTGAAATACTAGTGTCTACGAAGCCTTTAAACTAACTGAAAAAGGATGTTGGGACAGACCCCACAACATCCTAAAACTAAACTACTAAAAGCAAAAGAAATGTCGCATGCTGATCCTGGTCACTTGCATCTACATCATACAACGATGAGGACAACTGGCATCAGTACATTGAATGTATGTGTATGCGAGTTGGAAGCTAAAAAAAACTTAGGCTTGAAAGGGAGTAAGAATGAATACTTACCTTGACTCTGCTCAACTCATGATGTACTAACTCTTATTCAATAAAATAAATGCAATATAAAGAAATGTTGACTGAAAACATGCTTAAACCTATGCGTATATATATATATACAAGTACACAATAATGTCTGACACTCATATAAAATACAATACTGTTGTGTATAAAAATATAATGAATGATATATATAAAAATACCTTTACCTATGAGAGATTCTCTAACCAACAGCAAACACTTAAGAGCTACCGTGATGATAGAGAGATCTACCGCACGCTGCCAGCGCATCCTATACCCGTCCAAGGGTATAATACCTGAACTGCCTACTGGACCCACTAGTAAACTTTGAAAAGGAATCATCTAAAAAGAATGACTCTTCTCTACCCATGGTGGCTACATGATTTATGGGGTCTGTGAGTTATCTGAACTCTCCCCCGTATCGATGCTCAATACTACTCCCAAAAATATATTGGCTCTTATGTTTAAAAACATACTGATTCTTTGGTTTGAGATTAGTACTCAATACTTAGCTTTTAAAAAAAAGCTCTCTTGGAAATCATAGTTTCCTCTTCCTTCTATTAAAACTAGTCATAGGCTCTGTGGAAGTCTAGCTTCCCTTTCCTCTCAAAAGTTTGAAGACATTTTGTTTAAACTCTTAGGGACTACTTAGTTCCCTTATAACTCTTGAGAAGTGAACTCAACTTGATACTCTTTTCTTACTTGAAACTTAACTCTTAGGGAATACTTAGTTCCCTTATAACTTTTTAGAAATGAACTCAAATCTTTACTCTTTCTTGACTTGAACTTTAATTCTTTAAAACTAAGTGAAAATGTTTGTGAAAGACTTTAGAAAACTTGATAACCTTACTTTGACTTACTTTTTAACTTCTACACTTGGATCTTAACTTCCTTGACTTTGATCTTAACTTTTCTTGAATTACATTATAGATTCAAGGATCATGATATCATGTTTATGGATGATTTCACGATGTTTAGATGTATTCTAGAGTGTTGGAATCAACTACGAATAAAGGGTACATCACTTAGGAACTAGTACGAAAAGATAGGGAAATAGTGTGGTCTCCAGGGGGTCCTGGCACTTTGAGAGGCATCAGGTGCGGAGCACCATAGACTGATGGACAGAGGCTGTCCTCAGGCGCTCTGAGAGGCGTGGCGCGCCAGAGCCTGACGGACAGACTCTGTCCTGAGGTGCTTTGGAGGCGCGGCGCCCCAGTATCTATCCCATGGGTTTTCCGACTTTCTTCTTCGTTTTTCATCTCTAAACCTTTCAAAACTCCCATGGATCCCACCCCAAACACTTAGGGTCTCTAAATAACTCATTAACCAATAATTTAGACCCAAAAATAGTCCGTAATCATGGATTAAGACTAACAGAGATAAACAACAATTCAACCAACAAGAACTTCAAACTTTTCATCAAGAACTTCAAGATTTTCATTCAGTTAACTCTACATTGATGTAATGAATCAAGTTGGAGGGTGGGTGAAAGAATCCAACACCGAATGATCTCACATACCTGATAGGGATCACCCCCGATGAAATCCACATAATGAAATCTTGGCGTTCTTGCGTCCTCTTCTCCCTTCTCCTCTTTTCTCCTTTATTTCAAAGCCCTAACTTATTTTATTAGTGTGTAAACTGAATGGGTTCAGTTTAGACCCCAACATATTACCCCAAAAATGAATGTAATAATTTACTTAGGAAAATACCAAAACACCCTTAACAAACCCGGATTTGGAACTTTCCCTGCTCAATAACCCAACTTCCGAAAGTCATATATCCCTCATACAGCCTCGAAAATTTTCAAACTTGACGTCGTTGGAAAAATGGTCCGATGATATTTCCATCCATATAAAGAACTCACCCTGAGCTGGAAATTGTGACCGTTTGAAAATGACCAAAACTCACTTTTGATATCTCGAATTTTTCCAGATTTCCTTACTTATTTCCAAATTTGATTCTTCTTGTTTTTCTTAGATTAACCTTAGTTTATCTAGAATACGAGATTTTACATAGGTATACATCAAATCTCAATGGTTCAAAGATATCCCAACTACCGATTGACCGAGTATATCCGACATATGTTAAATAAGGAAAGTCCAAGGTGAAACCTACTTATCCAGATACAATTAATTTTTGCTTGTAAAGTACGCATATTTGTCCATTCCTTTGTCTTTGAGTCATTCCTCATTCATGCGGGGGGTTGTTGGGTTTTAAAAGGAGTGAATGAAAAATGAAGACTTGCGACTTTTATGAAGAGTTGTGACTTCTATGAAATGCTACGATTTTTATGAAAAAAATCTGATTTTTATGAAAAGTTGCGAATTTTATGAAAAGTTGCGAATTTTATGAAAGGTTGTGATCTTTTCTAAAGATTGTGATTTTTCCAAAGTTTATGACCTTTCCGGTAAGGCAGAATACGAACCTTTTCACACTACCCTTTGTTTTCTATAAATTGAGGGATTTCCTCTCATTTTAATTGATAGAATTTCTGGACTTCTTCTACTTCTAATACATCTAGTATTCTAAGTTTACTTTACTGTCGTTGAGTGGCTCGCTGACACCAACGTTTTGGATATCAATACACTGCTGATTGAGATCATTCTATCCTGGGGGACATATTCCAAATCAAACCTTGGATACTAGAGGGGAATAATTTCCTTAAGGGGACACTGTGCATTCAAAGGGTTTGATCTTCATTCTGCTTTTCCAGATTCTAGTATGTGTTATTGATTTTAGATTTATGAATTACTTTTTGTCTTTTTTTCATACTGGTTCATTAAACTTTTGTAACTTTGTGTTTCTGCAAAGTTTGTTGAGTCGGTAAGATTCTTTAAACACAGATTGACGATAATCCTTCTTTAAGAAAAATATTTTATATTTTTTTTAATCTGTTTCTGATTTTAGTTTCTCTACTAGTTTAAATTTTCTAGTTGTAAAAAGGTTCTTAAACTTTGTTATGTCTGACCAAATTATTCAAAGTTTTGTTTTAAGTATATTAGGAATACAAGATGAACAACATCATTTAATATTAGAAGGTAATATACTATAATGAAAAAGTGATTATTCAAGTTACTAACTTAAACAAACTAAATTCAGAGACTGAAATTTCTGTATGGGCTAGTAGACATGCTATGTTCCCTATGTTTCATCTCAAATCTTTATTAAGTGATCTTATTATTTGATATATTGATGATATATATTGTCTTGTGTGCTAGTCGAATTTTGAATGAAATGTGGTTGGATGGATTCTTTTACCAACCATACAACCACGAGTTATTTGTCAATTAGTGGTTGTACTTATGCTTAACAAATACATTATTTATAAATTAACGCATAATATAAACACTAGATGGACACAAATCGCTCTTGCATGAAAATTATTTTTTTCGTCAATAGGATCAACTAGTGTTGGTAATTATGCTTAACACATATTATTCCTAAAGTAAAGCTTAATATGTACACTAGATGGACATAAATCGATATTGCAGGAAAATCAATTTTATCATCAATAGGATCAACTAGTGTTGGTACTTATGCTTAAAAAAAATTATTCCTAAATTAAAGCATAATATCAACTCTAGATGGACACAAATCGATCTTGCAAGAAAATCAATTTTTTCATCAATAGGATCAACTAATGTTGGTAATTTTTCTTAATAGACACATCATTCCTATATTAAAGCTTAATATCAATAGTAGATGGACATAAATCGATCTTGCAAGAAAATCAATTTTATCATCAATAGGATCAACGAGTGTCGGTGCTTATGCTTAACAAACACATTATTCCTATATTATTGCTTAATATCAACACTAGATGGACACTTATCGATCTATTGAGAAAATCAATTTTGTCATCAATAGGATCAGCTAATGTTGGTAATTATGCTTAACAAATATACTATATTTAAATTCAAAGCTAAATATCAACACTAGATGGACACAAATCAATCTTGGAAGAAAATCAATTTTTTCATCAATATGATTAACTAGTGTTGGTACTTATGCTTAACAAACACATTATTCCTATATTAAAGATAAGTGTCAACACTAGATGGACACAAATCGATCTTGCAAAAAAATCAATTTTGTCATTAATAGGATTAACTATTGTTGGTACTTATGATTAACAAATATATTATTTCAAGATTTAAAGCTTAGTGTCAATACTAGCTGGACACAAATCGATCTTGCAAGAAAACCATTTTTGTCATCAGTAGGATCAACTAGTATTGGTACTTATGCTTAACAAACACATTACTCATAAATTAAAGATTAATATCAATACTAGATTGACACAAATTGATCTTGCAAGAAAATCAATTTTGTCATCAATAGGATCAACTAGTGTTGGTACTTATGCAAAACAAACACTCGATGGACACAAAAAAGTTATCACAAAATTAAAGCTAAGTATCAATACTAGATAGACAAAAACACTTATAGAAAGCAATTGTTCTTGAACTTTAGGAATCTAGAAGCATCAGATCTTATCTCCTACTTTGATGAAAGAAGCAATATAGTCATGTATCAACTTATTTAGATGTTGAGTTTCCTCGGTTTCCTAGTCTAAAAAGAAACAATGTTTGTTATCCTTCGGTCAATGCACAAATTTTTCTATAGAAATTTCAAAGAAAGCTACATCATACAACAGTAATATTTTTCACCTTTAGATTTTTCTCTATCCAGAATTATACCCTAACCACTTTTATTTTCTTTTTTTTTCAACAAATTCGGAGTAGAGGAATGGGAAATAAGTTGGGGAATTGAACCTTCATCAAGCAAAAGTTCAAATAGTCAACCAATTAAACTACTAAGAAACTAAAATAACATATGTTCCTATGTAATGCCTCGATATATTTCCCAAGTCTAACTAAAGATTACAAGACAAGGAATGAGACTTTGAACCAAATGTTGAGAAAACTATAGTTTTCTAGACATATTTAAGACCATGAGATCCATTGGTACAAATAAATGATGGTCTTTATGAATTACAGTGCTTGTTCCTAAACTCTATTTATTATACCTCCTGTTTACAGAAAGCACAATTTTTTTATTTATGGGTTCAATGTAATCCCAAAGTAAGAGAGAAATGATTTCAACAGGAAAGGATAATTAGTGTTGAAATTGTTCAAAGATAATTATGAATCATGAAAGGCCAGAGAAATCTTGGTTTTCTCCCAATAATGTATGATGAATAACAAAGATCCTTACCATACATCCTTAGTAGAAGTTTGATGGGTTAAGTCATCAATATCCACTCAAAGTATTTCATATATTTCACTTAGTCACCTCAACCCCACCAGCACAACCCCACTATCCTAAAAACTACCCCACCCACACAACTACACGTCTGCAGACCCTACACTACTACTACTACCTATATACACAAACAATAAGGAAAAAAAACATAGAAAAAACAGGGAAAAAAAGCACACATAGAAAAACCAAAAAAATAAATAATCAGCAACATGAGGAAAAGAAAAAGGAAGAAAAAACAACGTGAAACAAGAAAAAAAGAAAATAAACATCTTGGTTTTGTTCTTCTTTTTCCATAATTTATCAACACATTCACATATTTTCTTTTTTTCTCTTTATTTTCATACAAACACAATATACATATACCATCACAAGCAACCTACAAAAATTGGTGGTTGTTCTAATACAGGTTCATTCAAGATTTTACTGTATTTTACTTACCTTATCTCTTTAATTTAATCATAGAATTTGATGTAATTTTATGATAAATTCTTTTTGTTTTATTCATAATTTGATTGAAATGAAGAATAAGTTAAGTGTTATATTTTTGTATGATAAATGATAATAGTTTAATTGGTGATTATTTTTATTTAATAACTTTTATTCGTTAGTTGTGATCTCTTAAAAATAAACAAGCCATGATGTTATTCTTGTCTTGAGTTTGATGCAATAATGATAATGTAAAGATTGTTAGACCAGAAAATGTATATTTAATTCCAACGTTAAATTTTAAAGTACTAAAAATAAAAATATACAAAAAAATCCCAAATTTCATATTGTATTTTAGAAGTTTATATTTATTTACTTTATTTAAAAAAAATTATAAATAATAAATATTTACTTAACTTAGATGAACATTTAGGCACATTAAGAATATTATTTTTGATTAAGAATGCGGTTGCACATCTTTTTTGAGACATAAAAAAAATTCAAGGATGTGGTGACGCACCTTGTCCAAAATATATAATTAACTTTCATTAATTTAACACAAGACTTTTAGATAAAATTAATAAGTGTGATGCAAAGAAGACAATTATATCTCTTAAAATCAAGACCAAGAATGCGGTTACGTATCTAGGTTGAATCAAATAAAAGTTCAACAAATAAAATAAGTATGAGCAAATCATGGCGTGTGATAATATATCCAAAAGAATAGTAATAATAAAATTTAAGTCAAGTATGAGTCAATAAAAGCGACCGTGCTGAAACCACGAGACTCGAGGGATGCCTAATACCTTTCTCTCGGTCAATAGAATTCCTTACCCGAATTTCTGGTTCGCAGATTAAAACTATAGAGTCATTTCCTATTTATTAGGGATTAAAAATAAATGGTGGCTTGGAACATCATAACTCAATTCCAAGTGGCGACTCTGAAAAAAAATAATCCCTAAATATATACTGTCACTTAAATTCAAAAAATCCTCACTGCCGTGCGCGAAAACGATGTGTGACAGTCGGAATTGCTGATCAAATCATCCATCCTCCCTGTGGTGTATTTCATTGCTGTCTTGATTAGCCTTTAGCATCTTCATTTTTTAGATCATTGGGCGACATAGTACTATTTTGCAGAACTGCTCGGCGATGCGCCACTGCTCTTTTTCTTCAGGGCTCAGCACACTGGAACGAAAGGCAATTTCTAGGCCTGTCAGCGACTCGCCAAACGGACTGGCGATCCTCAGGCCTTCATTTCTTCGTTCTTTTCATCCTTTGTGTTCATTTTTGGCAAGTAGTGTTCATGCTTTGCCTCAAATTCAAAATACCTTAAACTCAAGGTTATTCATTAGTTCTTAAGACAAAATAAACATTTGAGGACACTAATTCTATCAAAATATAGTCCAAATGATACCAATTTGTGAACTCATCACTTAACTTTAGCGCAAAGACTATTTTGGAAAGACTTTCAAAATTGAGAAGTAAAGTTAGTACCTCGATCAGATATAATAGACAAGGGATCTCCATGAATCCTTACCATTTACCTCAAATATAACTTAGCTTAGTGTTTCACCGAATAAGAAACTTTGACTAAAATGAAATGGACCGATTTGGTTATTCAGTCTACTATAACATAAATCGAATCATACTGTCACTAAGTATGAGGCAACGCTACTATGAAGTCCATATTCATATCTTCCAACTTTCATGTAGGAATACAAATGTCTTGAGATAAACCTCCCGGTTCTGATGCTCAAGTTTCACTTGTTCGTAATTAGGACACTTAGCCATAAATCCCCCAATATCTAACTTCATCTATTTCCATAGATAGATCTCCCGAAAATCATGGTACTTCATGGTGGATCCCGGTTGAATGGAATACAAGTATTTATGGGCTTCTAACTAGATTTTACCCTTAAATCATCAACATTTAGAACACACAAACGATTTTTATATCTAAGTACACCATTCCCACTTGGGAGAAAGCCTCTACGGGCTTTCTAAGTACCATTTATTTCATTTCTCTTAAGGTAGGATCAAGACATTATTTAGCTTTGCCATCCGTTACAAGAGACGATTCGTATGTTTTGAATCATAACACCACCTTTGGTGGAGTCCCTCAATGGAACACCGAATCGGGAAAATATATGTACATATAGTACCAATTCTCTTTTACCTTCTTCTATATGAGAAACAATACCCATTGATTATAGGTTAAGGGCATCCACAACTAAATTCTCCTTATTAGGTTAAATATAACACTCATATCATAATCCATAACTCAAGGCATATTCTTTGGAAAACATTAATATCTTTCTAATTAAACACATATTAAAGGCTCTTACGATCAGTGAAAACATCTACATCAACACCATATGAATATTGCCTCCAAATCATTAAGTCAAAGACCACCGGCGCTAATGCAATATCATGGGTAGGATAATTCATCTAATGAACCTTAAGTTGCCTTGAAGCATAGGAAATAAATTTACCGTTTTGCATAAGTACATATCCTAACCCATTTCTTGAGGCATCATAATAAACAAGAAAACCATCAGTCCCTTCCACTAAAGTCAACACCGAAGAAGAAGATAGTCTATCTTTCAGTCTGTGAAAACTCATTCCACATAATTTGAACCATATGAACTTGTCCTTCTTTTGAGTCAAAGCTGTCAATGGGGAGGAAATCGAAGAAAACCCCTCAAAAAAACTCTTGTAATAGCTAACTAAATCTAAGAAACTTGTCATATCCCAAGGGGTTAGAGGTCTAGGCCAACTCTTGACTGCATCTGTCTTTTCAGGATCTACCTCAATACCCTTACTAGAAACAATATGGCTAAGAAAAGTTACGGGCCTTAGACAAATCTCACACTTGCTAAACTTTAAAAAGAATTATTGGCCTTAGAGAATGGGTAATACAATCCTCAAATGATCAGTATACTCATTCTCACTCATCGAATGAATGAATATATCATCAATGGACACAATGACGAACATATCGAGGTATTTCTCTAAAAACCCTATTAATTAAATCCATAAATGTTGTCAAAGCATTAGTCAAAGAAAACGACATCACCAAAAAATCATAATGATTATACCGGGTTGTAAAAGCCATTTGTAGAATATCATCTTCTTTCACCCTGAATCGGTGATAACCCGACCTAAGGTCAACTCGAAAAGTAACTCTCTCCTCGTAGTTGGTCAAACAAATTTTCTATTCTTGGTAGAGGATACTTATTCTTAATGGTCACATTGTTCAATTGCTGATAGTCAAGACACATATAAAGTGAAGCATCTTTCATCTTAAGAAAAAAACTCAACCACCCCATGGAGAGATACTCTATAGGATAAAACCCTTATTAGACAGATCATTCAATTGTTTCTTTAAATCCATAAGTTCAAACAAAGCCATTTTGTAAGGAGGAAGAGACACAGGTTGTAAATCTTGGAGAAGGTCAATACCGAAGTGTATTTCCCTTTTTGGAGGAATACTGAGTAGATCATGTGGGAACACTTTTAGAAATTCATTAACTATGGCGACCGACTCAAGAGTAGGAGTTTCAGAATCCATATCCCTCACCCTAACTCGATGGTACATTCAACCCTTAGAAATCCCCTTACTATCTTTAACACAAGAGACAAACTAACTCTTACACATATAATTTCCTCCTATTCCACTCTAACACAAGATCATTCATGAATTTAAACTTGAGTACACGTGGTTTTACAATCAATAGAAGCATAACAAGAGTCTAGGCTATCCATACCAAGGATTTCATAAAAATCTAGAATATACAGCTCCACTAAATCAACATGAGTAACTCTAAGTGACAAGGTAATGATACACTTTCTTTAGACAATTTTAGCCACTATAGAATCACTAACAAGATTAGAGAAACAAAAAAGATCTAAAAACACATTAGGAAGAGCATCAAATCTCATAGGCACGTATGGCGTCATAAAGACAAAGTAAAAGTGGAAACAAGTAAAGAATAAACATCATGTTTAAAGAATTTCAACATAGCGCGCAGTAACTAATCGGAAGAACCCTCTTGTTCAACTCGGTTCTGAAGTGCATAAAACATATTTTGTGTGCCAGTATTAGTACCTGAACGAATTGGACTAGATGAAGGATACAGTTGAGCCCTACGACGACTATCTCCCTCATTTTAAGAAATTGAAGGATAATTTCTTATATTTTGGTCAATCGTACCACAACCAAAACAAGCATCATACCCTTATACATTTGACCTCATGCTTTCTTTAACACTTAAAACAACTAGGCAATGAAAGCCCACTAATATCTTCTCCTTGGGGATTAGGGTTAAAGACCTTCTATTCGTTTAACTTAGTAGCATTAGAGGAACTCTTCCCAGAAAAGTTTTTTCTATACCTAGGAGAACCATGTCCATCGAACCTAGCTTAAGAGAAACTACCTAGACCTTTCCATAATTTTCCTCTCTTAAATTTGTTAAGCATGAACCATGAGACGAGAAATATCCATGTCATTGACAAGCATAGTCCTACGACACCTTTCACTACAAATTCGGACACCTCTGAAACAAAAATACTCATCCTTGTCCTAGAGTTGGAAGTTATAGAATGAGCATACTTTGACAATTGAGTGAATGTCATAACATATTCTTTCACACTCATGCTCCCTTGTCCGAGATTAATAAACTCAATCATTTTTTCCTCCCTCATCTCAAAAGGAAATAACTTATATAGCAAAGTGTACTAAAAACTTTCTTACTCTAGGGGACCTGCATCAACTGGTCTTGCTTCTTTCCATTGGTTGAACCAAATCTCAGCAACAACCATTGGTTGATAAGACACAAATTTTGCCTTTTCTACCAGAGTTACTCCCATAATAGTAAACATTTTATAAACCTCATCAGTGAAGTTTTGATGATATTCCTAAACCTTAGAACCATAAAATACAAATGGATTAATCCTAGTGAAGTCTCTCACTCTAGATGTCGTCATACCCATATTAGGGTTCACGGGGACTACGACCTCCCTATTGGCTTGGGCATTCAAGGCATGATCTAACACTTGAAAAGCAGTCCTAAACCTTGCATTATACACTTGCTCAGCCAAAGGGTCAACCGGAGCTTAAGGAATAGCTTCTTGACAAATCTATTCTCCCTCAGCCCTTCAAGAAAAAGCTCTTCGAGTAGTCATATCCTATAGACCATATAGTAAGATTATGAGAAAGACATCATAGAGTAAAACACTATCGCACGACTTAGAGTGAAGAAATAAGTGAAGTTCCCTAACTCTCGTGTATCCTCTTATTCATGAATGTGTCTTGCTTCATACTGATGAACAAGACAATACTAAATGGTGTTTTGAGACATCCTATAGCCTTTCTAAACCTTGTGATTTGATTACAAAGTTTTTCAAAACCCAGGGCACCCCCTAGACGTAATATAACATAAAAGACCCTAAGAGACCACATATATGAAAATTTGCTTTCATGGTCAAGAAAACAGAAATTTGGTATGGTTTAAAGATATATTTCAACAATACCAAAGTATTATAAAACGAAGAAAAATTATCATGCATTTTTCTCAAAAACCATCTCAGACAATAGAATTTTTGAGTACAACCCACACAACAATGTTCAATACTGAAATGTAAAAAACATAAGAGAAATGGTCGCCAAATCTAATGCAATTATTACTCACCAATTTTCAATATTTCCTCTACTCCACAAGGTTGAGATTTGGGAATGCCACACCCTATATTTAGATATGAAATGTAGGGAAGAGTATGTGTTAGTATAAAAATGTATTAAATATGATAACTTGCATAAACTTCAACATAAACGTAAGAGCTAGAAAACATGTCATAAGAAAATTCATTGCACATAATAGATCATACGAACATATAAGAAGGACTTCATGAAGTAAGCTCGAAGCATATTTACCCTACACATGGGTAATCCTCTACTAGTCTTGGTCATCATAGAGGGCAACTCAACAAACCATCCAAGCTCATGACCTATCATACATAATTAGATGATCTTTTATGGGCATGGGGAATCAGATCTGCTTTCCTATAAGGCTCATGGGTAGTCGCCTCTTTCCCTACATAAAAGATCATGGGTACTCACCTCCATTTCAAACATGCATTAGGATAACAAGTACTCGCCTCAATGTCTTTCTATAAGAGATCATGGGTAATCACCTCCATGTCAAACTTCATTATAGAAACGTCACTAGCAGAATATTTATCAAATTTAAGGAA
Source organism: Solanum sitiens (assembly GCA_016801875.1). Lineage (NCBI taxonomy): Eukaryota > Viridiplantae > Streptophyta > Magnoliopsida > Solanales > Solanaceae > Solanum > Solanum sitiens. Next base: position 1,133,138 of record JABWTJ010000130.1, on the reverse strand, counting down.
TAAGGGTAGTCACATCTTATCCTATTCTATGGAATATGTGGAATAACCTCATATACTTCTCATTTAGAGGACATGGGTAATCACCTCTAGCCTCATTATTTTCTTATTCTTTTAGCTTAGATTCAATTTGTGAGCAATTCTTTTAACCTAGAATCAAGCCGTGTGAGGAAGTCTTTCCCATTTTTACATAAATAATTCAAGTTGGAACTACCCCTTCCACAAGAATTACAACAATAATCGACAATTTAAAACATATACTTCAGTCTCAAAGCAGTATATCTCATAATCATCATATATAATTCACTCTCACAGAAATTCAGAATGTACTGATTTATCCTTTCAAAATACATCTAAATCCATAATTTCAACCTTAATGGAAAAAATCCCATTTACATCAATATCACATTAAAAACATGGGTTATGTATGGTGCATATAAATTCATCTTTAAAATATGCAATCCACTCAAATCATGCATAAGCAATCATAACCCAATGAATTTGATCAACATTAATCAGTACCCACAACTTTGGAGAAAATCCTAAGTAAAGTTGGGAAATTTCTACTTTTCAATTGGGGAATCTTAAGGGCCCCATAGATGCTAGGATTCTATGGAGGAATAAAGTTATCACACCTTTTTATCAAAGCCCACAAGCAATTGGAGAATGGAAACTCGACCTTGAACACTAGCTTCAACCCTTCTTCTTCGACTTCTAGAGAGAGAAATATTTGGAAAAAAAGAACTTTGGTCTTCGATTAGATTTTTAGAAGGATGAACTGAATGAACTAATTTAAGTGTTCAAATCACTTATTTAAGGTTCTTAGACATAGGCAAAATTTTGTAGTATAGAGATAAAACTGTAACAACCCTAAAAATGGATAAGATAAGAAATGCTTAATGTGTCAAGAATGCCTACAATTAGACCAGGGTTCACACGGATCGATGCGCGTAGAACCAGACCTGGGAACCCTTAATACGGCCAAGCCAACTAACTTGGGGAGTTAGTTGAGCTTGGAAAGGTTGGAACCAACCATGTAGGGCTCTCGAATATGAAGATTAACTCGAAGGAGTCTTTACCGGACTTAAAAAGAGAAAATCTTAAGTTTTGAGGGTCTAGGGGTAAAATGGTCTTTTGCCAGGCTAAGGGTAATATCATAATTACCCTAAATACATATTTAATTGTTTAATTAATAAAGTGGAGGGGCAATTTGGGGAGAGAGAGACGAAATTGAGCTCTTGAAGTGAAGTCTTGCTCCACCCGGGTTCGAACCTAGGTGGAAGCAATGATTTAACTTGTTTTTATTTAAATTTATAAATTAATTTAATTAATTAATAATTATTAGCTGATTTAAGAAAAAGAAAAATCAGATTTTTATTATTAATTATTTATTAATTAAGATGTCTTATTTTGACTAAGTCTCAACTAGAGTCCTAATCCTAAGGAACCTCTCTCTCTCTCTTTCACGTTTCATCCACCTCTCCCATTTTTTTTTTCACGTTTCTCTGTTAACAAAGCAGCAACAAAAAAAATCAGAAATAACAACAAAAGTTCTTCACACTTGAAGAACTTATAAGAATTCAAACGACAAAAAAAAAACAATCCATAAAAGTAAAGCAAAACGTTACATTCTCGATGGGTAAGGTGGGAATTTTTGTGTTGGACGTTGGGTTGGTGGTGATTCTGGGCAGCAACTTTGAGTGTTGAACAACACCAAGAACAGGTATGGGTTTTCTCTCTTGGAATCCTTTCTCCAAGAGGAATTTCTTTCTACAAAAGTCGACATATGAAACTAGGGTTGTCCCCTTGAATGTTGAACTCTTTGTCCCTAGTCTCCTTCCGATTTCAATCCAAATTAGGTTAGAAATCATGTTGTTGGTATGATTGCTGGTAGTTAAGTAAGAAATATGATGTTCCTTGTGATTTTGTGTTTAAAAATAGCAAGCATATTCAATGATGTCAACCAAAAATGATGTGGTGCAATATGTAAATGTTTGTTGTTGTTGCTATCCGTTTTGAAGTCTTAAAGTGGTTGGTTTGATGGCTGAAATTAACGTGCATGAAATGTGTAATTCATGATGTTCATATGGGGTGTGTGTGACTGATTTTAAGTGGAAAAATCTAAGCTAAAACAACAATGAATCAACACCTAAGAACGTGTTAAACGAATCGTGAAAGTACCTCAAAAACGAATGTATGAATGTTATTAAGTAAAGGCTGCAAAATTTAACTAAATTCCAGCATTTGGTGATGAGGTTTCGGTCAAAAAGGGTGCACTACGTGCTGTGTAAAACTGCAAGAAAAATAAGTGAGGTCAGCTGGGTTTGAACCCGAGACCTCACCTTGCTAAGCTACAAAAAAATGAAATTAAAGAAGTGGGGTTAAGGGGGATCGAAATTGGGCTGCTGGTTGGGAAAGGAGAGGGAAATAAATTAAACAAATAAATGGTAGGTGTGGGAATCGAACCCACGACCTCCAGGCAGCGAGTGAAAGAAGAGAAAAATAAAGAAAAGAAAATGTGAGGCGTGGGAATCGAACCCACGACCTCAATGTTGGAAAGGAGAATGGTGAAATTAAATAAGAAAAACAAAGTGAGGTTGTGGGGGCTCGATCGCACAACCTCACTGCCAAAACGCCTAACTTAAGAGACTTAAAATAAAAATAAAGGAAAGGAGGCTGTGGGGGTTCGAACCCACCACCTCACCACCTCTAGCGAAATTAAAAGAAATAATAAGGAGGCTGTGGGGGTTCGAACCCACAACCTCCCAATTTCACAGCGAATTTAAGCATAAAATAAAAGAGGTTGTGGGGGTTTGATCCCACAACCTCTTGGTTTGGGCGAGAAGGGGCAATGTGATGTTAATGAAAAACAAAAAGGGGTTGTGGGGGTTCGAACCCACAACCCTTCGGCCAATTTAAGAGGAAAACTAGGTACAAAATTAATGATACGATGTTAATGTTGGGATTTAATCTAGAGTTATAATGTTATGAATATTAAAAATAAAATCAACGAAAAATGTAAATGATATCCAAGTGATTCAACCTTGGGTTTCCTTGCCCAAACTTCCATATTTATACATAAGTCATACGTGAACAAAATATCCAAGAATAATGCCACATACTTAGATCGAAATCAAGATCTTGGCATACATACAAGATGCATAAGTCTTGTATCACATAATCTTAGAAATATATGAATCACTTAGACGAAATATGGATGAATCCTCATGGCTTGTATGTATAGACACATAAGTCTAACATACGTTCAAAAGTAAGTGAACCTAAGAGGTATGTAATGAAATGATGAACCCTAGAAGGGTTAAGTATGAGTGTAAGATACACTAAATCTCCAAGTGCATTGACATATGATGATATGACCCATTAAATGATGAAATGAACAATGAAATCATGAAACCCTAGAAGGGTTAAGTAAGGGTGTGAAACACACTAAATGGCCAAGTGCATTGGCATATGATGAAATGAACATTCACATAATAAGAGGTGAGTAACTATGAAAAACAAAGGTGCTAATGATGAAGAATGTGGTGACAACATGATATGAGGCTAATGTAAATGATGAGAGCAATCTCAAATGAGCTTAAATAAATGTTACCAATACGTACTCACCAATGAGAGTGTAAGATAATGAAGAGACCAGTCTCTATGAACACTCTAATGAAAGTATTGAGATTAACACACTTAATACTAATGATGAGATGAGAAATCATCTAATGAGCTATGATGTCCTCATACTAGCAGCCAGCTTCCATGACGTACGAGTTGAATGAAATAGAACTTTATACTGAGCACCGATAGGCTAGCTATGAGCGGTGATGCCTTCTTTCGGGAAGGGCGAAGGTTCATGTAACTCTCATGAGATGAGACTGTCCGGCTTGCCGGGTATAGGTCTCCATACATCTCCTAGTCTTCGAACCTATATTGCCAATATAGGGATCTGGCGGGGTTAAATTCCCATGTACGCTAGCATGTTTTTGGGTCACCTTGGCCGGTTATTCCACCTCTATTTGGTGTGGGGGAGATACTAGATTTCATGATGCTCACATGATCTATGTCGGTTAAAGTTAAAGTTCCCAATGAATGAATGAGGCCAGCCTCAAATGATGCACATAACGAAACAAATGATACCAAAGGTGTTAGGATGGGATAATCAAAATGTGAGTTAGATTCAAGTAATGACATTAGGTCATTCTTGGTCATTGCACAACGAACCTAATGAAAGTCTTAAACTACATCCTAGGTATAGCTGGTGGCTACACTGGCCTATGAATGAAATGAAATGGAGTACGTATGAATGAACAAAGCAGACTCTGTGTTTGCTAATGAAGACTCCCTAGTTGAGGTCCCATCTGTTGAGCCCTCATTTCTGGGATGTCTTAATGTTAAGTCCATGATTCCAAGGTCTCACGGCATATGAATGAATGATATTAAGAATTTTTGTGCTACATGCAAAAATGTGCTATATGCTATATGATATGTGCTATGTGTAAATGTTATGTGCTTTGTGCAATGTGAAAAGTATGATGATGTATGTTATTCTCATGGCATAACTTTCCTATTCCAAATCTGGAAAGCTCACTGACTTTCCTAATCCAAATTTGGAAAGCTCATTGACTTTCCTAATTCAAATTTGAAACTTTCCTAATCTCAATTTGGCAAGTCAACTGACTTGACTTCCCATAAGCACGTTGTTAGGGAAGAGCTATTCTTTCTCATGCATGTCCTTGGTGTGTGCTTGCATATACCCATACTTAGTACAAGTGTGTACTAACCCTATACAACTATACTATTTTAGGTGCAGGCACAGGTGGACGATAGAGCTACAGGATCATTGTTGCAGTTATCCGGACGTCCAGCATTCATCCAGAGTTGGTAGGTCCTCATGCTTTCGAGGATGCTACTGTTTTATATTCTAGCTTAGTTTTAGAGTTGAGCTAGTGGAGCATGTTCCACTAGCATTTCTTTCTTGTTTTATCCAGACTTTGTATTGGTGCCATTTTGGCAATTATACACTTCATACTTATTGAACTATTTATTTCAGTTGCTTATCTCTTAATGTTAGATGGTTGATGGTGAAAAATTATGAAATTATAAGAATATTTAACAAGTATGTTAACAAACAAAAAGTTTCAAATTGTCCGCTAAAATTAACCTATATGAAGTTAGAATGACGTAAGTAGGCTTGGCTGCAACCTCTGAGAGGTCAATGACGCCGGTCTCGTCTGGGTCTAGATTCCGGTCGTGACAAAGTTGGTATCAGAGCACTAGGTTAACTTCCGAGGATAATAAGTTCACATCAACCACATTGAGTAGTTTCTAAGTCATGGTAGTGAAGTGCACCACTATCCTGTATTAGAGACTGCATGATGCGTAGGAAAATTTCCCTTCTTCTGATCTTATTGTGCTTTTCCTAATGTCTGAGTTCTTGGTGTTATGAGCGTGTCTAACATCAATCCTTGTTGTTTTTCAGAGAATGAACACTAGGAGAGCTAATGGTCAAAGGAGAGGATGAGCAGCGGATGGGGGTAATCAGGATCCACCCCAGGCTCTAGCTGAAGGAGTGGCCATACCAGTTAACCCAACTGGGTTGACTGATGCTGAGGTGAGGCATCTCTGGCCCAGATGGCACAGGCCATTACTATGCAGGCCCAGGCTATGACTGCCCAGGCCAACTGGTAGGATGTTCAGAGGGAGAACCCACCGGTTCGTAGCATGGCTGAGAGACTTCACGAGGATGAATCCTCCTATTTTCACAGGGTCTAAGACTTCAAAGGACGCCCAGGAGTTTGTGGATGAGGTGTATAAGATTCTGGTGGCTATGGGGGCCACAGATATTGAGAAGGCTGAGCTGGCTTCTTATCAGCTCAAGGATGTTGCACAGACTTGGTGCAAGATATGGCAAGATAGCCGAGTTTTGGGCGGATTCCCGGTCACATGGGAGTTGTTCAAGATAGCATTTCTGGAGAGATTCTTCCCCAGAGAGATGAGGGAAGCCAAGGTTAAGGAGTTCATAAACCTTAAACAAGGCTTTATGACAGTTAGGGAGTATTCCCTGAAGTTCGTTAAGCTATCAAGGTATGTTACTTTCTCTAGTATTTAATAGCAAGAATGAGAAGAATACTGAGTTTTGTTGAAATTATCCAGGTATGCTACTTCCCTGGTTTCTAACAGCAGGGATGAGATGAGCAGGTTCCTTACAGGATTCAATGGAGACCTGGAGGAGGAGTGTCGATCTGCGATGCTCCATGATAACATGTATCTTTTCAGGTTGATGGTGCATGTCCAGCAGGTAGAAGACAACCGCAGAAAGAGAGGTATTCGTGATGCTAGGAGGCCTAAGACTCAAGATCAGGCAGGTCCAAGCCATGGAGGCCACAGAAACAACTTTGGGGTCCGTGAGCAGCCAAGGTTTAAGAAGGGACTCTCCCACCAAGGGGAGTCAAGTTCACCCAATGGTCACAATGATAGGGATTCCGAGTCCAGAGATAAGAGAAACAAGGGAATAGATACACCTAAGGAAAGGCAACCTTGCAGGAAGTGTGGCAGACAACATGGAGGAGAGTGTATGATGGGCTCTAATGCTTGTTACAACTGTGGAAAACCAGGTCACATGGTGAAGGATTGTCCGAATAGGAGAAGTCAAGAACAAGGGAAGGAGAGAGTTCAGCCTAATGGTCCAAATGAAGAGGCTCCAAGGAGGCAACGATTCTTCGCACTCAAGTCTAGGGGTGCAGGGGAAGGCACTTCTGATGAAGCCTGAGGTGTGTAGCCTTAATTATTCTTTCATATATTTGACTGTGTATGGTGTTTATGCACTAATATGAGGTTAAGTTATTTGAGTCATCACGTTGATTGATGATTTGTATGACTTATATGTTGACTTATGTTGTATGCTTTGCTGAGACTAGTTTAGATTAGAATTCCTTAGTCTATTAACGTGAAGCTACTAGTAGCTTTCAAGGATTTGCACAATCATGTTAATATGTGAATCAGATATTCACCAATGGGAGTGTTGAATTACCTATGTACGCGTATGTTCTATAGATGACTTACTTATTGTTAGTAAAGAGTAGTGTCATTCGGGGATGAATGTTCCTAATGGGGGGATAATGTAACAACCCTAAAAATGGATAAGATAAGAAATGCTTAATGTGTCAAGAATGCCTACAATTAGACCAGGGTTCACACGGATTGATGCGCGTAGAACCAGACCTCGGAACCCTTACTACGGCCAAGCCAACTAACTTGGAGAGTTATTTGAGCTTGGAAAGGTTGGAACCAACCATGTAGGGCTCTCGAATACGAAGATTTACTCGAAGGAGTCTTTATCGGACTTAAAAAGAGGAAATCTTAAGTTTTGAGGGTCTAGGGGTAAAATGGTCTTTTACCAGGCTAAGGCTAATATCGTAATTACCCTATTACATATTTAATTATTTAATTAATAAAATGGAGGGGCAATTTGGGGAGAGAGCCGAAATTGAGCTCTTCAAGTGAAGTCTTGCTCCACCCGGGTTCGAACCTAGGTGGAAGCAATGATTTAACTTGTTTTTATTTAAATTGATAAATTAATTTAATTAATTAATAATTATTAGCTAATTTAAGAAAAAGGAAAATCAGAATTTTATTATTAATTATTTATTAATTAAGATGTCTTATTTTGACTAAGTCTTAACTAGAGTCCTAATCCTAAGGAACCTCTCTCTCTTTCACGTTTCATCCACCTCTCCCATTTTTTTTTCACGTTTCTCTGTTAACAAAGCAGTAACAAAACAAATCAAAAATAACAACAAAAGTTCTTCACACTTGAAGAACTTATATGAATTCAAACGACAAAAAAAAACAATCAATAAAAGTAAAGCAAAACGTGACATTCTCGACGGGTAAGGTGGGAATTTCTGTGTTGGACGTTGGGTTGGTGGTGATTCTGGGCAGCAACTTTGAGTGTTGAACAACACCAAGAACAGGTATAGGTTTTCTCTCTTGGAATCCTTTCTCCAAGAGGAATTTCTTTCTACAAAAGTCGACATAAGAAACTAGGTCTGTCCCCTTGAATGTTGAACTTCTTATCCCTATTCTCCTTCCGATTTCAATCCAAATTAGGTTAGAAATCATGTTGTTGGTATGATTGCTGGTAGTTAAGTAAGAAATATGATGTTCCTTGTGATTTTGTGTTTAAAAATACCAAGCATATTCAATGATGTCAACCGAAAATGATGTGGTACAATATGTAAATGTTTGTTGTTGTTGCTATCCGTTTTGAAGTGTTAAAGTGGTTGGTTTGATGGCTGAAATTAACGTGCATGAAATGTGTAATTCATGATGTTCATATGAGGTGTGTGTGACTGATTTTAAATGGAAAAATCTAAGCTAAAACAACAATGAATCAACACCTAAGAACGTGTTAAACGAATCGTGAAAGTACCTCAAAAACGAATGTATGAATGTTGTTAAGTAAAGGCTGGAAAATTTAACTAAATTCCAGCATTTGATGATGAGGTTTCAGTCAAAAAGGGTGCACTACGTGCTGTGTAAAAATGCTAGAAAAATAAGTGAGGTCAGCTGGGTTTGAACCCGAGACCTCACCTTGCTAAGCTACAAAAAAATGAAATTAAAGAAGTGGGGTTAAGGGGGATCGAAATTGGGCTGCTGGTTGGGAAAGGAGAGGGAAATAAATTAAATAAATAAATGGGAGGTGTGGGAATCGAACCCACGGCTTCCAGGCAGCGAGTGAAAGAAGAGAAAAATAAAGAAAAGAAAATGTGAGGCGTGGGAATCGAACCCACGACCTCAATGTTGTAAAGGAGAATGGTGAAATTAAATAAGAAAAACAAAGTGAGGCTGTGGGGGCTCGATCCAATAACCTCACTGCCAAAACGCCTAACTTAATAGACTTAAAATAAAAATAAAGGAAAGGAGGCTGTGGGGGTTTGAACCTACCACCTCACAGCCTCTAGCGAAATTAAAAAAAATAATGAGGCTGTGGGGGTTCGAACCTACAACCTTCCAATTTCCCAGCGAATTTAAGCATAAAATAAAAGAGGTTGTGGGGGTTTTATCCCACAACCTCTTGGTTTGGGCGAGAAGGGGCAATGATGTTAATGAAAAATAAAAAGGGGTTGTGGGGGTTCGAACCCACAACCCTTCGGCCAATTTAAGAGGAAAACTTGGTAGAAAATTAATGATACGATGTTAATGTTGGCATTTAATGTAGAGTTCTAATGTTATGAATATTAAAAATAAAATCAACGAAAAATGTAAATGATATCCAAGTGATTCAAACTTGGGTTTCCTTTGCCCAAACTTCCGTATTGATACATAAGTCATACGTGAACAAAATATCCAAGAATAATGCCACATACTTAGATCGAAATCAAGATCTTGGCATACATACAAGATGCATAAGTCTTGTATCACATAATCTTAGAAAGATATGAATCACTTAGACGAAATATGGATGAAGCCTCATGGCTTGTATGTATAGACACATAAGTCTAACATACGTTCAAAAGTAAGTGAACCTAAGAGGTATGTAATGAAATGATGAACCCTAGAAGGGTTAAGTATGAGTGTAAGATACACTAAATCTCCAAGTGCATTGGCATATGATGATATGAACAATGAAATGATGAAATGAACAATGAAATCATGAAACCCTAGAAGGGTTAAGTAAGGGTGTGAAACACACTAAATGGCCAAGTGCATTGGCATATGATGAAATGAACATTCACGTAATAAGAGGCGAGTAACTATGAAAAACAAAGGTGCTAATGATGAAGAATGTGGTGACAACATGATATGAGGCTAATGTCAATGATGAGAGCAATCTCAAATGAGCTTAAGTAAATGTTACCAATACGTACTCACCAATAAGAGTGTAAGATAATGAAGAGACCAGTCTCTATGAACATTCTAATGAAAGTATTGAGATTAACACACTTAATACTAATGATGAGATGAGAAATCATCTAATGAGATATGATGTCCTCATACTAGAAGCCAGCTTCCATGACGTATGAGTTGAATGAAATGGAACTTTATATTGAGCACCGATAGGCTAGCTATAAGCGGTGATGCCTTCTTTAGGGAAGGGCGAAGGTTCACGTAACTCTCATGAGATGAGACTGTCCGGCTTGACAGGTATGGGTCTCCATACATCTCCTAGTCTTCGAACCTATACTGCCAATATAGGGATCTGGCGGGGTTAAATTCCCATGTACGCTAGCATGTTTTTGGGTCACCTTGGCCGGTGATTCCACCTCTTTTTGGTGTGGGGGAGACACTGCATTTCATGATGCTCACATGATCTATGTCGGTTAAAGTTAAAGTTCCCAATGAATGAATCAGGCCAGCCTCAAATGATGCACATAATGAAACGAATGATACCAAAGGTGTTAGGATAGGATAATCAAAAGGTGAGTTAGATTCAAGTAATGACATTAGGTCATTATTGGTCATTACACAACGAACCTAATGAAAGTCTTAAACTACATCCTAGGTATAGCTGGTGGCTACACTGGCCTATGAATGAAATGAAATAGAGTACGTATGAATGAATGAAGCAGACTCTGTGTTTGCTAATGAAGACTCCCTAGTTGAGGTCCCATCTGTTGAGCCCTCATTTCTGGGATGTCATAATATTAAGTCCATGATTCCAAGGTCTCATGGCATATGAATGAATGATATTAAGAAGTTATGTGCTACATGCAAAAATGTGCTATATGTTATATGATATGTGTTATATGTAAATGTTATGTGCTGTGTGCAATGTGAAAAGTATGATGATGTATGTTATTCTCATGGCATAACTTTCCTATTCCAAATCTGGAAAGCTAACTGACTTTCCTAATCCAAATTTGGAAAGCTCATTGACTTTCCTAATCCAAATTTGGAAACTTTTCTAATCTCAATTTGGCAAGTCCACTGACTTGACTTCCCATAAGCACGTTGTTAGGGAAGAGCTATTCTTTCTTATGCATGTCCTTGGTGTGTGCTTGCATATACCCATACTTAGTACAAGTGTGTACTAACCCTATACAACTATACTATTTTAGGTGCAGGCACAGGTGGACGATAGAGCTACAGGATCATTGTTGCAGTTATCCGGACGTCCAGCATTCATCCGGAGTTGGTAGGTCCTCATGCTTTCGAGGATGCTACTGTTTTATATTCTAGATTAGTTTTAGAGTTGAGCTAGTGGAGCATGTTCCACTAGCGATTCTTTCCTGTTTTATCCAGACTTTGTATTGGTGCCATTTTGGCAGTTATACACTTCATACTTATTGAACTATTTCTTTCAGTTGCTTATCTCTTAATGTTAGATGGTTGATGGTGAACAATTATGAAATTATAAGAATGTTTAACAAGTATGTTAAGAAACAAAAATTTCCAAATTTTCCGCTAAAATTAAACTAGATGAAGTAAGAATGACGTAACTAGGCTTGTCTGCGACCTCTGAGAGGTCAACGACGCCGGTCTCGTCTGGGTCTAGATTCCGGTCGTGACAAAAATAATACAAAAAAAGACACAACTGACCCTAACTTATAAGTGCAGATCTATGACCCATGACCGTGATCGACAAACCGTGGTCCAACCGATGGTATATCTTGTTGGTCCGTTGTTTAGGGTCAGAAACCATGGATTTGAGGTCCTATACCACGAATCGTGTTCTGCCCGACGGTGCGTTGGTTAGGTCATAGTTCCTGGTCCCTTGACCAACTTTGGACCTTACAGGGTTCCTAGTCCGTGGACCCATACCTATGGTATGTGGTCCTAACTAAGGGTAGTGCTTGGCACCTGAAAGTTCATAAATTTTCTATATTTCCCTCTCTCGAATCTGGAATGTTACAACCCTAGACGTTTAGGAATCAATGGAAACATAACTTAATCAGTTTTGACCCAATTTGGGTGAAAAAAAATGTTTGGTCCTAGTGGGGGTAAGGAAAAAGACAAAATAACATCTCCTTAAAACAAATGAAATGTCTTAACTAGAGAAGCTGCACTCAAATGGGTATAACTTGTTCATCGAAACATGGAATTTCGTAAACTTCATGGCGTTGGAAAGACGACTAACATACCTTCAATTTGATGCCTCATAGGACACTTAACTCCTTCTGTTCTCAAATTTGTGGTCTTTTGAAGTTGACCTAAACTTGAAAACTAACTATAGTTCAAGGTGTTACATGTTAAATGGTTCTTAATTTTTATCCAAATAAAAATCTTGTAGAGCAATGAAACCAAACTATCAAATGCCCCGTTAGTGTAATAGAAATGAAATATTTTTTATTGGAGAATATATTCCAACTAATTCATTAGAAATGTACTATCATATTATTTAATAGAGACTAAATTTGATAAACTTTATTACATGTCATCATTTTTAAATTTTCTTGACAATATAATTAAATCAAAAGATAATGATACAATCAATAAATAAAATAAATATATAACTAATCAGAAAAAAAAATTCTAACAAATATTTGAACAAACCGCGACACATTTCCTAATATATACTAATGCTAAATACTAAAAGTCGAAATATATTAAGTAAAAACTTTTTATCATAGTAATTAAAAATACAATCTCTTTGTAACTAAAATAAAAGCACACAACAAAATGTGGAAAAAAAAGTAACAAGTGACTTATATGATGAAGCTAAAGGAGATATATTTAATTCATCAGTGTTAACATACAATGGGGAGAGAATGTATCTTTGTTGATTTTTTTAAAGAGTTATTAGATTGAAATGTTTGTAAAAAATACTGATATTTTCAAGCACACTCAATATTGATTTAATCCATGAAAGTACTTAAACATTCATTTTATGTAATATGAATATATATTTTGTTAATTGATTCATACCGATGCTACAAATATGAGATGACTTTAATTTTTTCAATACATTTATAACTTTTATGTACCTTTTTAATGAGATATAGTCAAGATTAAGTACATACTATTTTCTAATATGTAAGTTTTGGGTCGTGGGTCGCCCATGTGGACAGACCCGACCCAATCTATTTTATTGTCTTATCCAATTAATTAATTAATTAGTTTGGATAAATCCTTTTAAAGGATAATGCAGAACATGTAATTGTTCTTCCCCTCCTTAAAAGACTCCTAGTGGGAGTATTTCTAAGAAACGTGAAACATGAAAAATAGAGAGGAAAGTGTGTCAAAGAAAAAATCAAAAACCAAGTGATTAGTCAAGAAACAAAGTATTGTGTTTCTCAGACAAATTCATCAACACACAAAGATGACTTTTAGTTTGTGAACACAAATCTTTTTTCGTAGTGATTCAAAGACGGACTTGAGCACCAACCTGTCAAAGAAGCAGATCAACGGCTTCCGCTGCGAATTACAATGTACACATCTCGCTGTTGATTTACCTTAATATTCCTTCAATGGTATCAGAGCCATTGTTATTAATCTCATTATGTGTTTCATTATTGGCTATTCACTCTGTATATTTATATGAAATTAAATTGAGACTATTTCTTTTAAAAATCAATGAACAGAAAGTAATTTTTACATTTAATTGTGGAATAATAATATGGAAAATAGGATTCAGAATCCTATTTGATTGTGACTCATGAAAGATATATGACTTGTTTTAATAGTGATCTGAAAATTGCATGTACGTTTTTTGGTAAAAACTTATTTTCATAATGTGCTTGTGCATAGATTTCAAAAAAAAGTTATAATAGAATAACGAAATTAAAGTAAGATACGAATTGTTACAAAAATTTAGTTGTTTTTACTATTTTTTCAAAAACTGCATCTATCGGAGCAATCTGGAATTTCATTGTGTAGTTTTGGGTTGAAACTTATTTTTATGATCTGCTCATTTTAAGATTTCCAGAAATATATCATAATAGAGAAACAAACTTAAAACGAGTGAGATATGAACTTTTAAAGTTGGGCAGAAAAATAAGTTTTTTAAGGAACTTTTTTAATTGAGATTAGAGTCATATTTAGGATTATTTTTATATGTGTCCTTCTTAGGATCTTATTGGTCTTATATATTTGTTTAGTCCTTATGTTTCATAAACATTTGTTTGCCTTTTATGAGAAATTAGTGGCATATGTTGTCACAGTAAATGGTATTAACCATATTTCGTTTTGTTTCCGTTTCAAGTTAAGGCCGAATTTGAACATGCTTAAATTTTTCAAGTGGGAGTCGCAAAGTCGAGCAAAAGGACGAGATAGAGGAGAAACCCATCGTAAGACATGCGTCCGAGGGCGAGAAGTCGTACGGATTGATGTCCCAAAAGAGACGCAAAGTATGTTAAGGAATGGAAGGAGCATTCGAAGGCAAATAGAAAAAGATCTAAGAGAGTTTAATTCTTTGAAGATGGATCCCCTTGGTTGTTTAATGGAATTTCTTTTGTCATGAAATTTGAAAAGCTTAACGAAAATGACTCTCAACTAACAGAGATGGAAGAATACAATGTTTTGTATCATTCATTGCAAGAACACTGGAAGAATGAACTGAATGAAGTTAGAATCAAAATTGAGAATAATGAAGAATTATGGAAGTACTATGTAAAAATAGGAGTTAAGTGGGTAAAACTTCACCCATGGTGTATCCACATCTACTATTTTTATCAGAATATTTTTTTTAATTCTTATTAAACTTTGAAGTGAACATATTTAATTGTGTTTTAAAATGAATATTTGAGTTTTATTATCTTTAATTTTGGATAAGTGAATGAATATTATATTGCACAATATCATATGGTGTTTAATAATTAGACATGCAAATTTCTATGATTATAGTCTAAAATGATTTATTGTACACATTAAGAAGTTAATTTCATATTTTGGTTAAATATTTAATTCGTAGATGATGATGGATGCTTACGTGTCTTTTCGATTTTACATTTAAATATGAAACCTTTATGAGAATTGATTTTCTTGAATGTTTTTGTCACATGCATAATTATTAAAAAATTCCTAATTATATGTCAATAACAAACATGACATCAAAAAGAATCATATTTGACTTAAACAAAGGTGAAAATCTTAATAGTGATAATTACGACATCTGTAATCGTAAATTATGGTATGTGCGTGCTCGAAGAGCAAAATGATTTAGAATGTATAAACCGTGTTTTAAATCAACCAAAAGAGGGTAATACTACACAACACCTTAGGGTGATGTCAAACATAGCAGCTCAACTCAAGGGTTTTGTTCATGTTTTTTCAAGATGAGAAACAAGTTCAGACAGTAATTCGGTCTCTTCCCAATAAATGAGAACATTTCAAGGTTAAATAGATCCATAATGATAGATCAAATTTTTCTTTGTGAAGTTGCACGCCATGTTGAATTTGAAGATGAGTGCCTTTGTGCTGCTAAAGCTGATTCTAATGCCTTTATGGCAGAGTCAAGTGGTACAAAAATCTTTAGACTTCAAGCGTAAGAAGATTTGGAAAAAGAATGGGAAAGACAAAGCGACTGAAGAAGGACCTTCTAAGAAAAAAGAAAAAAACAAAATTCCAAGAAAGGAAAATATATTTGTAAGAAGAGAGACAAGAGCAAAATGAAATTCTACAATTGTCAAATGTTGGGGCATTTCGCTCGAGAATGCAATGAGCCCAAAAAGTAGAATTTATAAACACATTTCAAAGTGCAACATATGTTTTCGAGCACTTCGTTACAAACTGAATCTTATCCTATGTGGATTGTAGACTTAGATCCTCCGACCAAGTGAGTTGAAGTCAAGAAACGTTTTTGGAGTTTCATCTAAATCAAGGTTGATCTTCATAGGAAATAATGTGAAACTAAAAGTCAAAGGGATAGGCATTTGCAAAGTAGACTCGCATGGTAACCGTTCTTTGATGTTGCATGAAGTCCTATACATTAAAGATTCTACAAAACTTAGTATTTGTGTCTGTTCTTTTAGACATTGTTTTTATTTGTTTTTAGTTGTAATCGTGTTAGAATAACTCTAGATTACGTTTTATATGATTTTGGAGTAAGTTATGATCAGTTTATCGTTGTAGATAGTAATCATCAACTTATGACTATTATGTAGACTGTTATGTAAGGGAATCTTATTCAAGTAACAACGATGTTGATGCTATTACATGGCATGCTAGATTAGGTCACATAGGGCAAAATCGAATGAATAAGTTGGCAAAAGAAGGGAATTTAGGTTCTTTCACCAAAATTGAAATGTCAACTTATGAAAATATCTTGTTAGAAAGATTACGCGTAAACCATTTGGGAGGCTTAGAGAGCTGAATTCCCATTTCAATTAATTCATTCTAATATTTGTGGTCCAATGAATGTAAAGGCAAGGTCTGGTACTACATACTTCACTATATTTATTGATGATTTCAGGAGCTTTGGTTATGTCTATTTGATTTCTCATAAATCAGAAGCACTTGAGTGCTTTAAAAGATATATGAATGAAGTTGAAAATCAATTAGATAAAAATATAAAAGCTTTAAGAACCGATCATAGACGTGAATATTTATCAAAATAATTTGAAGAATTTGTATTGAAAATGGTATTATCAGACAATTAACTACTCCTTATAAACCTCAATAAAATGATGTAGCTGAAAGAAGGAATAGGACATTATTAGACATGACAATATCAATGATCGCGTTGACCAATTTGTCTATCTCTTTCTGGGAGATGCATTATTGACTGCGGCCTACATATTGAACAAAGTTCCTTCTAAATCAGTGTCTTCTACTCCCTATGAACTTTGGACTGGTCATAAAATAAATCTGAATGATCTACGATCGTGGGGTTGTGCAACATGTGCATCTTACATTAAAGATCATTTTAGTGAGTTTGGTAAACTAAGTCCAAAAGGAAAAAATGAATATTTATAAGATACTGTGAACGCTCAAAAGGGTATGTGTTAATCAATGAATTGGAAGATGGAAGTATTACTGAAATTGTATCACGAGATGTCTGATTTTTGGAAAATGACTTTCCCAAAAAGGGTGAAATAGATGAAGTAGAATTTTTGTATGAAAAGTTGAATCTAGAAGATCAAATGATGTTGTAAAAAATACTTGATAATTCGATGGATCAAGAAATAATTCTTGGTCAAAGTGGCAGTTATGAATACAAAAATGTTATAGAAGAATCTGAACTTCAAATTTCTAAGAGTACAGGAAAAGGTGTACCTAAACGATCTGATGAATTGAGAATTATGTTTTCTTGGTACCTCATACAGAATTGGATGAACCTAATTCTCTAACAGAGGCCTTATTGAGCCATGAAAGGGATGAATGGTTAAAATCAATGAAATAAGAATTAGAGTCCATGAAAACCAACAAAGTATTGGATCTAGTTGACCATCCTAAGGAACGTAAAGCTATTGAGAATAAATGGATTCTTAAATTTAAACGTAAATCGGATTGATCAATAGAATGACGCAAAGCACGATTGGTTGCAACATAATTTACTCAAGAAGTTGAAATAGACTATGAGGAATTTTTTTAACCAATTATGAAGTTTAAATACATACGATTACTTTTAGCTATTGTTGCACGTTTAGATATTAAATTACACCAAATGGATGTGAAGAATGCTTTTCTCAATGGAGAATTAATCGAGGAAATCTACATAGAAAAACCAGTAGGTTTCATTTTTAAAGGTGAAGAAAAAAAGTATGAATATTGAAAAGATCAATTTATGGCCTAAAGCAATCTTCAAGGCAGTGGTATGTAAGATTTCATAAGGAGGTGATGTCATTTGATTTCACCATGAGCAACGAAGACCATTGTATCTATGTGAAAAAATCCAATGGAAATTTTGTAATTCTTTCTCTTTATGTAAATGATATTTTATTGGCTGAAAATAATTTGGAGTATGTAAAAATTTTCAAGTCATAGCTATCAAAGTCATTTGATATGAAAGATTTGGGTGAAGTAGACTACATATTGGGTGTTAAGATCCAAAGAAATCGCTCCAAGAAATTTTTGAGTTTTTCTTAAGAAACTTATATAAAGAAAATATTGGAACATTTTCGAATGTATACATACAAACCCATCGATACTCCAGTAGAAAGGGGTGAAACTTTAAGCCTTTAAATGTGTCCAAAGACTAAAAAAGAAAATAAAGAAATGTCTCGAGTTCCTTATTCTAGAGTTGTTGGGAGTTTGCTGTATGTTATGATGTGTACTCACCAGACATTTGTTATGCCGTGAGTCTAGTTAGCAGGTATCTATCCAATCTTAGAAAAGATCACAGGAAAGCAGTAAGCAAAATATTCTGATATTTGAAGAGAACTGTAGAACATACACTATGATATAGTGGATTTGATATATTCACAAAAGGTTATATAGTTGTTGATTGGGCTGGTGACCGAGATGATAGAAAATCAACATCCTGTTTTTCTTTCTTACTATATGGTGGTACTATTTCATGGAAAAGTAAGAAGCAAACTTGCACATCTCTTTCAACCATGGAATCTGAATTTGTGGCATGTGTGTCTGCATTAAAAAAAAGTTGTTTGGACAAAGAGATTCTTTGAACATTTGAATATTGCAAACAATTCTAAGGGTCCAATGATTCTATATCATGATAGTCAAGAGACTATCCCGTAGATAAAGGATCCTAAGTTTCACAGAACATCCAAACTCATTGACATCAAGTCTAACTTTGTCAGAGACGTAATGGCAAGTGGAGAAATAACTTTACAATACATTCATATACATGAAATGATAGTTGATCCTTTTTAAGAAGTCCATCTATATGGACTTGTTTGAAAAACATGTTAAGAATCTAGGTTTACTGACAAGACCCGAGTCTACACCCTGTACATGGCCGGCACTCAACAACCATTGTTGGTCCCCAAGTGAACCCTCATCTTGGATGACTACAAGCGGAAGGATAACTTAAGCATGCAAAAGCTTAAAAAAGAATAAAAATCAAGAAACTCAATTATAATGCTTTAACTCAAATGAAAACTTGGAATAAAAAAATAATTATATTCAACTCGCCATCAAATAGACAACTTAAGTCTTTAAAACATGCAATAAAATAAATGATACAGACTTTTCAACAATACCGGCTATCTATGAAGTCTCTAACTGATAAAGATGGAAGTTGGGACAAGACCCACGACATCCTGACTAAACTGAAAAGTAAATGAAATCCTCCAGAAGCAAGGAGGCTCACCATAGCTTACTCGAACTCTTGGATGAATTAACGAAGCTCCTGTTGATGATCCTGAATACCTCTGTCTGCATCATGAGATGATGCTGGCCAATTCGCTCAGTACATGGAATGTACGAGCATGTAAGGGGAATTCTAAAGTATAACATAAGCTTGAAACTTGAATAAAAAGGACACATACTTACTTCTTTTCCAAGTCACTCAACTTTACTCAACTTACGAATAAGATTTTCAACTCAACGATTAGATACTAAACTACAAAGATATGATACTCGACTCAATGAAGCACATATTAACTCAAGATACTCAACTTAAGGTACTTACTTCAAAATACTCAACTCCTGATACTTCACTGAACTCATTTCAATATAAAGAAGTTTAAAACTAATGCAATATAAATAGAAGTTGTTTAAGAACATGATGTCAACTTTGTGTATATAACAAGGATACAACACAACTATGAAATATATATGAAAATACTATTAACTGATGTATATAAAAATACAATAACTTCTATGCGAGTTTTTCTAATCGACAACCATCTGATAAGATCTATAGTGATGATACTGCTATCTACCTCACGTTGCCAGCGCATCCTATACCCCGGCCAAAGGTATAATACCTATACTACTAATGGATCCACTAGTCTATGTGAAAAAAGGGTCATCTAAAAAGTCTGATCGTTCTCTACCCATAATGGCTACATAGTTTATGGGCGTGGTAAGTTGTATGAACTCTCCCCCATATTGATGCTCAATAGTACTCCCAAAATATACTAGCTCTTATGTTTTAAAAATATACCTCTTCTGTGATTTGAGATTAGTGCTCGAAAACTTAGCTCAAAGGTTATCTTGGAAATCCAAGTTTCCTTTCTTACTTTATTCAGAAAGCGATTATTCTTCTGAAAACTTGCATGAAAGCTATTTGGAAATCTCAGTTTCCATTCTTATTTAAATGTGTAAGCAGTTTAAATCTCTTTGGGAATACCTAGTCCCTATATACTTCTTTGAAGAACTGGCTTCAATCTTTTCTCTTTACTCAACTTGAACTTTAAGTCTTTAAAACAAAGTGAAAACTTTTGTGAAAGACTTTTGAAAACTTTATAAACTTTACTTTAACTTGGTCTTAATTTTTAAACTTGACTCTTAACTTCTCTTGACTTTCTTAAATTTCCTTCAATTTTATTATTGATTCAAGGTTCGTGATCTCATGTTTATGGATAATTTCATGATGTTCAACCTGGATGGTTCATATGGAATTATGAGCGTGAACTACTCAACTGAAGGACTAAAAGACACTTCTCATCTCAAGATTGTTCGACTTATAATGTTCATGGGGAATTATGGGCATAAACGATTGAACTCAAGGGCTTCATGGGCAACATTTTATATTATCGTGATTTTAAATATAAACTAAAATATGTTAGAAACTTATTACTCAAGACTTAGAACTTGAAGATACTACTCCTCTCAAAGGTAATCAACTGATGGAGTTCATGCGGAAGTTATGAGCATGAACGACTTGACTCAAGGTCTAAGTACCTAGATTGAACTCGTATATACAAATCTTCTAATTCTCTTGCTTACTTCCTCAAAACATAGTTCAAATCAAAGGTTTATCTCAAAGGATTCACAATTGAACTCAAAAGCTTTCTTGAACTCTACTCTTAACTGTCTATCTTTAATATGAATTATGAATTCAAAGTTTTGATTCATGACATGGAGGATCTAGGTGATATTGTAGAATCATGAATACACCCTCATCACTCTCATGATCACTTACTTGATTCTTGAAACAAGTTACTAGAAGTTGTACAAGACTCCTCAAAAGAAGTCGAATGGACTCTCTCAAAAGGTTAAGAAGCACTCTCAAAACTTAATCTTAGCTTTACCTTGAATTTGAATTATGAAATCAAGGTTATGATCTTGTTAGGAATGATTTTTGATAGGAAGAAAAATTTTCTTGAAGAATCTTGGATATGAAATTGAATAGAAACCTTGCAACCCTAGCTTGAAGGTAAATGATCAAGAAACCTTTTTTGAGATTCTTGCAATAGTTTCTTGAAATCTTTATGGCCAAGAATTATGATTTTCATTACTAAACATGAAAATCTTATTGTTTTGAACCTTTTATTAGTCAAGATATTCGTTTAGGGTTTTCTTGGAGGTAAAAAAAGACAAAACGCCTCTTTTTAATATTTTCCCGACGGCTAATTCGTAACGATACTGTATAGGTTTCTAAAATCGTCATAAGATTTTACTCAAAAATTGGATTGAAGCGAAATTTGTGGCGTTGGAAAGTATATTCAATTACCTTTGATTGGATAGGTTATGACTGAAGTAAGTCTTAATATTTTAACAGATATTGTCGTTTAAAGTTGACTTAAGTAGAATCTTACATCAAAACTTAATGAAACTTCAAGAACACTTATCAAGAACTCTAATCTTTCAACATTGAGAATAAAATAGCGCTCAAAATAATATGTTTGGCGTGTGGGTGAACTAACCCAACCCAATGGGAGCTTACATACCTTTTAGGTATTAAACCAATGGCGAAAATCTGCAACAAAACGCAAGACTCACGACGAACAGTTGGTTCTCTCCTCTTTCTCCTTTTTTCTCTTCTTGAACTCTCAACTAAAAACCTAGGTGTATATTAGGATTATAAAACAGAATCTAAAAGTATTAGACTCCTAAAATATTACTAAAAATGAATTAAATCTGATTGGGTAAGGAAAGAACCAAAATACCCCTCACTATTATCGGCTAACTTTCCTTAACTGGATAGCCTAACTTCAAAAGGTCATATCTCACTCATCCGAAGTCTAAACTTAGAAAACTCGAAGGCATTGGAAAGATAATTCAAGGAGAGTTCCTATGGTATCTTGTAGAACACCTAACTGATCATGTATTAGGAGTTATGGTCGTTTAAAGTTGACACAAAACTCATACTTAGCTTAACTTGAAAAGTTTCAGATTTTGCTATTTCCAGTTTAATTTTGTTTGAACTTCAAGGCGCTTAATCTAGTGAAATGACCTTAATACTTAAGAGATTTTTAATTCCTTGGTAAAATCTCACTACGAAGAACGGCTCAAGTCTTAGTTCGAAAATTTTTCTGGGGTGTTACATTTACGTAGAGTATGACGTATTTCAGTATTGTAAATTGACTTGATTGTTATGGTATTCTCTTCTATATAAAAAAGTTGAATTTAAGTTTAAATGTAATATGCATGCGATAATATGTAAGACTAAAATTTGTCGAACAGGTCGCGAAATTGGCTCTCTCACATGAGCAATCGCCTGTTACGTCGGGGAATGTGAAGAGATGAGTTTCACCACCATTTTATTACTTATTTTATGATCTAGAAAAAAGTTTCTCCATGAAATGAGCTTAAGGATAACTGAAGAGAGAAAATAGGGTTAAACATCTAGAGGTGTTTAGACCAAGGTCTGTACGATGTTGAATGATCAAAAGAATGAGACACATACACCAATTTAAGGTGTAAAAATTGTAGCACGTGTTTCATACTACGTGTGCCTAGAGATCAATAGGTCAATGAATAATATTCCATGCTTATTCATTGTGTGAGACTCGAAAAAGTTTAAATGACTTTTCAATGAAATACCCTTTGACCTTTTGTCGTTTCTTGATGTTTCAATTAGTGTTGCTACATTAGCATGTTAGTAATAACCATGAGCGATTCGGCGATGCAGAACATGTCTATGAAAGCAGTTGATATGAAACTTGATATGAAACTTATAGATTTGAGTAGAAAGGGAAGTTGATTAAATGAACAATTCAATTTTTATACATAAGCTGGCTATTACACTCGAGTGTAATTGTGTGTATAAAGTTAAATATGAACTCGAGTTCACCTGTTTAAGAGTTTGAGGGATCGAATAAGTAAGTGTTGAAGTAGTGAATGATGTCTGGATATTGTGAGTAATACTGTCCTTCAAATAATAATGAATTATTTACACATGTGATTGGGTTCTTATGTAGCGTAGAACATTAAAGCTAAGCTCTTCATGCTCACAGGTCGCACGAACTATTTGTCATATGAATTGTGTCTCTGATTGATATCATGTTGACTTGGGTCTTGTCAACCATGTGCAAAGTGGGAAATGTAAGTTTTGAGTCATGGGTCATCCAAGTGGACCGATTCGACCTGACTCGATCAGCTTTAATGTCTTATCCAATTAATATTAATTAATTAATTTTGATAAATCCTTTTGTAAATGTTCTGACCCTCCTTAAAACACTCCTAGTGGGAGTATTTCCAGAGAAACGCGAAACGTGAAAAACAGAGAGGAAAGTGTGTGAAACAGAAAAACCAAAAACCAAGTGATCAGTCAAGAAACAAAGAACTGAGTTTCTCACACAAATTCATCAACACACAAAGCAGACTTCTAGTTTGTGAACACAGATCTATGTTTCCTAGTGATTCAAAGACGGACTTGAGCACCAACGTGTCAATGAAGTTGATCGATGACTTCTGTTGTGAATTACAAGGTACACATCTCGTTGTTGATTTACTTTAATATTCCTTCATAATAATATAAGTTTTTATCAATTAATATCGATAAGCATGCAAAGCATGTGACCGAGACTAGTATGATCAAGTTCACAAAAATGGATGTTATCTGTTAAATTTATCTTACTTTATAAATACAATAATAAGATTGGCATCATTGTATCACTTTTCTTTTTATCTAGCATTTGCATTAACATAATGCGAAAATATTTATTGCAATAGAAATATGACAAAATAATTTATTGAAGATTAATACCTAATTGCATACGAAGATTCAGATTGAGTACAAAAGGACTTTGACAAACTAGTTTGAACATACTATATTCCTTTCACTAGGCAATTTCATCACACACTAGCTGAGTACAAAAGGACGTCGATAAAACAGTTGCATCAATGTTATTCTCTAGTTATTAATACTTTTGTTTTAGCGGCAACTCTCTTTGACATGTGCAGTAATAGATATAGGGCACTAACCACAACTCAAATATCAACATATAAAAGCAGGAAAATCAAAATGAATCTTGAAGCCAAGACATAATGCAGTAGGAGTGAAAAATCCAATTACCGAGATACACAATAATGTCTGATTTAGGACTCATAACTTTTACTTGAAATTCTAACTCAGTACTTTGTGATAACATATATGAAGGAAATAATCATAAAATGTGGCCGGATGATCCAAATGAAGTTACAGAGCTAATACATCTCTACAAAAAACCAACCATTTGAAGGCTGAAGCAAAAGGAGTAAGACCTTGTCTAATTACTCTCAAGGTGATAAAAAGAAAAGGGCTTACATCAAAGTAGAAATTGATGATTTTCCCTTTTTGTTTGTATGAAACTGATTTTAAATAAAATTTTTTTAATTTTCTCCTTTAATGATAATATACTTACATAGAAGGCCTATAATATCAACCAAAATTGTATTTTCCATTACTTAAAGTTGCATTATTACTAGAAGAAGTTTTTCCTTTGAACTAGAAATTATATTGCCTCTTCTACATATATTATGAAAATCTCATTAATAATATAAAAATAGTATTGCTTTTAGTAAAACAACTTGGATAGTTAGCAGCTGTAACACCATGTAATTTCCATGACCTAATCTAGAGCCTCATATAAAGATAAAGACTTAGAACACTGTTTTAAGTCCTAAAATAACGTGTATCAAACATTTAGGAAGTGTTAGAGACAAAACTGCAAGGAACGTCCATGACATCCGAAGACTAGTGAAAAAGGTGCTAGTGTGCCTTGGCATGTCTCATTGGGTTTTCAGAGTCGGAATTTAATGAAATTTGGTGGAAAGGTGTTAATCATGTATTAGAGTGTGTTTAGAGTTGAAACTTCTGGGTACGACTCGCCAAAGACCACCCTAATGGTCCTTGGAGAGGACCCTTGCATTTGACCCAAATCTGTAAATCTGGGCAGTGTGCATCGGTGAGACCAAGCGACGAGTCGTCGCCTAGTCGACAAGGCATCGATGGCTCCGTTGTTCAACACTTAGCCATTTTCAAAGAAGTGCCCAAAAACATATCTCTGTCACAAATAACAGAGTGCAGTACAGGGGGCGTGGGTTGGCGTCGAATGATCTACGGACCATAGGCCGGGGTCTCGTAGGTCAGGTATGGTTTTTCTGTCCAATTTTTAAAAAAGTAAATTAAATTAGTTAATTGCTTAGGTGGTTAATTAAGGGGTGTCTAATTAAGTTATTTAAATGTGTATATAAAGACCTAAGACTTATTAAACTAACCCAACACCCACAACTCTCAAACTCAAAAATCTCTCTAGCCTATCTCTTCTCAAACTCAAAAACTCCATTGAAGGAACACCAGGGCTCCAAGTTGAGGACGAATTTACCAATGGCTTCATCCCAAATCCGTGGCAAGATCATCACCAAGGTATGGTTTCTTTCACTCTTGGGATTCTTTTCCCTAAGAAGCTCCTTCAACCATGGTTTCAAACCTACACCAAGACTAGGGCTTCAATCTAGACACAAAGTCTCTTTTCAGAACGAAATTGTTGGTAAATTTTTGTGAATTATGGTCTTTTATTGTTAATTAACTATGGAATTATGGATAATTGTTGATAACCACGTGATATGTCCCCTTGAACCCTTGATCCTCCCTAAACTCATGAGACCTTGAAATTATATGGTAAGAAAGATGATGAGTATGCGGATTATGTAGATTGATATTAACCATGTATTACTCATTGAATTTACCTTGATTATGTATTGGTTATGTGTTTTTCAGTAATGGAAATATGAAGGATCATTAGAGGGAAATAAGGTATGAAGTTTGGTTCTTTCTTTGATTCAATTGTGCAATATGAGTTACTTAGATAGTAAGGATTGTATGTCTGATGTGCTTTGGTGATGTTGATGACTAGTATCCCTCATCCTTAACCCTAGACTTTTGAATTCGTTATGAAGTGTATAAGCATGTTAAAGTATGATTGTTATATGATTGGATGTAGCTTTTCATGATTGTAATAAAGAGTTAAGTGAAAGGATTGTTCTCACATGTGATTACCAATGAGCTATTATCTCTAGATGGTTGCATAATGGCCTAGTAAAGGATAGTTTGAACTTATGAGATGACTATGGATGGTTATAAGGAGGGAATAGATGCTTAGCACCGAAAGGGCATGTAAATGAGATGGAGGTCTCACGTTTAGTAAGTCCGGACTCCCACATGGGTTTTCTCACATTTAGTAAGTCCAGATTCCCAAAGTATCTGATGTCTCATAAGATAGGAACCCCCACGCTAGAAAGTTAGGGTTCCTAGAAATAATCTCCTTTGACCTTAACTATGTGCCCACATAGGACCTATACTTAGTGGATCCACCTAGATAGCTATGTACGAAAGGTTACACCTTAGGCAAGTGTTAACCCTCTCTTTTCAGCGTGGGAGTAGAACACCGGATTCCATGTGTAACAACCCTAAAAATGAATAGGATCAAGACTTAGGTTGTCAAGAATGCTTGCGATTAGACCAAGGTTTGCACAGACTGATACGCGTAGAACCAGACGTCAGAACCCTTACTACGACCAAGCCAACTAACTTGGAGAGTTAATTGAACTTGGAAAGGTTGGAACCATCCATGTGAGGCTCACGAAAACGAAGATTTAATTGAAAGAGTTTTTACCGGACTCAAAAGAAGAAATTTTAAGTTTTGAGGGTCCAAGGGTAAAATGGTCTTTTCCAGGCCAGGGGTAATATTGTAATTACCCTGGGAAATTAATTATTTATTTAATTAATTTAATTGAAGGAAGAAATTCGGGTGGGGCAACCCGAAGTGACCCATTTTCGCAAATGGGAGCCACTCGGGTTCGAGCCCCACTAGAAGCAAGGATTTAACTTGCTTTTATTTAATTTAATGAATTAACTTAATTAAATAATGAATATTATCTGATTAAGAAAAGGAAAAAAATCAGATTTTTAATTATTAATTTAGCAAGGAGTCCTAGTTTGACTAATTCTCAAACCAAAACTCCTATCTTAAAGCTACTCTCTCTCTCTCTCACGATATGTCTCTCACTTTTTCAATGACTCTGACGTTTCTCTCTACCAAAGGAAGGTGAAGAACTGAAAATTTATCAAGAGTTCTTCACACTTGAAGAACTCACATGAAATTTTTAAGAAAAACAAGTAACCAAACGATAAAGCAAAGAGAGGTGGTTGTCGAGTAGTGTGGATTGAGAAAGCTTGGACTGATTTGTGGAGAGGTTCTTTGGGCAGCAAATTCGTGTTTGAACAAGGAAACTAAGGTATGGGTCTTCTTACTCTTGGTCCCTTTCACAAGAGACCCCTAGGACTCAGAATATTCGGCTCAAAACTAAGGTTGTTTTCCCCGTTGTATGTCCCTGTCATTAGCTCCCAACGAATTCGTAGGTTGGTATGTTTGCTGGTAGCAATTAGGTGTTGCAATGTGTTTTCATGAACATGTATTTGGAATCATATGAATTACAATCTTTGTTGCCAAAAATATGTGTGAGTATGTGAAAAAGTTTATTGTAAACTTACTGTAAATGAGTGTTGATTTATGGCTTCAAGTTTGATATGATTTTGGGTGTCATTTAAGTGTATAAATTTATGCAAATGATGATGTTCAATTAAGTGTAAAGTGGCTGAACTTAAATGAAGAATTCTTGGCCAAATATGTCCATGAAAATGCACCTAAAGGACTCACTAAACACTACTCCAAATGCATGAATTTTTAACGTTAAAAAGTGGAGAAAAATAGGCTGCAAAATGGTAATCAAAATTTCCAGATTTTCATGTTAAATTCGGGTAGTTTCTGGAGACTTTGAAAGGGTTTTAAAAGGGATTAAAATAGGTGAGGTCAAGGGGAATCGAAACCAAGACCTCACATGACCTCAAGGCTGAAATTTTAAAAAAAAATGTGTTGGGGCTAAGGGGATTCGAACCCCTTAGAAGCTGCCCACGAAATAAATAAAAGAAAAAAATGGGGATGGGGGGAGTCGAACACATGACTTGTGGGAAGCAAGGAAGAGGGAGAATAGAGAAAACAAAAGATGTGAGGCGTGGGAATCGAACCCACGACCTCAAGGCTGGAACTAGAGGAGGCGAAAATAATTTAATAAAGCAAGTGAGGCTGTGGGGGTTCGATCCCACGACCTCACTGCCAATGCCCTCATCCTAGCGAAAATAAAGAAAGAAAAATATATATGGGACTGTGGGGGTTCGAACCCACCACCTCACAGCCCTAGCGAAAATTAATTAAAAGTAAGGAGACTGTGGGGGTTCGAACCCACAACCTCCCTACTTGGGCGAATTAAAGAGTAAAAATAAAAGAGGTTGTGGGGGTTTGATCCCACAACCTCTTGGTTTAGGCGAAATGGGAGAATATTATGTTAATGAAAAATGAAAATGGGGTTGTGGGGGCTCGAACCCACAACCCATCGGCCAATTCAAGAACAAGGTTAAATAGAAAAGTAATCCTTCAATGTTAATATTGTGATTTGACTTAGAGTTAAAATGTTATGAATATTAGAATAAAATCAATTAAAAATATAAATGATATCCAATTGATTCAAGACTTGGGATTCCTTACCCAAACTTCCGTTTGATATATAAGTCATACGTGAACAAATCATCCAAGAATAATGCCATCTACTTAGATCGAAATCAAGATCTTGGTATATATACAAGATACATAAGTCTTGTACTATAAAATCTTAGGAATGTATGAGTCACATAATGAACTACAAATGAAGCCTAATGGCTTGTATGTATAGACACATAAGTCTAACATACGTTCAAAAGTAAGTGAACATAAGATGTATGAAATAAAATGATGAACCCTGGAAGGGTTAAGTATGAGTGTAAAATACACTAAATGGCCAAGTGCATTGGCATATGATGGGATGAACAATGAAATGATGAAATGAACAATGAAATAATGAAACCCTAGAAGGGTCAAGTAAGGGTGTAAAGCACACCAAAAGGCCAAGTGCATTGGCATAAGACGAAACGAACATTCACGTAATAAGAGGTGAATAACTATGAAAAGCAAAGGTGCTAATAATGATGAATGTGGTGACAACATGATATGAGGCTAATGTAAATGATGAGAGCAATCTCAAATAAGCCTAAGTAAATGTTACCAATACGTGCTCACCTATGAGAGTGTAAGATAATGAAGAGACCAGTCTCTATGAACTCTCTAATGAGAGTATTGAGCTTAACACACTCAATACGAATGATGAGATGAGAAATCATCTAATGAGCTATGATGTCCTCATACTAGAAGCCAGCTTCCATGACATATGAGATGAATGTAATGGAAGTTTATACTAAGCACCGATAGACTAGCTATGAGCGGTGATGCCTTCTTTCTGGAAGGTAGGAGGTTCACGTAACTCTCATGAGATGAGACTGTCCGGCTTACCGGGTATGGGTCTCCTGATATCTCCTAGTCTTCGAACCTATACTGCCAATATAAGGATATGGCGGGGTTAAATTCCCATGTACGCTAGAATGTTATTGGATCACTTTGGCCGGTGATTCCACCTCTTTTCGGTGTGGGGGAGACACTAGATTTCATGATGCTCACATGATCTATGCCGGTTAAAGTTAAAGTTCCCAATGAATGAATGAGGCCAGCCTCAAATGATGCACATAATGAAATGAATGAATACCAAAGGTGTTAGGATAGGATAATCAAAAGGTGAGTTAGATTCAAGTAATGACATTATATCATTCTTGGTCATTGTACAACGAACCTAATGAAAGTCTTAAACTACATCCTAGGTATAACCGGTGGTTACACTGGACTATGAACGAAATGAAATGAAGTACATATGAATGAATGAAGCAGACTCTGTGTTTGCTAATGAAGACTCCCCAGTCGAGGTCCCATATGTTGAGCCCTCATTTCTGGGATGTCTTAATATCAAGTCCATGATTCCAAGGTCTCATGGCATATGAATGAATGATATGAACGAAGTTATGTGCTACATGAAAAATGTACTGTATGCTATATGATGTGTGCTATGTGTAAATG
This sequence comes from Solanum sitiens, assembly GCA_016801875.1. NCBI lineage: Eukaryota > Viridiplantae > Streptophyta > Magnoliopsida > Solanales > Solanaceae > Solanum > Solanum sitiens. Next base: position 1,102,920 of record JABWTJ010000130.1, on the reverse strand, counting down.
TTATGTGCTGCATGCAAATGTGAAAAGTATGATGATGTATGTTATTCTCATGGCATAACTTTCCTATTCCAAATCTGGAAAGCTCACTGACTTTCCTAATCCAAATTTGGAAAGATCATTTACTTTCCTAACCCAATTAGGAAACTTTCCAAATCTCAATTTGGCAAGTCCACTGACTTGACTTCCAAAAATCATGTTGTTAGGAAAGGGCTATTCTTTCTCATGCATGTCCTTGGTGTGTGCTTGCATATACCCATACTTAGTACAAGTGTGTACTAACCCCATACAAACTCTACTATTTTAGGTGCAGGCACAGGTGGACAATAGAGCTGCAGGATCATCGTTGCAGTTATCCGGACATCCAGCATTCATTCGGAGTTGGTAGGTCCTCATGCTTTCGAGGATGCTACTGTTTTATGTTCTAGCTTAGTTTTAGAGTTGAGCTAGTGGAGCATGTTCCACTAGCGTTTCTTTCCTATTTTATTCAGACTATGTATTGGTGCCATTTTGGCAATTATACAATTGAGATTTATTGAACTATTTCTTTAATTTGATTATCTCTTAATGTTAGATGGTTGATGTTGAACAAATTACGAATGCATTAGAAATGTTTAGTAAGCAATGTTTAGAAACAAAAAGTTTTAAATTTTCCGCTAAAATTAACCTATGTAGAGTAAGAATGACGTAAGTAGGCTTGTCTGCGACCTCTGAGAGGTCAACGACGCCGGTCTCGTCTGGGGTCTAGATTCCAGTCGTGACAAAGTTGGTATCAGAGCCCTAGGTTAAATTCCGAGAATAATAAGTTCACATCAACTACATTGAGTAGTTTCTAAGTCATGGTAGTGAAGTGCACCACTATCCTGAATTAGAGACTGCATGATGCGTAGGAAAATTTCCCTTTTTCTGATCTTATCGTGCTTTTCCGAATGTCTAAATTCTTGGTGATATGAGCGTGTTTAACATCAATCCTTTTTGTTTTTCCAGAGAATGAACACTAGGAGAGGAAATGGTCAGAGGAGAGGAGGAGCAACTGCTAGGGGTAATCAGGATCTACCCCAGGCTCAAGCTGAAGGAGTGGCCATGCAAGCTAACCCAGCTGGGTTGACTGATGCTGAGGTGAGGGCATCTCTGGCCCAAATGGCACAGGCCATTACTATGCAGGCCCAGGCTATGACTGCCTAGGTCAACCGACAGGATGTTCAGAGGGATAACCCACTGGTTCGTAACATGGCTAACAGGCTGAGGGATTTCACGAGGATAAATCCTCCTATTTTCACAGGGTCTAAGACATCGGAGGATCCTCAAGAGTTTATAGATGAGGTACATAAGATTCTGGTGGCTATGGGGTCTACTGATATTGAGAAGGCTGAGCTGGCTTCCTATCATCTCATGGATGTTGCACAGACTTGGTGCAAGATGTGGCAAGATAGCCGTGTCTTAGTTGGAGTACCAGTCACATGGGAGCTGTTCAAGACAGCATTTCTGGAGAGATTCTTTCCCAGGGAGATGAGGGAGGCCAAGGTTGAGGAGTTCATCAACCTCAAACAAGGCTCCATGACAGTCAGGGAGTATTCCTTGAAGTTTGTTAAGCTGTCAAGGTATGTTATTTTCCCTAGTATTTAATAGAAAGAATGAGGATACTACTGAACCTTGTAGAAATCATCCAGGTATGCTACTTCCCTGGTTTCTAACAGCAGGGATGAGATGAGCAGGTTCCTCACAGGAATCAATGGAGACCTGGAGGAGGAGTGTCGATCTGCAATGCTCCGTGATAATATGGATCTTTCCAGGTTGATGGTGCATGTCCAGCAGGTAGAGGACAGCCGCAGAAAGAGAGGTATTCGTGATTCTAGGAGGCCTAAGCCTCAAGATCAAGCAGGTCCCAGCCATGGAGGCCACATAAATAACTTTGGCGTCCGAGAGCAGCCAAGGTTTAAGAAGGGACTCTCCCACCAAAGGGAGTGAAGTTCATCCAGTGGTCTCTATGATAGGGATTCCGAGTCCAGAGATAAAAGAAAGAAGGAAGTATATACACCTAAGGAAAGTCAACCTTGCAGGAAGTGTGGCAGATAGCATGGAGGAGAGTGTATGATGGGCTCTAATGCTTGTTACAGCTGTGGAAAACCGGGCCACATGGTGAAAGATTGTCCGAATAGGAGAAGTCAGGAACAAGGGAAGGAGAGAGTTCAGACTGATGGCCCAAATGAAAAGGCTCCAAAGAGTCAACGATTCTTCGCACTCAAGTCCAGGGGTGCAGAGGAAGGCACTTCTGATGAAGCCTCGGGTGCGTAGCCTTAATTAGCCTTTTATATATTTGACTGTATATGGTGTTTATTATAACGCCCCAAAATGAACTAAGGTGAACTAGAGCCTCATGGTTGTTTCTTGAGTTAATTTTAAGTTAAACGGAGTTAGTTTGGTGTCCTTAGGCAGTGTGCAAAGTTTGGTTAAGTTTGGAGTTCAATCGACCAAAAACGTCCATGATGTTCGGATGGTATGCCTTAGAATGTACTTGTATGTCTTGGCGAGTTTGGATGAGTTTTATGTGTTCGTTTTACTTGAGACATGCGTCGGATGTTCCTTAGACCTAGACGACTTAGTTTAGGGGTTTGACGTCCGGGCACGACCTCACCTAGGACCCACAAGGGGCCCTAGATGAAGGGCCCAAGACTTGGGCAAAGTCTGCCCATCAGTGGCTCACGACGACCATGGCGATGGTCCGTTGCACTCAGGACGGTCCGTCGATCCAGGGCATCGCGAGTGACAGAGAGTCGAACTTGGACAGGCTCTAGTTGGAGCCAAGTGTTCCTCGACGGGACCCCATGACGGTTCGTGGTGAATGTGACGGTCCGTCGAGGAGGTCTCGTCGACGAGGCCTGCCAGTGCACGACTTAAGGCTGCCAACTTGGTGTTTTTTTATGTAAATACACCCCAAGTCTTATAAGACCCTAGGTGTATAATTTTGGTGTTTTTAGGTTATATTAAATTAGTTTTAAACCCTAGACCTAGACAAGACCCTCTCACTTCAAGATCCAACTCTCTCTTTCTCTCAAGAAAACTCTCTCAACTCTCTTGGAAGCTAGAAGTCAAGGAAGGATAGGAGGACGGATTGGGACTTGTTTCTTCATCAAATTCGTGGGTTTCTTTCTCCTAAAGGTATGGTATCCATTCTTGAATACCTTTCCATTCAAGAAGCCAACTTCCAAAATGGTTTTCAAAAAGGGGTTTTAAACTCAACTTCTTCTAAACTTTGATTTCTATTATGGGTCTTCTTGTAACTAAGTTCTAATGGTTTAAATGTATTTATCTTGGTTTGAATAGATGGTTTTGATGTTAAAACTCCATGAAACTCTTGTTTATGCATACTTCAATTTTTTTTTGACTTGAAAGTGGGTTATGTGAGCATGATTTGAGTAGAGTATGAACTTGGGTCTTCTTGTATTTGTCATGTTGGTGTATCTACTGCCCTAAGGGCCTTCATATGGTGAAATATTGATAAATTGCTTATGGGTAATGATGGTTTGATTTGTTGATGAGTTGCTCTCATTGTATAGTTCTTATTATGAATTGCTATTTGAGTGGTATGGTCCACCTTATGGGTGGCGGTGCTAATTGATGAATTTGATGTTACTTAGTATGGTTTGAGTATGTGATCTTGAAGGTCTAATATGTGAAAATGAAGATATATATTGGAAATGGGTCTTGTGTTGTGTTTGATGTAGCTTGAATTGCATGTTTGACCTAGTTTATGTCTAAATGAAGTATATGATTATGAGAAGTATGTAGAGTGTGTAGCTTGATGAATCAAGGTTAAAGTATGAGTAGAACTTGATGATAATGAAATGATGCTTATATGCAAGGTGTGCACATGTACACACACACTCTTTTAAGATTTGTATTATGTCAAGTTGAGCAAAAAGGGGAAATCTTGAGGTGGACGCACTTCGTCAGTTGAGATGTAGTGTCTAGTAACAACCTCTCCATTTCCTAGTGAGCTTTCTAAGATAGACTATTATGTTGAGAAATCCGTGTGGAGTTATGCCTAGCACCGAGAGGATATGAAGGGGAGGTGGATTGCACTTCGTTAGTTGAGATGTTGTAATCCAAAGTACCTCTTGAGATGAGTACTCCTCGTTAGTAGAGAGTGAGTTACTTAGTAACAATCTCCTTATCCCTTAACTATGTGCCCGCATAGGTGTAGCTATTGGAAAAGCCATGTAAACGCTATGAAGCATGACCTTACACTAGGCAAGTAAGGATCCCTCATCCGATAGGGGTTAATATCGGGATTCCATGTCTAGCTCTCATGGTCTTTGTTGGTTAAGCTAATTCCCACAAAAGAATTGATTTGAAACTAATTATCTTGTGTATTGTTGAAATTGTGTATGTATGTCATGAAGTGCTCAATCCACATTAGTTACCAAGTAGGAGCATTGAGTGGGAGTAGTAGTATGGGATGCTATTCTCACATTGCACTCGGTGTGACCTATACCTACTACGGGAGAAGAGTACCTTCATGAAATCCGTGTGAATGAGTACTATGGTGTAGTGTTATGGAGGATTATTGTGGAGTACTTGAGTAAACGGAATCCATTAGGAGTACTAAGTGGGAGTGGTAGTATGGGATGCTACTCTCACATCGCACTTGGTATGACCTATATTTCCATGAGTGTTTTGCATATGTTAGCCAAGGGCGTGGATTTGATTTCTAACGAAGTAAGCCTAAGATTAGGTAGTTTTAAGGGTCGCTTTGGTGTGCTTTGAAGGGAGGTGTAATGAGAGTCCCTTCTTGGCTCACCTTAGGGAGTCTTAGAATAACCTTGGGTTAGGGAAACTTCAAAGAAAAAGGGTTCATATGACTTGGACCGTGCCTTTCACTGTAAGGTCTTCATTGTAAGAATTCAAAACGTTCACTAATATGCTTTATTAAATTTTATTGCAAGTTTAGCAAAGTTAATTGAAATGTTTGATTGTTTACTTTAAGTTTAGTAAGATAGCCATAAAGTGTTAATTGTTGATTCTTATGTGGGTTTGCTTCTAGGTTCATGAAGGTTATATTTGAATTGCATAAAAAGCTATCTTTACTAAAATGTCCCTTTTTGCATGTTTTTGCATATGCCATACTTAGTACATTGTTGTACTAACCCCATACTTTTATATACCTTATGAGTATAGGTTGGAAGCCTTTTTGGAGGATCGGAGTTGAAGCTTGGGAATTCTATCTCTCAAGGATTGGGTATGTCCTCATATATTCGAGGACATAGTTTTATTTTTCTTAGTTTCTTTATTAATACTTAAAAAAATGTATTTACTTTTATTGTAAAGGGCCGTGTCCCTAAGATTCCAAATTGTGTCTTTAAGTTGGCTTGTGACGATAAGATTTCTTAGTATTTATGAAAAGACTCCTTTTGTTATTATTATCGTGAAAAGTTTTAATTTCCGCACTACTTTTCATGCTTTATGTTATGAATGCTAGTTAGAGGGCTTGTACGAGACCCCAAAGGGGTCAAGTACGCCCGATCACGATTCAAAAGTTTTCCCTAACTTCTAGGGGGTGCTTTCGGGTCGTGACAAGACTTGGTATCAGAGCATAAGGTTTTGGGAAATAGTTTAAGGTCTGAAAGTCTCACAAGCCACATCTAGTAGTATCTTGGTCATTGGTGTGAGTCGCGACACATCCATGGACAAGAGGCTATAGGATGCTAGAAGTTTCACTTTCTTCTCTATTCTAGTATCGTGCCTTAGAGTTGAGTATATAAGGTGTCTATTCTCAACCTCTCCTTTTGTGTTTTTAGGACATGAATATGAGGAGATCGACCGCTAGAAGGGAGGAGGGAGGTGTACAAAATGAGAGAGTCCTTCCCCATGTTGACCAAGTTCCTATTGTTGGCTTAGGGGAGGAAAATGAGGAGGTTCCTCTTCAAGAACCTCAAGTGCCTCCGGAACCTCAAGGACCTAAAGTGCCTCCTATGCCTCAAGCTCCTTTTGTTGAGGGTGATATGACTAATGCGGAGTTGAGGGCTGCCCTAATGAACTTGACCCAACTCATGACGGCTCAAGCTCAAGTTGTCAATAATCACTTTGTGGGCCAAGCTAACCTAGGAGATAGGCCCCAACCAAATGCTAGTACCCCCGCTTCTAGGATTCGGGATTTCATGAGGATGAACTCTCCTACCTTTCATGGCACTAAGGTGGATGAAGATCCACAAGGCTTCATAGATGAGGTTTTCAAGGTGGTAGATGCTATGGGTGTGACCCCTAGGGAGAAAGCGGAATTGGCCGCTTACCAACTTAAGGATGTTGCTCAAGTGTGGTATGAGCAATGGAGGAGTGAGAGACCCTTAGAAAGAGGACCGGTTGATTGGGAGTTATTCAAAGAGGCTTTCCTAGATAGATTCTTTCCTTTTGAGTGGAGGGAGAAGAAGATGATTGAATTCATGAACCTCCGTCAAGGGGGAATGAGTGTGCAAGAGTACTCTCTCAAATTCACCCAACTCTCTAAGTATGCCCCAAACATGGTAGCCAACCCTAGGGCTAGGATGAACAAGTTTGTGATGGGCGTGTCTAGCTTGGTGGAAGAAGAGTGTCGTACGGCTATGCTTCTTAATGACATGGATATCTCTAGGCTCATGGTTTATGCGCAACAAATTGAGGAGTCCAAAATTTGGGAGATAAGGCAAGAGGGTAAGAGACCTAGGTCGGATGATTCTAGTCACCAAAGGCCTAAGAAGAGGTTTTATCCCCAAGATTCTTCTATGGGAAACAAGGATAGGGCTCCAAATCAATCTTCTCAAGGTGGTGGTCATTCCTATGAAAGGGCTAGGTGCCCTACTTGTGGCAAGCAACATGGGGGTAAGTGTCTTGCCGGAACGGATGGTTGTTTTGCATGTGGTAATAGAGGCCACAAGATGAGGGACTGCCCAAACCTTAAATCAAGGGGGAGAGATGTCAATCAAGCTTCCCTAGATCCTAATGCTCCCAAGAAGAACCCTTCCTATGGGATGGGGGCTAGAAAGGATAATTAATCCGGATTGATGGTTTTGGTAAGTCTCAACTCTTGGTTATTGTTGCTTTTGTGTTATGAAATGAGTATATATATGGTTTTATAGTTCCTATGATCATGTCGTCTTGATGAATTGCTTAGAGAATGAATTTTTTTTTCAAAAAATTTGGTAAGATGGCAGTCAACTTCACTGTAAAAAATTTTGGCATTTTGAAGAAAATTGTTTTGTCTTGAATTTTAGTTTCAATGTGTGTAAAGGCATTGTTTATGAGCATTTTTAACGTTGGAGAAGGTAGTTCCTCCATAAAAGAAGATTGAGGTTGAATTTTTGACTTTGTGAAAATTGGTGAAAGTTGCCTATGTTGCTAAGTGTTGAAAGTGTGAAATGATGCTCCTTGCTAATGGATGCTTTGATTGTTGATGTTTTGATCATGATCTAAATGTATTATATGATGCTAAGTGAAGTCCTTGCTGTTCTTAAAATTTAAGTGTCATTCGAGGACGAATGTTATTCCAAGTGGGGGAGAATATAACGCCCCAAAATGAACTAAGGTGAACTAGAGCCTCATGGTTGTTTTTTGAGTTAATTTTAAGTTAAACGGAGTTAGTTTGGTGTCCTTAGGCAGTGTGCAAAGTTTGGTTAAGTTTGGAGTTCAATTGACCAAAAACGTCCATGACGTTCGGATGGTATGCCTTAGAATGTACTTGTATGTCTTGGCGAGTTTGGATGAGTTTTATGTGTTCGTTTTACTTGAAACATGCATCGGATGTTCCTTAGATCTAGACGACTTAGTTTAGGGGTTTGACGTCCGGGCACGACCTCACCTAGGACCCACAAGGGGCCCTAGATGAAGGGCCCAAGACTTGGGAAAAGTCTGCCCATCCGTGGCTCACGACGACCATGGCGACGGTCCGTTGCACTCAGGACGGTCCGTCGATCCAGGGTGTCGCGAGTGTCAGAGAGTGGAAATTGGACAGGCTCCAGTTGGAGCCAAGTGTTCCTCGATGGGACCCCATGATGGTCCGTGGTGAATGTGACGGTCCATCGAGGAGGTCTCGTCGACGAGTCCTGCCAGTGCACGACTTAAGGCTGCCAACTTGGGGTGTTTTATGTAAATACACCCCAAGTCTTATAAGACCCTAGGTGTATAATTTTGGTGTTTTTAGGTTATATTAAATTAGTTTTAAACCCTAGACCTAGACCAGACCCTCTCACTTCAAGATCCAACTCTCTCTTTCTCTCAAGAAAACTCTCTCAACTCTCTTGGAAGCTAGAAGTCAAGGAAGGATAGGAGGACGGATTGGGACTTGTTTCTTCATCAAATTCGTGGGTTTCTTTCTCCTAAAGGTATGGTATCCATTCTTGAATACCTTTCCATTCAAGAAGCCAACTTCCAAAATGGTTTTCAAAAAGGGGTTTTAAACTCAACTTCTTCTAAACTTTGATTTCTATTATGGGTCTTCTTGTAACTAAGTTCTAATGGTTTTAATGTATTTATCTTGGTTTGAATAGATGATTTTGATGTTAAAATTCCATGAAACTCTTGTTTATGCATACTTCAATTTTTGACTTGAAAGTGGGTTATGTGAGCATGATTTGAGTAGGGTATGAACTTGGGTCTTCTTGTATTTGTCATGTTGGTGTAGCTACTGCCCTAAGGGACTTAATATGGTGAAATATTGATAAATTGCTTATGGGTAATGATGGTTTGATTTGTTGATGAGTTGCTCTCATTGTATAATTCTTATTATGAATTGCTATTTGAGTGGTATGGTCCACCTTATGGGTGGCGGTGCTAATTGATGAACTTGATGTTACTTAGTAGGTTTTGAGTATGTGATCTTGTAGTTCTAATATGTGAAATAAAGATATATGGGAAATGGGTCTTGTATTGTGTTTGATGTAGCTTGAATTGCATGTTTGACCTAGTTTATGTCTAAACGAAGTGTATGATTATGAGAAGCATGTAGAGAGTGTAACTTGATGAATTAAGGTTAAAGTATGTGTAGAACTTGATGATAATGAAGCGATGCTCATATGCAAGGTGTGCACATGTACACACACACTCTCCTTTAAGATTTGTATTATGCCAAGTTGAGCAAAAAGGGGAATCTTGAGGTGGACACACTTCGTGAGTTGAGATGTAGTGTCTAGTAGCAACCTCTCCATTCCTAGTGAGCTTTCTAAGATAGACTATTATGTTGAGAAATCCATGGGGAGTTATGCCTAGCACCGACAGGATATGAAGGGGAGGTGGATTGCACTTCGTGAGTTGAGATATTGTAATCCAAAGTACCTCTTGAGATGAGTACTCCTCGTTATAGAGAGTGAGTTACTTAGTAGCAATCTCCTTATCCCTTAACTATGTGCCCGCATAGGTGTAGCTATAGGAAAAGCCATGTAAACGCTAAGAAGCATGACCATACACTAGGCAAGTAAGGATCTCTCATCCGATAGGGGTTAATATCGGGATTCCATGTCTAGCTCCCATGGTCTTTGTCGGTTAAGCTAACTCCCACAAAAGAATTGATTTGAAACTAATTATCTTGTATATTGTTGAATTTATGTATGTATGTCGTGAAGTGCTCAATCCACATTAGTTACCGAGTAGGAGCATTGAGTGGGAGTAGTAGTATGGGATGTTATTTTTACATTGCACTTGGTGTGACCTATACCTACTATGGAAGAAGAGTACCTTCATGAAATCCGTGTGAATGAGTACTATGGTGTAGTGTTATGGATGATTATTGTGGAGTACTTGAGTAAATGTAACCATTAGGAGTACTAAGTGGGAGTGGTAGTATGGGATGCTACTCTCACATTGCACTTGGTATGACCTATATTTTCCGTGAGTGTTTTGCATATGTTAGCCAAGGGCGTGGATTTGAGTTCCAACGAAGTAAGCCTAAGATTTGGTTGTTTTAAGGGTCGCTTTGAAGGGAGGTGTAATGAAAATCCCTTCTTAGCTCACTTTAGGGAGTCTTAGGATAACATTGGGTTAGGGCAACTTCATAGGAAAAAGAGTTCATATGACTTAGACCGTGCCATACACTGTAAGGTCTTCATTGTAAGAATCCAATATATTCACTGTGATGCTTTATTCAATTATCATTGTAAGTTTAGTAAGTTCATTGAAATGTTCCTTTTGATTACTCTAAGTTTTGGTAAAATTGCCATAAGGTGTTGATTGTCGATTCTTATGTTGGTTTGTTTCTAGATTGATGAATATTGCTTTAGATTGCATTAAAAGTTATTTTTACTAAAATGTCCCTTTTTGTATGTTTTTGCATATGCCATACTTAGTACATTGTTGTACTAACCCCATACTTTTATATACCTTATGAGTATAGGTTGGAAGCCTTTTTTGGAGGATCGGAGTTGAAGCTTAAGAATTCTATCTCTCAAGGATTGGATATGTCCTCATATATTCGAGGACATAGTTTTATGTTTCTTAGTTTCTTAATTAAGACTTAAAAATGTATTTACTTTTATTGTAAAGGGCCGTGTCCCTAAGATTCCAAGTTGTGTCTTTAAGTTGGCTTGTGACGATAAGATTTCCTAGTATTTATGAAAAGACTTCTTTTATTATTATTATCGTGAAAAGTTTTAATTCCGCACTACTTTTTATGCTTTATGTTATGAACGCTAGTAGAGGGCCTGTACGAGATCCCAAAGGGGTCAAGTATGCCCAGTCATGATTCGAAGGTTTTCCCTAACTTTTAGGGGGTGCTTTCGGGTCATGACAGACTTGGTATCAGAGCATAAGGTTTTGTGAAATAGTTTAAGGTCTAAAAGTCTCACAAGCCACATCTAGTAGTATCTTGGTCATTGGTGTGAGTCGTGACACATCCATGGACAAGAGGCTATAGGATGCTTGAAGTTTCACTTTCTTCTCTATTCTAGTATCGTGCCTTAGATTTGAGTATATAAGGTGTCTATTCTCAACCTCTTCTTTTTGTGTTTTTAGGACATGAATACGAGGAGATCGACCGCTAGAAGGAAGGAGGGAGGTGTACCAAATGAGAGAGTCCTTCCCCGTGTTTACCAAGTTCCTATTTTTGGCTTAGGGGAGGAAAATGAGGAGGTTCCTCTTCAAGAACCTCAAGTGCCTCCGGAACCTCAAGGACCTCAAGTGCCTCCTATGCCTCAAGCTCCTTTTGTTGAGGGTGATATGACTAATGCGTAGTTGAGGGCTGCCCTAATGAACTTGACCCAACTCATGACGGCTCAAGCTCAAGTTGTGAACAATCACTTTGTGGGCCAAGCTTGAGAGCGCGTAGCAGCATATGTGCGTCTCTGCTCCCACCTTACGTCTAGACGTCTGAGTCTCTCTATGGACACGATGCCGAGCGCTTCGCTGCCTTACCTTCTCTGATGCACTAAGGTGGATGAAGATCCACAAGGCTTCATAGATGAGGTTTTCAAGGTGGTAGATGCTATGGGTGTGACCCCTAGGGAGAAAGCGGAATTGGCCGCTTACCAACTTAAGGATGTTGCTCAAGTGTGGTATGAGCAATGGAGGAGTGAGAGACCCTTAGAAAGAGGACCGGTTGATTGGGAGTTATTCAAAGAGGCTTTCCTAGATAGTTTCTTTCCTTTAGAGTGGAGGGAGAAGAAGATGGTTGAATTCATGAACCTCCGTCAAGGGGGAATGAGTGTGCAAGAGTACTCTCTCAAATTCACCCAACTCTCTAAGTATGCCCCAAACATGGTAGCCAACCCTAGGGCTAGGATGAACAAGTTTGTGATGGGCGTGTCTAGGTTGGTGGAAAAAGAGTGTCGTACGGCTATGCTTCTTAATGACATGGATATCTCTAGGCTCATGGTTTATGTGCAACAAATTGAGGAGTCCAAAATTTGGGAGATAAGGCAAGAGGGTAAGAGACCTAGGTCGGATGATTCTAGTCACCAAAGGCCTAAGAAGAGGTTTTATCCCCAAGATTCTTCTATGGGAAACAAGGATAGGGCTCCAAATCAATCTTCTCAAGGTGGTGGTCATTCCTATGAAAGGGCTAGGTGCCCTACTTGTGGCAAGCAACATGGGGGTAAGTGTCTTGCCGGAACGGATGGTTGTTTTGCATGTGGTAATAGAGGCCACAAGATGAGGGACTTCCCAAACCTTAAATCAAGGGGGAGAGATGTCAATCAAGCTTCGCTAGATCCTAATGCTCCCAAGAAGAACCCTTCTTATGGGATGGGGGCTAGAAAGGATAATTAATCCGGATTGATGGTTTTGGTAAGTCTCAACTCTTGGTTATTGATGTGTTATGAAATGAGTATATATGGTTTTATAGTTCCTATGATTATGTCGTCTTGATGAATTGCTTAGAGAATGATTTTTTCAAAAAATTTAGTAAGATGGCAGTCAACTTCACTGTACAAAAGAATTTTGGCATTTTGAAGAAAATTGTTTTGTCTTGAATTTTAGTTTCAATGTGTGTAAAGGCATTGTTTATGAGCATTTTTAACGTTGGAGAAGGTAGTTCCTCCATAAAAGAAGATTGAGGTTGAATTTTTGACTTTGTGAAAATTGGTGAAAGTTGCCTATGTTGCTAAGTGTTGAAAGTGTAAAATGATGTTCCTTTCTAGTGGATGCTTTGATTGTTAGTGTTTTGATCATGATCTAAGAGTATTGTATGATGCTAAGTGAGTCCTTGTTGTTCTTAAAATTTAGGCGTCATTCGAGGACGAATGTTATTCCAAGTGGGGGAGAATATAACGCCCCAAAATGAACTAAGGTGAACTAGAGCCTCATGGTTGTTTTTTGAGTTAATTTTAAGTTAAACGGAGTTAGTTTGGTGTCCTTAGGCAGTGTGCAAAGTTTGGTTAAGTTTGGAGTTCAATCGACCAAAAACGTCCATGACGTTCGGATGGTATGCCTTAGAATGTACTTGTATGTCTTGGCGAGTTTGGATGAGTTTTATGTGCTTTCGGGTCGTGACATTTATGCCCTAGTATGAGGTTAATAGGTTTGAAGTCATCATATTGGTTGCTGATTTATATGATTTTTATGTTGACTTTGTGTTGTATTCTTTGATGAGACTAGTTTAGGGAAGAATTACTTAGTCTATTAATGTGAAGCTACTAGTAGGTCTCAAGGAGGTGTTCCATCATGTTAAGAAGTGAATCAAATATTCACCCATGGAAGTATTGAAGTACCTACGTATGTGTACGTTCTATAGATGACATACTTATTGTTAGTAAAGAGTAGCGTCATTCGGGGACGAATGTTCCTAAGGGGGGGATAATGTAACAACCCTAAAAATGAATAGGATCAAGACTTAGGTTGTCAAGAATGCTTGCGATTAGACCAAGGTTTGCACAGACTGATACGCGTAGAACCAGATCTCAGAACCCTTACTACGACCAAGCCAACTAACTTGGGGAGTTAATTGAGCTTGGAAAGGTTGGAACCAACCATGTGAGGCTCACGAAAACGAAGATTTAATCGAAAGAGTTTTTACCGGACTCAAAAGAAGAAATTTTAAGTTTTGAGGGTCCAAGGGTAAAATGGTCTTTTTCAGGCCAGGGGTAATATTGTAATTACCCTGGGAAAGAATAGCCCTTTCCAAAAATCATGTTGTTAGGAAAGGGCTATTCTTTCTCATGCATGTCCTTGGTGTGTGCTTGCATATACCCATACTTAGTACAAGTGTGTACTAACCCCATACAAACTCTACTATTTTAGGTGCAGGCACAGGTCGACGATAGAGCTGTAGGATCATCGTTGCAGTTATCCAGACATCCAGCATTCATCCGAAGTTGGTAGGTCCTCATGCTTTCGAGGATGCTACTGTTTTATGTTCTAGCTTAGTTTTAGAGTTGAGCTAGTGGAGCATGTTCCACTAGCATTTCTTTCCTATTTTATTCAGACTATGTATTGGTGCCATTTTGGCAATTGGTGCCATTTTGGCAATTATACAATTGAGATTTATTGAACTATTTCTTTTATTTGATTATCTCTTAATGTTAGATGGTTGATGTTGAACAAATTACGAATGCATTAGAAATGTTTAGTAAGCAATGTTTAGAAACAAAAAGTTTCAAATTTTCTGCTAAAATTAACCTATGTAGAGTAAGAATGACGTAAGTAGGCTTGTCTGCGACCTCTGAGAGGTCAACGACGCCGGTCTCGTCTGTGGTCTAGATTCCAGTCGTGACACCATGTAGCTCACATTGTCTCATGTCTATTATTGAACTTATTTCCCTAAGGTAAAAATTAAATGAACAAGTTAAGTATGTGAACTCTTTTTAGGGTTGTCTTAAAGGCTACTACATTGTGTGAAGGAGGGTATGGTACTTCTCTTACACATTGCACATGTGGGATCCTAAGGGATCGTTCTAGTAGTCTTCCTTTATGATTATGATTATGATTATGATTATGTTGATAAGCTATGAGTAGTATTGATGTATTAAGCATGTCATGGTGAATTATGCGAATATGTTCTAAGTATGAAGTGGATTGCTTAATGTGATACTTAGTTTTGGATAGGGTTATGAGATCTATCGTTGGCATTGCACAAGTATATTGCTTAGGTGGTCTACGTGTTGGGTTGATACTATGTTGAATTTACTTACTATGCTTATTATATGTGCATGTTGAGTTAAGTTGATAGAAAGCATGATTTTTACTAAAATTTCCTTTTCACATGCATTGATGGTTTTTGTGCATAGAAGTCATACTTAGTACGTGTGATGTACTAACAAATATTTCTCCCTTTTTCCAAAACATTTTAGGTTCCGATCATTGAAGAATTCGTGGCCTATTTGCAAGGATCTTTTCCCAAGTCATTGGTGAGTCCTCATGTTTGGGTATGTTGCCATGTTCCACTCTAGCTATGATGTTGTTTACGTTTAGAAACGTTATTCTTTATTTTATCATTGAGACAATTGATGTAAGCTTATAATGGCGTATTGTTCTTGTATTGGCTATGTCCAAACGTTTGTAGTCTTGTAGATGGTTTATATGTGAGATGAGACTTTAGACTCTTATATGATTTGTTATGCTAAAAGAGAAGTCTATCTAAACTTCATATGTGAGGAGTATATGTAAATTCCATAAATATAATATTCCAGAAGTCTAATTAAAGTTTTAAATTTTCTACATTTTTGACCTGTGATGTGCTATGATGTATGCTAAGGGCTAGTCTTAGTCCTCTTCGAGGACGACGACACCGGTAACAACTAGGGGGTAATTTCGGTCGTTACAGCCGCTTTTGTTCTATTTTACCCCTCTTAGTGTTTTCAAATTGAATAATTGAAGCCACTAATCATATTTGAAGTGGAGCACGTATTCCAATCCATCAATAAAATTTCGCAACTTTGATTCATAAAAAAAATGGGCAGGCTTGACAATCCAATCCATTGATAATCAGCTGGGAAGATAAACCACTCTGATCCAAATGAATTAAATATAAATGATGCATGTGTAAAGTTAATGTATTCAATAACACTCATTCACAATACTCATTTTCAATTCTCATTCTATCATATTGCTCTTGTTTATTCATTTCACATCAATTTTAAAATTCATTATCAATAATTAATTTTGAACTTCACTATCAATCATTTTTTATGTTAGAACGAGAGTAAAATTTCACCTTATACACTTAGGATTAAATTCAAGTGAATAAATACTCAAAACATGAATACAATCAAGAAAACCGAATAGTTGCTCACTTCTCTATCACTAGGGTGAAATTAAGGGCGAAGTAAAATCGTCAATGACTTCTTGGTCCTCTCTGTAAAACCGTCAATGACTTCTTGGTCCTCTCTGTAACCCTTGTTTGTGAGGGAGCTGAACCTTAATTATAATCCACAATATTCTTATATAGTGGTGCTGAACCTAAATAACATATCCAATTCATAACTAAAAAGAATAGTAAAACCTATTGAATATAAATACTTATGGAACCTATTGTTATGTTCACGATGGATGAGTGTAGGAGAAAAAAAGATACTCACAAAGAAAGTAAGAAAAGACAACAAGGTTACGTTGCATTGGTTTATTTAAATAATGACTACAATACATATACATAGAGTCGTAACATAAAAATATAAAGAAAATGAGTAAAATAAGCTAACCTTATCTCAAATAACATAAGCCTAACATGTAGCGACTAACTAATCAACTTCTGCAAAACATTGCATCCTTATTTATCTTAACTTAATCCTATTTCAAAGTTGTATACTAATACAATATAAGGACAAACTAATCTCTACATTTTGAGGCACCACTTTCAACACTCCTCCTTGACTCAAGAGTAGCAGTCCCAAGTCTTCTTTTATGAAAGTCAAATCTTGATCTAGGTATGGCCTTAGTTAAAATATCACCACTCTGAAAAATAGTTTTTTATTGCAGTAAGTCTGTGTCTACATTCCTTTGCATCTCTCTCAAGAAATAAAGGTTGATCTTGATGTTTTTTCTTTTTCCATGTGAAAAAGGTTCATTTTTAGTTGAAATTGCATCTTGATTATCAACAAAGATTTCAGTGCTCTTCCTTTGCTTGAAGTGAAAATCTTGCAGCATTTTGCGAATCCAAAAGGCTTTTGTCACGCCCCGAGCTACCCCCGAGACGCGGACACAGAACCTAGGACCACAAGTGATCCCAAGCTAACCCTGCTGGCATGATCATGAGCATACTAAAGAATAATAAACTGTTGCAGAAGCTAAATCATACTTAAAATAAAAAGATGAGGAATACCCATATGCTAAATTTGAGATATATGAAAAATGATGAGTTTAATACAAAGAAAATATCAACTCAACGCTAAGCTGAAACTAACTATGTCTGAAATAAGCCTCTAAACTGGACTAGAAATACTAGGACAAGCCCCAACTAAATCTAGTAAGAACTTAAACGAAAGACTAAAAGACTAAAATGAAAGTCATAACTATTACCCTCGGAGAATGAGGACTAACCACTGAATCTGCTGAATTGAAGATCGAGAAATCGATCTATGCGTGATCTGGATGCTGAGACCCTGAACCTACATCACGAGAAGATGTAGCGCACGTATGCGTCAGTACTTCGAAGGTACTGAGCATATATGATAGAATAAAGTTGAAACAAAACATAACTGAATAAGCACAAAACCAATTATAATAATATGAACATGATATAGAGAATTCTAAGCTAACTGAATGAAATGACCTATTTATAACATGCTGAAACTGAATACTGAATATACTGATAAACGGTCAATGCAATAGAGTCTGACTGAACTGTGGGAGCTACTAATAACTGACAATAAAACCACATGAGCTAAATGTGTAGTCCGATGTATACTCCCCATCGAGAGGACCCAATATACCCTGCCAGAGGTATAAAGGCATGCTGGCATGATCACTAAACTGATTGCCCACAGAGAGGACTTACAACCTACTTGGCTACTAGTTCTGGGACTAATTGGGTAAGCTGAATCCTATTCCAACTTGGTATTATCCTACTCCCATTGATTTATGTAGTTAACTTATTATGTCTGAATTTCTGTAAAATATTGGATAGCTCAAAACTGAACATGCAAACTGAGAATGCAACATTTAATCTGATAATGATGCATTAATAACTGAGGCATGTATATCTGAAATAACTGAAATATCTGACCTAGCATGTGTAATTCAAGAACTAAAGAAATACAAAGGTAGGGTTCTGGAACTCATGCGATAATGTGAGTACTAACATGATAATCTGATTTGGAACGTATACTTTAACTAAATCATGAAGTTCTGCTGTAATTCTAGGAACCCTAGGTTTAATCATGATAAGACAATCAAGAACTGACTGAAAACTAGGGACCAATGGGTGAAAGCAACCCACTAGTGAAATCCCACATACCTGGTGATGAAATTTATGGAAAAATACTTAGATTTCGTGGCTGGAACTGCTCGAAACTTGTTGCGTTCTTGAACTAGGGTTCTTGAGTTTTTTCTCCTTTCTTGCTTCTAATTTACTAAATTTTGATTAACGATTTTGACTTAGGTAAGTTTTAGTTATATTTCTAGACTTAAACTAACTAAAATCTGATGATTTAGGGTCAAAACGATATATCTTAAGGTTTAAACGAAGTGGGAAAAGACCAAAAGACCCCTGGGTAAGTTACTATCGGACCAAACGACGGCCTGTACGGACGGTCCATCGTTCCATCGATGGTCCGTCGTTTGGGTCCGTAGGTTGGGTCTGTTCGACAAACCTTTACTAAAATGGGCATAAATTTTTACTCGGAGCTCTGATTTTATCAAGGTCGGTGGCTATGGAAAGATAATTCAATTATATATATGTTGATATGTCATAGTGCACCTAATTCATTTCTTCTAAGAGTGAAGATCATTTGAAGTTGACCCTACTGCATTTCCCCCCTATCTGACTGCTAGTTCCCACCTACGGTCAGACCTACGGACCGTGGGTCCACCTACAGACCGTGTTGGTCATTCGTGGTTCTTGTCAGAGAGTGGGTGAATGAGGTCTCGATCGACGGTCATGGACTACGGACCGTAGGCTGACCTAAGGACCGTAGGTCCATCCGTCGACCAAGTCTTAAGCAATTTTCCTAGGCTGAGATTTTTGGGAGTTTCTGACCCCATCGACAGATGTGCAGGACGGACCGTGGGTCAGGCTAAAGTCCGTCGATACCACCGTTGGTTGCACCTGCAGATTTTTCTAAAAAACCTAGTTTTTGGTCTTTTTTGGATATGGGGTGTTACAACTTTATTCGCAGCTGATGAAGCTTGAATGTACTATATTTCATGTGTAGATTGCGCCATGATATCTTTATTCTTTGAACACCAAGAGAACATTCAAGAACCGAAATTAAAACAATAACATGAGGTACTTCTTATATCAACTAGGCTATGTACTTTACTATTACTGTCCACCACTTATGTTAATCTTCAATTGTTCTCTGATATCTCTCCATACACATTTTTTTGAACAAATTTAGCATACACCAATCTGAGGAGTTGAGCATTATAAGGCTTGCCTTTTATGTTCTGAATAATCAAATCAGAATGTTCTTCCTATCTTGTAGCTTGATATGTTAATATGTTCATCCAATTTAGTAATCTGTGGAATATGCTTTGAGTGACATGACAACATGCAAAAAGGTGATCTCTGAACTTCAAAACTCTTTCATAAAGTTTACAATTTTGGTCATCCTCTATGTTCCATGATGTTAATTTACCAGTATTCACGTGTCTATTTGAAATTGCAACAAAAGCCTGAATTTGGCTTTAAGTGTAGATGCATTTTCAAACATTATACCTTTCCTACGAACTCTATGTCTCTCCCAAATAAGTTGTTATTATATCATTAGTATTTTCGAGCAATTGAGATTGTTCAAGTATACCCCTGGCTGCTATAATCTTTATAACCATCCAAGTACCCTTTTGTGGTAGTGAAGCTGATATGATATGATGGTTCTTGATGTAGAAATTCTTAATCCATCTGATCCCAAGCTTATCAGCTTTATTAGCTAGATCCCAACATTTATTTTCTACTGCTTTTTTTATCCATATTTATAGTTTAATAGTAATTAGTCCACCCTCCATCTTGGGAAGGCACATATTAATCCATGCTATTATATCCTTTTTCCTAATAGTGCGGGTTCTTGACAAGATTAAATTCTATAGTAGCCTTCTATAAGCTTTATGATCTTAGAGGGAATGACAAATAATTGAGCCAATAAGCCTTGATTCAAAACAGGAATAATTGAACTAGTGTTCTACCAGTATAAGAAAGCTTTTTTGTAGTCCAAGAAGACTTTCTTTCTACAATTCTATCAATAAAAGGATGCCATTGGCCGAGAGACATCTTCCTCGTGGATAGTGGCATACCGAGATATTTAAATTGTAATTCTATAAGGGTAAAACAACACTCAGTAATAAGGTTTCTTGTATTTGTTCATTGATGCCACAAAAGTAGCAAGAGCTCTTACCAATGTTTGCTTGCAGACCAGAGGCTTGAGAAAATTGTTGGAAGCATTTGTATAGGACAGCAATAGAAGTGTGATCACCTCTTAAAAACAATAAAAGATCACATGCAAAACATAGGTGAATAATACAAAGTTTTGAGCACTTAGGATGATAGTAATAACAAGCAAACATCGAGAGATAGGGTCTCCTTGTCTACGTATCTTAGCAGCATCAAAAGGTTAATAGGCTAACCATTTACTATGATTTGATAGTGAACAATATGCACACACTCTAAAATCCACACAATTAATATTGTAGGAAAGCAAAGTTCATCCAAAATCACAAATGTCCTCTATAATAGTTCCACATGATCTTTTAATGAAATATGTATCGTATCAATCTACTAAAGGAGATATATAATTTCCTATTTCATTCAATGCTTTATATACTTCCTATTTTAGTTATGTTGAGCATGAGAAATAGTTGGACCCTTTTGCATTAATTGCATGTTGATACCATGAAGAATTTGTTTGGCTGCTCCCATGATTCATTTGTAGAAATGCATATCATACTTTTTTATGTTGTCCGGATTAGTCATTTTAACCTCTGTGATAGATTTAAGCTCATACATACTTTTTTCCTGGTATTCATCTCCTTCATCATAAAAGAAAAGTATTTATTGTTGATATCTCCTAGCTTTATCAACTCTTAATTTCTTTCTCAGGGAACTTTCTTCAATATTACTCCAACTTTCAATGTCCTGCAGATATTGTTTCTCTGTAAGAAGTTGATCATCTGCGCATTGTGAGACTATCTGGCAGTAACCATTCCAGTGTGGGTGATCTTTTAAGTAATATTCAAGAATTCTTCATTATTTAGTCTCTTAAACACAGGCTTGAGAGCTTTGAGTAGCATGCAATATTATCCGAGCTTTGAGGAAGATAATGTATAGTAACTACATGCTCCCATTGCATCATCAATCTGAGTTCCCAAATACTCTATCAATTCTGCTATTGTTTCTATTTGTTCCCAGTTGCTTATTGCTTCATGTATAATAGTATCCCTTCCATGGTAGTTAATGCATCGATATATCATGTATGCACTCAGTGAAGTAGCTGATATATCAATTGTAGTGACATGAGCCCCATATATTCTATTACTCTGGAGAACAACATTAGAATCACGAGCTATTATCTCTGGCTCTGAGACACCTTTGTTAATCTCTATTTAAGTTATCCCAAAGGGATTTTTTTTCTCTACTGTGTTGAATCCATATACTAAAGTAAGGAGACACTTAAGGTTACTAGCAGTGGTAGTAATTTTACAGTGTATAACTTTGGAAGTAGAGAATATGTGAGAATCATGCAATAATATGGATCCTAGCCTATCCATTCACTTAATACTGATAGTTATGTAGGGTGTTCTTGTTAATAATTATATGATTAGCCACTGATTTAGTGTCATTCGTTAACTCTCGTTTCCGCCAATCGTCAAAGCTTATTATGATTATTCTTCCAATACAGATTCTTGAGCCATTTATTAATACCTCGCACATTCTAGATAATCCATGCATTGAGGTAATTAAGAGAGGTCTCCTTTATCAGGAGGGTGTTTGTTGTTGAAAAATGTTTCTCTGTTATCAAATCATACACTAGACATGTGTTTAGAGTTTCCTGATTTTGATTTAGGGGAGGTATGTTAGTACCAGTCTGAGATATCAAAGTTCCTTAAGGAGCACGAAAGCTAGGACCGGCAATTTCTATGCTGCCACATGATTTTTGAGGGTGTTGAGCATATATTCTAGTAACCTGATTTTGACCTTTTGTGATGATCTTAGGGGGAATGACATCTTTAGCCATCCATGTTTGTTCAATCTTCCTCGACTCATGTCTCTTCTGTTGTTTTGCTACTAGATCTTTTATATCCTGTTGATGGAAGGAGACACAAACTACAGAACATACATTACAAAAGTTAGGGTGAAAGTCATACACTAATTTCTTCTAATACAGATTACCATTGGGATCCAAAACAATTATCTCATCCAGCAAGGTTTTATTGATATTCATTTCTATCAGCATCCCTGCGAATAGGATTAGTTTGTTTTGAAGTGCACTCATTACCATAAACATGAATTTCCAACACACTTGCTATTCTACATAATGGTACTCTCCCATAACACGACATTGGAAAATGTGGAATTTTAATCCAAAAGTGAATCAATGTAGGAATCGCTGAAGTTAAAATCCTGAGTCCAAGGTTTTTGAATAACATGCGTATATTCATTGTGTATGGACTAGAAAAGAGTGCACCATTCAGATCTATTGTGAAATGGAATCTAATTACTTAGTCTCCTTCTTCATGGTAGAAAAGCTTTGGTTCACATCACATGCCCAGAATCGCCCAATGTATTTATTAATAGCATACCCTAGT
The DNA here is from genome assembly GCA_016801875.1 of Solanum sitiens. Lineage (NCBI taxonomy): Eukaryota > Viridiplantae > Streptophyta > Magnoliopsida > Solanales > Solanaceae > Solanum > Solanum sitiens. The sequence goes on along the minus strand of JABWTJ010000130.1, from coordinate 1,080,576 downwards.
GTTTCTCCTATACATTAGGCAAGTAAAAATGAGTTCCACTTGGTTACTTCTGTATAAATTACCTCTTGGATTAGTTGTACTTGTTGTTTCCCGTTCATTGTTTCTTGAGGGATATATTTGATAGCCAAACCACTGGTTGATTCCCCATTATTAGTGAATAAGGAGGTCAACGTAGAATATTGTTGTGTGTGGTTAAACCCAACAACTACAATGTTGTGAGCAAGTGGAGATGAAGATCCTCTTTTTGCAGATGTGGGAACCGTTTTTCCAATTGATTCCTCGGGTCGTCAAACCTAGAATGCAATCACTATGCATCAATTCAGCTAGTGGGATGAATATTAGTTGTACACTCCTCAAAAATTATCGGCCCAGAGGAGGTGCTAGCCTCATGGGTGGTTTTAAACCAAGTGGGTAGTGTCCTGTTGATTTGTTTCCGTTTATCGCCATGGTTTATTAAAGGTATAGAATTTTGTATCACAGAATTAAGTTGTTTCTGATGTCTTCCCCGACCTCTTTCACGACCTCTATCAATGGCAGCCACTAGTAGCGCACATTCAACTAACGTGAGCTACCTTAAGAATTATACTATTTCTTCACTTCATTTCTGAATAATGCTAATCCAACACAACATTGGAATTTTGATTTGATGTTAAAATTTTGAAGTATTGACTAAATTAAATTTGGTTAATTTTGCAAAGGAAGAAGTTGATGCTTTGTGATTGGACCTTGTCAGTCTGGTATAACCGTTTCAGCTTGTTTGAACAAATTGGGCTTAAAAAAATGTTGTGTTAGAAAAAGAATATTGTTTTGGCTGTTTGTGGAAATATAGAATTATGATAGACATCATTTGCAGTCTATGGATATTTGTTCACTACCTGTTATGCCACATGCAACTTAATCACCAAAGCATTTGCCACAAAAATGAATTTAGTCGATACTTTGGTGAGTAAATTAGTTTTTTATGGCAAATACTTTTGTGATGAAGTTACATGTGGTATAAACGGCAATGATGCAAGTGAAGTCTATCATAACTCATTATTTGAACAAATAGCCACAAAAATCTTCATTTTCTAAAACAACATTTTTATGCCCAATTTATTCAAACAAGCTGAAGCATGTATACCTGATAGAAAACCTCTAGCGAAAACCTCTTCTACCTCTTTGTTTGCAAAATTAACCATTGCAATTTAAAGATCTAACAACCAATACATTCTAAACTATACCTGAATTGTTAGAGCAGTTTCATCGAAAGCCTTGAAAGGATTCCGCTCTAATGGCAGAACGATGCATCAAAATTTTGAATATTGAACCCCAGAAGAAGAACTACTAGTGTTTTTCCCTTTATATTTGTATCCATTGGAGTATTCCGATTCCTTTTATGTTAAAGAAAATCTTAACACTCTGAGAGACTATATGCTTTTGATGTTCTATTGAAGTGCTGTCTAGATATATATTATGAAATTATTTTCTATTAATTGTCCTTTTAACTGTGTAATAGGTAAAAATATAGTACCTTAATTATAACTTTATTAGCTTTTGTTATTTAAATTCACAAAAATAGAGTAGTTTAAAACACATCCTAGTAAAGTGCATTAAAGATGTTGCGTCAATTTAACGCTCAAAAGGGTCTTAATTTTCACCTTCTAAAATATCAGTCAAAGAAATCTAGTTTTTGATTAGAAAGTAATTCATCAAATGTTCTTAAAATTGTCTTAAATTTCACCTTAAACTCTTTCCTTTTCTTTAAAACATACCGGAACTATAACATCCCAAAAATTTGACAATCAAGACTCGAACCATTCTTTATTTGTGAATAGGATTGTAGCGAGTGATTCTAAATTTTTATGGTCTTAAGGTCAGTAGACGTAACACCTAGAATTTCAAAAAGATATAAAGGAAAATTCATTGAAGTCACCCGTCTGCCTTTTATTTTGAGTAAACATATATAGACCATATCTTTTAGCACATAAAGATTTGAGTGACCCATGACTTAGAAAATTGAAGATCCTTGAGTCTTCTTTCGAATGCAGCCAAGTTTTCTAAAATTTCAAGCTCCAAGTAAGAACTTATGGCTATTTCAGTGAACCTTCTGCATTTAAGGAATTCCATTCATTTTATGAAAAGTGTATTTTTTTTTCTTTTTCTGACTAGGCTTAGAACGTTCTTCCTTACTCAAATAAGGGTGTATTCAAATTCTAAATCCCCACCTCACGTTCTCAAGTTGTCATGACCCAAGTGTACCCCCTAGATGTAACATGCGTATAGAACCATGAAGGACTCCATATAGGGCACTTAGATGTCATAACATAAGAAATAGAACAACAAGAGTAAAATAATAGTTCAAGCCAAAACATTTGAGAAACAAAAAATGGAAGTCTCAAACACTTGTCTCATCATAGCTATCTAATACAATTGAATGAAATTGGTCCTATCCCATAAATCATGTTTAAAAGATACATGAAACAAAGTGGAAAAAAAAGTCCGTCCTCAAAGCATGAGGACACCCAAAGCTCAAAAATATGTCTAAGCAACCTCTAGACACAAAATTGAGTACCCTGATTGCCGAACACTATATTTGGGGAAATGTAGGCCAAAGTATGCCATAGTATAAAATAATGTACCAAGTATTACAACAATAAAAAAATATTTAAATCATTCTATAAAGTAAATTTTATTTCATGACATGCAATTGAGCAAGTTAAAACATGATATAAAAGAGTGAGAAAACATAAGTCATAAAATTATGGTAAATGCGAGCTAACTTAATCTTTAAAATCTTTGAACCCATATGCGATACTTCTTTAAGTAACCTTAGTCCATTATTACCTGTGGGAATTAGCCTCTTCCCAATACAAACACCGTGTGAGCTATAACAAGATCCCACTGTCTCTCACAAAAAAAAGGTTGTCCTACTTGCCATGGTAGAACCATGAACTTATAGCTTAAGTGGATCCACATTCAATTCCATGTATGGGGGCACATTGTTAAGGGATACAAAGATTGTTACTAGAAATATGGCCTCTACTAATGCTGGATCTTCTATCTCATGACATTTCTTCTAGAAACTCGACATCTACTACGAGAAAGCTTTCATCCCATCAATATCCTCTCGGTGATAAACATAAATCCCACAGAATAGTGATTTCTCACTTGAGTTCATTATTCATTTAAAGGTTCCCTTGGACAACCAATACAAGATAGTTTCATTAAGATAACTCTTACTGGTTGATTCAATAAGGTGAGAAAGTCTTTCAACCTAACAATCCTCTTCTATGTGAGAAAACCTTTCACATCATGCTATTATGTGTTTATAAGTATATTCTTTCAAAACACAACATCATCATTGGAACTTTACTCTGAAATCACCCTTAAAACATTTGCATAGATTTTAGTAGAAAATGCATAAGTCTATAATTCACCTATTAAGGTTCAAATCCCACTTTTAATCATCCATACTTAGGAAATATTAGATATTACTTTCTTCATAAATACATTTAAATATTTGAATACATACTTAATGTCATAAAACTATTCCTTGAAGATCAATACCCCACATCATATGTTTAATAACATGAAACACATGGGGATTACATGGGTTCATGAAGAAATCATCATATTTCATCAATTCATGCCTAAGACATCATAATTAAATTATTAAAGTCGGAAATGAAGAGAACCCATGATAATCGAAGAAAACCTTAAGTCAATTAGGGAATTCAACCTTTTTAAATATAGGGATTTGGGAATCAATGGATGAAAACTATCACAACTTGATTCCGTAGGTTGAATACTTCTTTTCATGTTTCTAGGGAGAGAACTCTTTGGAGAGGAGATTTGGTTTTTCTTTTTCTTTTTTATTTTTGAAGAATGAAGTGAATGGGTTAACTTAGGGGTTTAAAAATCTTATATAGGGTCATAGTAAAGGATAAAATGATATAATATAGGAACTAATTAATTAGGAAAAGATCCAACTACCCTTGAACATAATTGACAGCTGGTTACAAACGGACCCACTCGATGGACCGTGGTCTGACCCATGGCTTGTCATTGTGGTAAGTTTTTTGTCATCAAAAACCTGATGTGGTCCCATCAAACAACAGTTTGTGGTCTAACCTATTGTCCGTAGGTTGAGCTGTTGTCTTGGAACTCAAGTCACTTGGCAGAGTGACCAACCCATACACCATTCTAGGGTTCGTGGTTTAGCTCACAGACCGTGGTTGGCTGTCATGACCGAAGGGTACCCCCTATATGTAACATAACATATAGAACCTCGAAGGACTCAATACAAGCCAATAGTACTCATAACATATGCAATAAAACAATACTAGTAAAAACACAATTCAAGTCTAAAATAATTTCATAAAGGAAAGCGGAAGTATAGACATTTAGTCAGAACATAGCCATTTATTACAGTATTTGAATGAAGTAGGGCCTTGCCCAAACAACATGTCCGAAAAGGGAAAGTACATGAAAGTAACTAAAATATATGAAAATCTATCCTCGAACCATGAGGACTCACCAACTCAGAAGATACTCAAGTCCAATATCTAGCCACAAGAATTATCACCTCGAAAACCAGGCCCTACACTTGGGAAAAATGTAGGTAATGTTAGTAAAAAATGTTCTATGTATGATAACTATGTAGAAAAACATTAAAACACTCTAAAAAGGGACATTATATTTCATGTCATGCAATTTGACAAGTCTAAATTTCATATATAAATGTTAGAGATCATAAATCACAAACATGGTAAGTCAACACCATATTTCAAACGTTTGAACTCATGAACAATACTTCTTAATGTAACCTTTGTTCATCATCCATGTCCATGTTCGTGTTCTTGTTGTAGGATAAGCCTTAGATTCCACGAGACAAATTGAGCCATAACATAATCACCTGGTGTTCCCCACACCGAAAAAGGGTTTTCTAACTTGCCTAAGGAAGAACCATGGTTTGGTAGCTTAGGTTGGTCAACTAGCTAAATGATCTATGGGGGAACATAGTTTATGGGATATAAAGATTGTTAGTAGAAACCCGACCACGACTAATTGGAGAGCTTCCATATCATTGCCCGTATCCACTCGGTGCTATGAATCATTTCCACTAAAATACTTATTAAATCTTACTTAATTCATGTCTCATGGAAGGATGTCCTTTGAAACCAATCTGATTTAGTTCAGTAGCATAGCTCATTAGATCATTCATTAGGAAACCTTTAACCATCCACTTCTACATGTGTATCATATCTTTGATTCATTTAGGTTAGAAAGTCTTTCAACATATGAAACCTTTCACATCATGTTCATTATGAGTTCATGAGAATAAACTTTCAATAAGCCCACAAAAACAACATACTCATTGACACTTCACTCTCAATGTGTTCTTAAAGCATTTACATGAACTTCATGAAAATATGCATAATCTCATCAACTTACCCTTTCAAGGTTCAAGCCCTACTATCAATCAACATATCTAGAATTTAAGCATTACACATGGATTTCAATATAATATATGTTATTTTATAACATCATGCATAAATTCATCAAATTCACCTTTCACCACAAAAGACTCACATCATCAAATCAATAATAACATAATTCAACCATTAGAATCGAATTTAAAAGGAATCCATGAATTTTGAATCAAACCCTAACAATGGGGGATTTCTATCTTTCTTTTTAAATTGAGTTGTGAAGGAACTCGATTGATGTAAGACATCCTTCGTGGAGTTTTGAAGGAACTCCATGAATTTTTGTTTGGAAAACCTTTCTTCTTGAACTGTAGTTTCACTTCCTTCTTCTCCCTCATCTTCTTTGAGTTTACTAGTGATAGAAATTTTGGAGAGGATGAACTTTGGGAACAAATTTGGGTTTTGAAAATATTAAGTTGAATAGGTTGGTTTTTGAGTAAGAATGATCTATATAGTGACCCTAAGTAAAGGAAAAACGACCTCACTTAAGTTCGACTAAAACCAGAACTACCTAGAACACCCTTCACATTAAGGGAGCTACTAGGTCTAACGAGGGGTCCCATGTGACATGGTCATAACTACGAGCCGTAGTTCCCTTCGTCGACTTGAGGCAGTGGGTATGAAATAAGTGCCTTTGGACACCAAGCCATAGGCATCTTAATGATGGGATCTATGAGTCGTGGTGCTTGTCGCAAGACATGGTCCCTTTTTTGGGCCTTAAGGCAGCGGCTAAGCTACCTCCCATTCATCCTCTACCACCAACTCCCCTCCACGAGTCTTCCCACGTGTCATGGTCTTCACCATTATTTATGAAGAGGGGACTGTTTTGGGCAGATTTTGCAGGGCTACTATCTACCACACCATGCGTCGCGATGGTGGGCATGGTAGGTGGGGAAGTGCGTACACAAATGAAGAATGCCTTAGCCAACTCCTTTGGACCTTTACCTCCTTCCTTGACTTTAACCCTCACATTTAGGTCTAGTTTAGCATACTAGTTTATGGGTTATTAAGATATCGCCACTTGGGAACATTCTCCCTCGATAACGTTTTAGACATCTTGCGGAAGTAAAGACGCAAGACTAGAAGCTCATCATGCATGCAATATCATAAAATGCACAAAATGAAAGAGGAAACGTAACCTCTATATAAAACACATTCAATGTATCACAATGAAGTAGGAAATACATATAACAACCCATTATGCATGCATTTTCAACATTTCCCATGTTCGTAGTAGGAATTACCTTCTCCATGCTATAAGCATACTCAACAAAATATCATGGAGACTTTATGAAATTTACTCTCAAAAAACATAACTAAAGCATTATCAATAATTCATCACATTAAGCATATAGTCCACTCACATTTAGTGTACAACAACATGAGATTTCATACGCATTCATAACTTAAAAAGATCATGGAACACATAAAACACACATGGATCCAAAACATAGAACGAAACAAAAGGAATTCATTACCTCAAGCTCGATTAGGGGTAAAGGAAAAATATGAGGATATCGGGACATCATATAAGACTTGGCCTCCAAAGTAGCACCCTTAACCAATTGATTCCTGAAAAACACATTTACGAAAGAAACATCTTTATTCTTCCGCTTCTCAACTTGCCGGTCCAAAATTGTAACCGACTTTCTCATGAGAGAGACTTTTATCAACTCCCAATCCTTTCATGGGGAATTATAGATGTTAAATCTCCAACACACATGTAAAGCATAGAAACGTGGAACACCAGATGCACCGATGCCAACTCATTTGGAAAATCTAACTCATAGGCAATCTTACCAATCCGCTTCAAAAGTTGATATGGACCTATATACAAGGGACGAAGCTTCCCTTTCTTACCAAATCTTACCACCCTTTCATTGGTAATATTTTCAAGTAGAACAAATCATGAACATTGAACCCAAGATCCCTTCTTCTAACATCAGCATAAGACTTTTTTCATCTTTGAGCCATTTTCAACCTCTCTCTAATATGTTAAAGATTCTAAATGGCTTCATAAACTAGCTCAGGACCTATCAAAGAAACATCACCCACCTAATACCAACCTATAGGAGATCTAAATCTCCTACATTAAAGAGCCTCAAATGGAGCCATACCAATACTCGAGTGATAGCTATTAAGATAGAAAAATTTCATCAATGAAAAATGGGCATTCCAATTACCCATAAAATCAAACCCTTAACAAGTCTTCCGAAGTTAAGATTGTATGTTCCACTTGCCCATTGGTTCGGGGATACAAAGTCATGCTAAGCTTAACCTTGGTACCAAAACCCGTTTGGAGCGACTTCCAAAATTGGGAAGTTAATTGGGTACAACGATCGAAATGATAGACATTGGCACACCATGCAATTTTATCATCTCTTTCCAGTACATCTTAGCATAGTCTTCCGTGGAATAAGAAAATTTGAAGGGAAGGAAATGAGACAATTTTCTCATTCGATACAGTCACGACCCATGGGTACCTAGTAGATGTGACATGATGTATAGAACCCCAAATGACTCCATACGAGCCACTTAGATTACCATAAAATAAGCAATAGAACAATAAGTGTAAAATTGAATTTAGAGTCTAATATTTTCATAAAAGCAAAAGTGGAAGTCTAGAGTCTAGGTCTCAACATAACAACCTATTACATTATTAGAAATAAGAAAGGGACATAGTCCATACAACAGAGTCCAAAAAAGTAATACAAGGAATGAAACTACAATGTGAAGTCATTTGGCCTCGAATCATGAAGACTCACCAACATGCAAGGAGAATAACCAAATCCAACCTTTAACCACAATGTGGATATCAATGAGAAATAGACGCTACACATAGGAAAAGTATAGGAAAAAGAGGCGTTAGTAAAAAAATTCACTAAGTGAGATAGAATTGAAAACGTGTTAACAGGATATTTCATTTGAAAGTATGCAATTTACCATGTTTAAACATCATCATTACATAAGAGAAACACTTAATAAATACCCTCAAGGCGCTCTTGCGCAATACAAGAATAAAACCAAAAAAATCTCACCCATTCTAAGCAAACAGGTTAGGCCAGCATCCTTTTAATGCAATTTAGTAACATCTTTAAAGCTTTTGAACACTTACGGGATACTTCTTCAACCATGCCTTAGTTCATTATTCAACTTCTTGTTCAAAAGGGAAATATGCCTTAAATGACATTAAACCATTTTAGTTTTAACATGGGATTTTGTGGAACCTACACAAAAAGGTTTGGTGTACTAGCCTAAGGTAGAACCGGTCACTTTTATCTTAGGTGGATCCACTAGATAATATCTTACAGCGACACATACTAAATGGGATATGGAGATCGTTACTAAAAATACGACCTTTGTACCGAAGAACTTTCATCTCAAGAGGTTGCTTCTAGAAACCCTGCCTTACTACACGAGATCTTCTACTTCATACAATATACACTCGTTGATGAGAATTAAATTCTCAAAAAGTAGTTAATTCTCTATTGACATCATTACACATGAAAGGGCGCCCTTGGCCTACTATTTGAAGGTACATCATTAGAATACTCTTTTTAGTTAGTCGTGAAAGGTTGCCCTTGGACTACCGATTCAAGGTGCATCATTAACTCAACTCCTTAGAACTTCACATGAATGGATGTCCTTGCCCTACCGATTCAAGGTAAGTCATTAACTCAAATCTTAACACTATGTGTGAGAAACTGCGACCATCCATGTTCTAGTTATGTAGGCTCTTTAGCCTTTGGTTTAATCACGTGAGAAAACGTTTATAAACTATTAATATTCATTGTGTGAGAACTCTTTTACATTATATTCAATGTGTATTTTTAGAATGTCCTTTCATTAATGCAACAACATCAACAACAATCTTGAAACTTTACCTTTAAAACATCATTCAAACAATTACATAGATATTATAGAAAATGAATGATTTTATACTTGACCTCCTTGAGGTTCAAAACCCTCTTTCAATCATCACATCTAGAACTGAAGCATTATACATGGATATGATCATAATTCAAGTAACCCAATCACTACATGCATAATTTCATAACATTCTTTTTCATTAACAAAGAACCACGTCATAAATTATAATTGAGTAATATTGGGGTTTCATGGTTTTTTGGAGAATTCTTCATGAAATAATAGGGAAACCATCAATTCATACATAATATAGCATAATTCAAACATGAGAATCCTTTTTGAAAGGAACTAGTGACTTTCGAATCAAACTTAAACTTTTGGGGATTTATATCTTTGAAATTGTGGTTTTGAAGGGACTCATGGATGAAGTCTTTCCATGGATAGAGGACTAGCATACCTTAGCAATGAAACCCAATAAATTGTTATGAAAACCTTTTCTCCTTAAACCCTAGCTTTTACTTCCTTCTTATTCTTCTGCTACTTCTTCTTTGAGATTTCTAAGGTAGAGAATTTTTTTGAGAGAATATATTTTGAGAATTGATTTGGGTTTCTGAAATAATGACTTGAATTTTTGTTAGTTGTGACTTAATATGACTTATATAATTATCCTACACTTCCCCAAAATTACTTAACTTTGAAAGACTTAAACCGTAATTTCCCAAAACACCCCTCACTTTAAGTGAGTTGCCAAGGCGGCATGAGGGGCTCCATGAGCTGTGGTCAAGACCACGAGTTGTGGTCCTTTTCCTTGACTTGAGATAGTTGCTAGGAAACTTGTGCCTTTATTCCACAAGCTCAAGGCAACATCACGAGGGACTCCATGAGCAGTGGTGCTTGCCACGAGCTATGGTCCATCTCGTGGGCCTAGGGGCACTAGCTTACCACTTCCTTTCCATTCTCACACACCTAACTATCCTCCAAGCACCTTCCCATGAGCCGTGGTGTTCACCCTGGGCCGTGAAGTTTCTTGTGAAGAGAATCTTATTTTGGGAAGATTTTGAAAAATTCTATGCCTAGTCCACCACGGACTACACAACGTTCAATGATTCGTACCACGAGTCAAGGTGGTGGTCATTGTCACTAGGGCAGTTTCTAGTGGAGAGTGGACTACCTTAGTCATCTCCCTTCGCCCTTGCCACCTCCTTAACTCTAAACCTCATGTTTAAGCTTTAGTTTAGACTACTAATTTTTGGGTCTTTACAATATCCCCACCTTGGGAACATATATCCTCGAATGAAGATCTATATACCTTATGGAAGTACAGACTCAAGACTAGCATCCCATCATGAATGCAACATCAAAATTATGTACGATTAAACGAGGAATATTTCAAATCCATCACAAGGAAGTAGGAACTACATCGAACAACCCATTATTCATGAAAACTCAATTTTTCACATTTTGATAGGAGGAACTACCTTCTCCCACTAATAGCATTCTCAACACAATTTCATGGAACCCTTATGTAATATAATTTCATAAAGCACAATAAAGAATGCTCAACAATTCATATAGTGAAGCATATATGAAATTCTTACTCAATGCACAACAACATGAGTAAAATCAATCATAAACTCATTTTCTTACTAACATAAATTTCTCAAGAACATGCGTAACATAGGGAAATCATTAAAAAAACTCATATGATAGACATGACTTTAAAAACAAGGAAACTCAAGAGGAACTACTTGCCTCAAACTAGGATAGGAATAGAAGAAATGAAATGAGGATATTGGGGCATCACATCGGCCTCGACCTCCCAAGTAGCACAATAAAATTTAATGATTCCTCTAAAACATCTTTATGGAAACGACTTCCTTGCTTCTCAACAACTTAACTTGCCGGTCTAAGATCTTAAGCAAAACTTTCTCGTTAAAAAACTTTAATCAAACCCCCAACCCTTCTATGAGGATTATGGATGTCAGATCTCTAACACACTTCTTGAGCATAGAAACATGGGATATCGGAGGCACCAAAACCAACTCATCAGGCAAATCATTCCCATGAACAATCTATATCGTGAATATTGGGAACCCTTAACAACTATACTATTCAAGAATACAATCTCCCCCTTAGGAGAAAGCCTCAACAATTTGATAAACATCGCTCTTGTAAATAAACTGAAATTGGCACAATTCTTGCTTGTCTTTCTCATTCTGAAAAGAGGCGACTTAGACTCATTGTCATCCCTAACACCACCTTTTGTGGAATAAAAAAATTTCACACCTGATCGGGCCAAACTATGAGTCATCTCGACCCAACACCTTCTTTTCCTTATTTGAGGCACACTACTCATAGGCAATCATCTAAGAGCATCCACTACCCCATTACCTCTACCGGGTTGACTAGGAATAGTCATGTAATAAACCTTTAATAACTATAGCCCCTTCTTTGACAAAGATTAAAATCCTAGAGACTAAACCCCTATTGTAAACTCTCTGATCGGCTAACAATAAAATATGAACCGTGTACAAGTAATGCCTCCAAATATTTAAGGCAAAAACAACTACCACTAACTCAAGATCATGTGTTGAATAATTCTTCTAATGGACTGTACATTGCCTTGGAGTAGAGAAAATAACCTTACCATTTTTCAAAAGCACACATCCCAACACAACTCTAGAGGCACCACAATTCACCACAAAACCATTTGTACCCTCCAGTATAGTCAACGCTGGAGCTAAAGTATGTCTATATTTTAATTGTCCATTACTTTTCTCACAAGCTTTAAACCACAGAAACATGGCTTTTTTTTAGTCAAAGCCGTCAAAGGAGAAGCAACGTAAGCAAATCCCTAAATAGTGACCGCCCAAACCCAAAAAACCTCAAACGTGGGAAGGAGTTAGAGGTATAGGCAAACGTTTAACCGCATCCGTCTTCATAGGATCTACCTCAATCCACTTACATTACAAAATATGACAAAGGAAAGCTACAGAGCTTAGCCAAAATTCGCCCTTGCTAAACTTTGAAAAAACAGTTAATGGTCCTTAATAACATATAACACAACCTTCAAATGGTCCAAATGCTCACTCTCACTCCTTGAATAGATCAAAGTATCCTCGATAAACACAATCACAAACATGTATAGGTATTGCCGGAATGCTCTATTCATCAAGTCCATGAACAATGCCGGAGAATCAGTTAAACCAAACAACATTACAATGAATTCATAAATGGCCTTACCAAGTTTATAAATATGCTCATTGGAAATTAAAACATGACTATACATGTTCGATAATCAAATGAAACATAACAATTGTGTGGCCAATCCATACCAGAGTGACATCGAAATCTATCAACACACTAGGGAGCATATCAAATCTCTTTGCCACATATGGCGTCAAAAAAGAGAATGTAACATTTGGATGTAATAAAACATATACACCTATTTGGAAAACTATTGACATACCCATATCCATATCTGGAGGATATTCTTGATCATCTTTAGACTGGTGAGCATAGAATCTACCTTGCTTTAGAGAACTAGTACCCGAACCACTTGGATGAGCTTTCTTACTTTCCATTAGTTTAACATTAAGCATCTGGCAATCCCTTACATTATGGACACTTTTTCCGCAACCAAAATTAGTTTTGAACCCGCTAGGCACATACCCTCATGCCTTTTTTAACACCTACCACAAGTAAGAAATAGGGGTCTACAATCTCTTTATTGAGCTTGGGTTGGGAACCATGTCTGGATAAACTTTGGGGAAACCTTTGTAGAAGTTAGTCCATATAACCTTTGTCAATACATAGGATGTCTTTGTCCAGCTGACCTTTCTTGAGAGGAATTATCATCATAAATTTTGTACCTCTTTGTTTCTCTAGACTTCTCTTCAAGTTTATCTTCTTCAGTCCGTTGACCATAAATCACAAGACAATCCTTATTCATTTCATTTTCAAGAATAGCAATACAACATTCTTTTACTATCAAGTCACACACACCCGATAGAAACATTCACATTCTCGACCTAGGGTTGGCCACTATACATGGAGCATATATTGACAATCTAGTAGACATCAAAGCATACTCTTCAACACTCATCCCACCTTGAAGAAGGTTAATAAACTGATGTATATTAGCCTCTCTCATCTCCAAAGGGAAAACCTATCAAGAAACCCATTTTTAATCCTTTCACACTCATGGGACCCACTTCTATTGGCCTCACTTTTTTCCATTGGTTAAACTATATTTGAGAAACATCTTTCATTTGTTAAGTATCTTATTCCACCTTCTCTATCGGAGTAACTCTTACAAAGTCGAACACCGTAGAGACCTCATCTATAAACTCTTGAGGATCTTCATGCGTCTTTAACATATAAAATTATAGGGTTTCTATCCAGGCTTGAGTCACGAATTGAACACCAATATAATTTACTCATTATTATCTTGGTCAACCAGAACTGGGGGAGCTTAAGGAAGAGCTCCTTGATCAACATAGGCTCACTCAATTCCACTAGTGAAAGCTCTTTGAGTAGTCATGTCATGTACATCATAGAGTTAAGGATTAAGAGAAAGATCTTATAGAGTCATTCATAAATGTGGCGCACTTCACACTAATGAACAAGAATCTACTACACGTGGCTTATGAGACATAATCCTAGAATCATTCTAGCACTTGTGATCTGATTACAAAGTTTTTCACGACCTGAGTACCCTCTATATGAGACATGGTGTATAGAACCCTAAAGGACTCCATACGATCCACTTAGCATATCATAACACAAGCAATAGAACCGTAAGAGTAAAAACGCATTTCAAGTGTAATGTTTTCATAAAAAACACGAAATTCTAGACTCGAAGTCTCAACGAAGCAATCTATTACAATATTTGAAATGAGAAAGGGACATAGCCCATACAACAAAGTCAAAAAGGAAAGACAAGGAATGAAACTACAATGTGAAAGCATTCGTCCTCGAATTACGAGAACTCACCAATAAGCTAGGAGAATAAGCAAATCAAAGCTTTCGCCACAACGAGGATTACCTTGAGAACTGGACCCTACACTTTGGAAAAACGTAGGAAAAGTAGGAGTTAGTATAAAAATGCACTAAGTATGATAGTCATGCATACAATATTGAAAACATAAGAAATAGATATTTCATTTGAAAACATGTGATTTACCAAGTTTAAACATTGGCATAACGGAAGAGAAACTTTATAAATACCCTCAAGGAGTACTTGTACAATGCATGAACAAACCCCATAAATGTCCCCCATTCTAAGTAAACCACTTAGGCCATCATCATCTTTTAATGCAAGCTAGAAAAATCTATAAAGCTTTTAAACACTTACGAGATACTTATTCAAGTCTCCTTAGTTCATTATTAAACTTCTTGATCATGTGGGATATACGCCTTAATAAGCATGAGACCATGTGAACTTTAACATGGGATCTGGTGAAATAATTTTTTATACCAATTTGAAGTTCACATAGGTAAATAATTTCACAGTCTGTATTGAAATTTTTATGAACATTTAATTATTTCTCCAAATAAATATTTTTTTTGTACAAAAAATGTGATGACCATATCTTTTGATATATGTATTTCTTGTTTAACAATGATGATTTAATTTTGATGTCGAGCAGGGTTGATGTATAGTGATTCTGTAAAGTTCATGATATGATCACATTCTTTCTTCCATTTTGAATCTCCAGGTTATTGTTATTTTATTTTTAAGATTGTCTTCTCTTTTTTTTCATTTCTATTTCATTTTTTTGTTGAAAACATTAGAGTTCTTATACCATCAAACTTTTTTTTTTTTTCATATTTCTCGCTCCCCCCCCCCCCCCCTCTTAATCTTAAATTAAAGAATATGAAGAGTTGCTGTTAAATCAATATATACCATTATCAAATACAAATTTGTCATCTTGGGTTCTTTCACTAGCATTTCTACATACTCCTACGGTAAAGTTCCTTATTTTCTCCTCTTTTTCTATCTTCTATTGTTTGTTCGTAAAATTTTGATCATTAGTATATTTTTTCAAATTAATCTATCTATGATTTTGATTAATAATAGAGTTTATAGGTAGTTTGACATCTTCACTTACGTAGAAATACCGAAAAAATGTTTGAGAAAAATTAATTCATAAGGTCAGAAATATTATGTATGACTTCTACATTGTCCTACAATGATTAAGTTTGATTACCTTATATTAAATGAGTCAAATTCATTTTATTCTACATATTGTGCTTTTTGTATAAATTATATTTGGAAGGTTTATGATTCATTGTTTTAAAGTTATGCACAAATTGATCTAATATTATAATGTTATAATTTCACCCTTGTTTTTTAAAGGAATAAAATAGTAATATATATTTAATGGGGTTAAGTTTGTACTACATTTTTTAAAAAAAATTATTCAATTTTATAAGAGTTTTTCTTATTGACGAAACGGGGTACACACGGGGAAGATAAGCCACTCTAATCCAAAAGAATTAAATATAAATGATTCATCTGTAAAATTAATGTATTCAAAAACACTCATTCACAATAGTCATTTTCAATTCTCATTCCATCGTATTTCTCTTGTTTATTCATTTCATACCAATTATATCGTTCATTATCAATTATTAATTTTAAACTTCATTATCAATCATTTTTGATGCAAGAAGGAGAGTACAATTTCACCTTATGCACTTAGAATTAAGACTGGCTATTGGACAGGACCAGGTCAACCGGACCGATTTTACCGGAACCGGTATCGGTACCGGATTTTTCTTACCGGATTTTCTAATCGGTATCGGATCTTACCGGACCGGATTTACCAGAAAATCTAACATGTTTCGCCCGGTCCGTTAGTAACCGGGTTGGACCGGGTTGGAACCAGGTCTTACCGGTTCATCCGGTACCATTTTTTTTAATTTTTTTTTATAAATTTTTATTATTTTAATTATTATATAATATTATATATTTATATTAAAAACTTCAATTGAAAACTTTAAAGTTCATATAAGTTTGAAATTGAATTTAAACTTTAAAGTTTATATTGAATTTAAAGTTTGAAATTGAATTTTTTATATTGAATTTAAAGTTTCAAATTGAATTTAAAGTTTAAAGTTTATATTGAACTTAAGTTTGAAATTGAATTTAAAGTTTAAAGTTTATATTGAATTTAAAGTTTGAAATTGAATTTAAACTTTAAAGTTTATATTGAATTAACAGTTTAAACTTTAAACTTATATTAAAATAAGTAAAAATTAAATTTGTAAAATGACATGAATTAAATAGAAGAGACTATTTTAAAAGAAAATCAAGGCGAATAGGCGTATATTTATTCAAATAAATAAATTATACAATACAAATATTAGAAAGAGAATAAGAGTACATAATTTAGGAGGAATTGAATATTAATTATTATACTAACAATTGCATTTTTTTTTATTCTTTTTGTAAATTTAGTATCATTTGAAAAGAAAGATTTTTTGGAATTGACATTTGTCGTTCTTCTTCCATTGCTTCCATGCCATCATCACTATTCTCACCAAATATTTCATCTATTTGGTCTTCTATTTGGCTACTTAATAGTGGTAGTCCGGTGTTTCTTCTTTCGGCATTGACCCGATCTCGAAACAACACCGATATTTCCAAACTGTCCTTTGCTAATAAATATCGATGTTCTCCAATCATAAATCTCGCCACACTAAAGGCTTTCTCCGAAGCGATCGATGATGCTTGAATCGCTAGTACATCTCGAACAATCCTAGCAAGGGTCGTAAATTGGTTTTCACGATTCTTCCACCATATTAATATTGGAGGTTGAAGTTGTCCTTCTTCATGTCTAATCTTTTCCCGTGCCTGATTGAAATATAAATCAAAATCATTATTAGTAGAAGATTCAAGCTTAAGATATTCATCCATCCAATCATCCGTATCATCACTTTTAGGCTTAGAAGATGGAGGTTCAACTATTGGAATATTTATTTCCATAACGTTATATGCATTATATAAATCTCTAACTTTTGTATAAATGCTACTTTTACATTGTTCAACACTAGGAGTTTCATCATCTTTAATTTCTAAATTGACATAAATATTTTCAACCATTCTTTCAACACCTCTTAATTTATAATTTGGGTTGAAAGTAGTAGCAGTCAAATAGATTTGAGGAATAGGGAAAAAATATTTTTTGAATTTTTCAATCATAAAAGCAAGTGAATCTTTAAATTGATCTTTTCCTTTATATTTTGCAAATTCAGATGAAATAGCACAAATATTTACTAAAATAGAAGAAATAGTAGGATAATATTGACCAGAACATGCATTTGTTGCTCTATAAAAAAAACCTTAAAAATTCAATCAGTTCTTTTGTATTTTGCCAATCTTCAAAGCCAATTCTTAAACTCGGGTTCGCATTATGAGCATTAAAAACTAATTATATCGGTTCTTGATAAATATAAGCAACTTGAAGCATTTCAAATAAAGAATTCCATCTAGTGCATACTTCTTTTGGAACTTTTCTATATGCAAGTCCACATTCATTACAACGATTTTTAAATTCTGTAATTCTAGCTTTTACTTTAGCTTTAAAAATCTAATTACAAGCAAGTCTAATTTTTTCACAAGAAACTCCAAATTGAGAAATACCATCTTTTACTATTAAATTATAATCATGTGCGGCACACTTAATATGAAACAATCAGTATCAATTGGACAAAGTCTACTTTTTAAATAATCAACGACTCTTAAATTATTAGAAGCATTATCTAAAGTGACACTCATTATTTTATCACATATTCCATAATACTGTAAAATAGAGCCCACTTTTGATGCTATATAAGAACCGATTTTAGTTTCTTCAACATATTTATACGCTAATATTCGTTTTTGCATGTTCCATTCATGGTCAATCCAATGGACAGTAAGTGTAAAATAATCGTTACCATTAGGACTACGTCCCATATCAGAAGTAATAGATAATCTACCATCATAATAAGCAAATAAACAACAAAGAAAATGAGAATATTCTTTTTGATATTTAAAAAGATCACTTTTAATTGTATTTCTTGGAATACCTTCATAATCTGGGTTATATAATTCTCGAATATAATGAACAAAACAAGGATGTGAAGGAAATGAAAAAGGTAAACCACAAATAGCAATCATTTTAGCTAATTCTCTACAATCTTTTTCTTTAGTATACGTGCGGTGTGTGCTTCGACTAGCCAGCTTAGACATATTTAATACACCTTGAACCATATTAGAACCTCCAACACCCATATAACTTTCGGGTATGGGTGTTCCATTTCTATTAGCTCTTTCTATATCATCTAGGCGAGCAAATTCTTTATTACAATTTCTTAAATGTGTTCTTAGTCGTCCCGTTCCCCCTTGTGTACCCGTAGTTACATGTTTCATTACCAATTTACATTTAGTGCAAGTAAAAGTAGTTTTTGCCTCATTTTGTATCAAAAATTTTCATACTAAAGATCTTTTAACACGTACGGCGGTGACATTTGAAAAAGTAGGTAAAGGGGGGACTTCGGTAACCGGATTAGTCGGGGTAGGGGTCTCTTCATCTTCCTCATTTATTTCTACTTCTTCTTCTAATTCTTCCTCAAAATTAGTATGTCTATTTAAAGACTCATGATCTACTTTATTTTCGGAATTAAATTCAATAGGTCCTGGTGACGTAAAAAAAGTTTCATTAACACGAGTATAATCATTAGTATTAACTAAATATCTAGGTGGCAAATTTTTAGAACTAGAACTACTTACTCCTCCCTTGTTAATTTTTAATTCCGACATTGGTCTTTTACCACTATTTTTTTCTGAATTCATGTTCAAATTTAAAATAGTTAAATATTATGAGAAAAACAAGCAAAATAATATAATAAAAGAGATAAAACAACTTAATTAATAAACAAATAAAAAATTAAAGTTGAAAGTTGGAACGAATGTACCAAACGTCTACGTAAAAGTAGACGTATAACCAAAGCCGGATTTGAGAGATGCCTATTGTAGCTTTTGAAATTCAAACTCCAACTCAATATCACAATATAATAATTAATAATTTATGAGAGATTTAAAATTGAGACTTTGAGAGATTGTATAAGATTGTATAAGATGTATAAGTAGTGAATTTGTGATTTAAAATGGGAAAAGAGGGTATATTTATAGTGTAAATGGGTTAGAAAGGGGTGGGGGTGTTATTTGACCATTTTGGGCCCCAGCCCAACGGCTAGAAGGGCCCAACGGTCGAAATAACGACTACCTAATAAAAAAATAAAAAAATAAAAAAATTTAAAAACCGGGTCAATCGGACCTTACCGGATCGGACCGGTCCGGAACCGGTTCTTACCGAACCGGTTCAACCGAATAAAAAACCGGGAACCGATTCGGTAACCGATCTGGTACACTAGCAGACCGGTTCCTTACCGGTTCAACCGGTACCGGACGGACCGGTACAGAATTCGGACAGGAATCGGATTGGACCGAGTCAAAACCGGTCCTCTTGCCAGCCTTACTTAGGATTCAGTTCAAGTGAATAAATACTCAAAACATGAATAGAATCAAGAAAACTGAATAGTTGCTCGTTTTTGGGAGAAATTAAGGGCGAAGTAAAACCTTAAATGACCTATTGGTCCTCTCTGTCATTTGGAAGGTTTATGATTCATTGTTTTAAAGTTGTGCTCAAATCAATCTAATGTTGTAATCGTATAATTTTACCCTTCTATTTTGAAGGAAGAAAATAGTAAGATGGATTTAGTGGGGTTAAGTTGGTACCAGATTTTAAAATAATATTTATTCAACTTTTTAAGAGTTTTTTCTCATTTTCAATTCTCATTCCATCATATTTCTCTTGTTTATTCATTTCACATCAATTTTATACTTCATTATCAATCATTAATTTTAAACTTCATTCTCAATCATTTTTATGTCGACGGAGAGTAAAATTTCACCTTATACACTTAGGATTCACTTCAAGTGAATAAATACTCAAAACATGAATAGAATCAAGAAAACTGAATAGTTGCTCGTTTCTCCATCACTAGGGAGAAATTAAGGGAGAAATAAAACCTTCAATGACTTCTTGGTCCTCTGTGTAACCCTTGGTTGTGGGGGAGCTGAACCTTAATTCTTATCTACAATATTCTTATACTTAGGTGCTGAACCTAAATAACAAATCCAAATCATAGCTAAACCAATAGTAAAACCTATTGAATATATTTACTCATGGAACCTATTGTTAAATTCACGATGGATGAGGGTAGGAGAGAAAAAAATATTGAAAAAGAAAGTAACAAAAGACAATAAGGTTACGTTGCATTGGTTTATTTAAATAATGACTACAATACATATACATAGACTAGTAACATCAAAATCTAAAGAAAACGCGTAAAATAAGCTAATCTTATCTCTAATAACATAAGCCTAAAATGTAGCAACTAACTAATCAAATTCTTCCCAACATTGCATCCTTATTTATCTTAACTAAATCCTATTTTAAAGTTGTATACTAATACAATATAAGGCCAAACTAACCTCTAGATTTTGAGAAACCATTTTCAACGCCCCTCCTAGACTCAAGAGTAGCAACCTCAAGTCTTCTTTTATGAAAGTCAACTCTTTATCTAGGTACAACCTTAGTTAAAATATTAGGACTCCAAAAACTAGTTTTTTATTGAAGTAAGTTTGTGTCTACATTCGTTTGCATCTCTCAAGAAATAAAGGTTGATCTTGATGATTTTTCTTCATATGAAGAAGTCATTATTTTCAATTGAAATTGTAGCTTGATTATCAACAAATATTTCAGTGCTCTTCCTGTGCTTGAAGTAAAAATATTGCAGCAACTTCCGAATCCAAAGGGCTTTATTCACAACTTATGAAGCTCGAATGTACTATGTTTCATCTGTAGATTGCGCCACAATATCTTTCTTCTTTGAACACCAAGAGAACATTCAAGAACCAAAACTAAAACAATGACATGAGGGACTTCTCATATCAACTAGGCTATGTACTTTACTATTACTATCCACCACTTATGTTTATCTTCAAATGTTCTCTGATTTCTCTCCGTCCACATTCTATGAATAAATTTAGCATACACCAATCTGAGGAGTTGAGCATTATAAGGCTTGTCTTTTGTGTTCTGAATAATCAAATCGGAATGTTGTTCCAATGTTGTAGCTTGCTATGTTGATATGCTGATCCAATTTACTAATCTGTGGAACATGCTTTAAGTGACGTGACAACATGCAAAAAGGTGATCTCTGAACTTCAAATCTCTTTAATAAAGTTTACACTTCTGGTCATCCTCTATGTCCCATGATGTTAATTTACCAGTATTCACATGTCTATTTTGCAATTGCAACAAAAGCCTGAATTTTGTTTAAGTCTAAATGAATTTGCAAACAGTATACCTTTCCAACGAACTCTATATCTCACGCCAATAAGTTTTTAGTAGATCATTAGTATGTCCAAGCAGTTGATATGGTAACATTAGTATTTCCGAGCAATTGAGATTGTTCAAATATACTCTTGGCTGCTATAATCTTTTTAACCATCCAAGTACCCTGTGTTAGAAAATGAGATATTTCTAGATGTTTTTTGTTTAATGGTTCTTTTTAAATATTATGTTTAGTATGTAAAGGAAAGGTAGTCCTTGTTATGTGGAATATGTTGTGTAAGAAAATCACTAGTGGTTGGATATGTATAGTCCTCTACTTTCTTTGCAAAAGCCAATGTAGATATGTGTGTGTGCCTTTTGAAATCTCAATATGAATGAAAATTTGCCTCTGCTGAACCTTATCTTTTTTCTCTAAAGTTTCAAATCCTAACAATGGTATCAAGAGCCCTTCTTCTTGAGGGATCTGTGAAGGCAAGAAAGCTAAGGTTTTTTCTCCAGTTTTTCTAAGGTGAGAGTTAAGCAGCAGTAACATGGCATCCACAAACTGTAACATGGCATCCACAAACTTCTTGGGTGCAGGCCCTCCTATGTTTACATGAGAAAATTATCACATATGGGTGACAAATATGAAGGTTTATCTCAAAGCTCTTAGTCTATGGGAAACAATTGAATGTGAAGATGATCCTCTGCAACTTGGACCATATCCAATAGTTGCACAAATGAATATTTATGAAGATGCGAAGTTAAGGAAACCCAACGCTCTCAAATGTCTTCATTCAGCACTTTCGGATGTGATTTCACATGAATAATGGCTTTTGAAACAACTAAAGAAGTATGGGAAAAGCTAAAAGAGGAGTTCGATGGAAGTGACAGAGTGAAGACTGTCAAACTCTTAACTCTCAAAAGAGAATTAGACATGTTAAGGATGAAAGAAGGAGATATTGTGAAATATTATTCTGCCAAACTTGTCGAGATTGTTATCAAAATAAGGTTGTTTGGTGAAACCTTTCATGATTCAAAGGTGGTTGAGAAGATGATGATATGCTTACAAGCAAGGTTCGAATTCAAGATTTTAGCAATAGAAGAACCTTGTGATTTCAAAACTTTATATGTGGCAGATCTGATGAGTAAGTTGCAAGCCCAAGAACAAAGATAAAGTATAAGAGATGAAGAAGTAGAAGAAGTGGCATTTCAAGCACAACATAAAGGCAAACAGTCAATGAAGGACACTAGAAGGATGGAAGGAGATAAAGTAGCAAAGGGAAAACCATTGAACGAATGTGCAATGAAAGGGAAGTTTCCACCTTGCAGCAGCTATAAAAGAACAAAACATCAAGAAAAAGACTGTTTGTTCAAAGGAAAGTCATCAATTAAGTGTAGATTCTGTAGAAAGATGTGTCATATAGATAAAAATTTTAGGGCCAGGCAGTCAACCAAAACAAAACCATGTGAAACAGGCGATTTTTTTTTTAAAAGTACAAAATGATGAACAAAGCTTGTTTATGGCTTCTCATGTAGAAAACACAGCCAACAAATCCTCATGGTTCATAGATAGTGGATGTACGAGTCATATGACACACAATGAGCTCTTGTTTCACACACTTGACAAGTCATTCAAAGCTAAGGTTAGGATGGGAAATGGTGAAATGGTTGATGCACATGGAAAGGGTTCAGTTTTCTTTCAGACAACACAAGGTACAAAGTTAAGTCATGATGTGTTGTATGTTCCTTATTTAGCATGTAACTTGTTATGTGTGTCTCAAATGATATCTAAAGGTTATTCCTTATGTTTTAAGGACAAACATTGTTTGATTTTTGACTCTAAAGATAGTTTGATTATTAAATTAGAAATGGTGGATAAAACTTTTCCTTTAGATAGGAGGTTTGATAGTGCAAATTTTGCAAGGATGAGTCATGGTTGTGGCACAAAAGATATAGTAATTTTAACTATTCTACTTCAAAGTCTATGTATGAAAAAGGCTTGACTAAGGAGTTACCTGAGATTTCACTGTCTAAGGAAGTTTGTGATTCATGTCAGATGGGTAAGGTACATAGGAAATCATTTCCTAAAAGTGCTACCTTGAGGGAAACTGAAAAACTTTAACTAGTTCACACTGATGTGTGTGGACCTATGCAGGCATCATCTTTAGGATACAATAAATATTTTGTGCTCTTTATTGATAACTTAACAAGGATGACTTGGGTGTATTTTATGAGTAACAAGTCTCAAGTATTTTCAGTTTTCAAGAAATCTAGAGATTTTGTAGAAAAACAAAGTGGTTGTAAGCTCAAGGCTAGGTCAGACAATGGTTGCGAATACACTTCAACTGAGTTCAACAAGTATTGTGAAGATATGGGGACTGATCACAAGTCGATAGTAAGATATTCACCCGAACAAAATTGAGTCTCCGAGAGGAAAATCAGAATAGTAGTTGAAATGGCAAGATGTTTGTTGTTGGAAAAGGAACTGCCACAAAGCTTTTAGGCAGAAGCTATGCATACTTCAGTGTATTTGTTAAATAGGCTGCCAACAGAGGCGAACCCAGGATTTGAAGGCTTTGGGTGCACCAATATAAACATAGCTTAAATATAAGGTCTAAGCTAAACATAAAATAAAAATAGGCTTTAGTGGATTCGAACCCTGGTCTAGAGGTTGGTAACTCTAGCTTTTACCAATTCCACTAGGGCACTTCTATGCTTTTTATGGGTGCACTGTTATCTATATCTTAATTTCTACCAGTTTTTCAAAATAGATATACATATATACATATGATTTTTTCGGAATTTACCAGGTGCACGTGCACCCCCACCGTATGGTGTGGGTCAGCGTCTGGATGGCAACAAAAGCTGTGGATTAAAAGAATCCTATTGAGGCATGGAGTGGAATACAACCATCTGCTAAGCATCTAAAAGTTTTTGGTATGCTATTATCATGTTCCTTATGTGAAAAGAAGCAAACTTGAACCAAAAGGTGAATTACGGATCTTTATTGTTATTCATCACAAGCCAAGGGTTATAGAGTTTTCAACTTGTAAACAAAAAATAATTCAATTTGAAAAGATGTAGTCGTGGATGAGCATGCTTATTGGAACTGGGAAAAAGAGCAAATTAATAAAGATAATGCACTTGTTTAGAACATGAGTCCGGCGCCAAATAGCTATCTTTTGATATAAGTTTTTCTTGTTTAACAATGATGATTTAATTTTGATATCGAGCAAGGTTGATGTACACGGATACTGTAAAGTTCATGATATGATCACATTCTTTCTTCATATTTTAATTTTAAGATTGTCTTCCTTTTTTCATTTGTATTTCACTTTTTTGTTAAAAACATTTGAGTTCTTATACCATGAAACTTATTAAAAAAAAATTCATATTTCTCGCTCCCCCCCCCCCCTCTTAATCTTAAATTAAAGAATATGAAGACTTGCTGCTAAATCAATACATACCATTATCAAATACAAATTTGTCATCTTGGGTTCTTTCACTAGCATTTCTACGTACTCCTACGGTAAAGTTCCTTCTTTTCTCCTCTTTTTCCGTCTTCTATTGTTTGTTGGTAAGATTTTGATGAGTAGGATATTTTTTCAAATTAGTCTATCTATGATTTTGGATTAATAATAGAGTTTATAGCGAGTTTGACATCTTCACTTTACTTAGAAACACCGAAAAGATGTTTGAGAAAAATAAATTCATAAGGTTAGAAATATTTTGTATGACTTCTACATTGTCCTACAATGATTAAGTTTGATTACATTATATTGAATGAGTCAAATTCATTTGACTCTACATTTTGTGTTTTACTATAAATTATATTTTGAAGGTTTATGATTCATTGTTTTAAAGTTATGCACAAATCAATCTAATATTATAATGTTATAATTTCACCCTTGTATTTAAAGGAAGAAAATAGTAAGATGGATTTAGTGGGGTTATGTTGGTACTACATTTTAAAATAATATTTATTCAACTTTATAAGAGTTTTTTCTTATTGACGAAATGGGGTTCACGCGCGTTGTGCGTGCCCAAAGAGTAGTATATATATATATATATATATATATATATATATATATATATATATATATATATATATATATATATATCAGCTGGGAAGATAAGCCACTCTTATCCAAATGAATTAAATATATATGATGCATGTGTAAAGTTAATGTATTCAATAACACTCATTCACAATATTCATTTTCAATTCTCATTCCATCATATTTCGCTTGTTTATTCTTTTCACATCAATTTTATACTTCATTATCAATCATTAATTTTAAACTTCATTATCAATCATTTTTATGTCAAAAGGAGTGTAAAATTTCACCTGATACACTTAGGATTCACTTCAAGTGAATAAATACTCAAAACATTAATAGAATCAAGAAAACTGAATAGTAGCTCATTTCTCTATCACTAGGGATAAATTAAAGGACAAGTAAAACCTTCAGTGACTTCTTGGTCCTCTCTGTAACCCTTGGTTGTGGGGGAACTGAGCCTTAATTCTAGTTCACAATATTCTAATACTTAGGTGCTGAACCTAAATATCAAATCCAAATCATAGCTAAAACAATAGTAAAACCATCTGCTAAGCATCTAAAAGTTTTTGGTTCGATACGCTATTCTCATGTTCCTTTTTTGAAAAGAAACAAACTTGAACCAAAAGGTGAATTGGGGATCTTATTGGTTTTTCATCATAAGCCAAGGGTTATAGAGTTTTCAACTTGTAAACAAAAAGTATTTCAATCTGAAGAGATGTAGTCATGGATAAGCATGCTGATTGGAACTGGGATAAGGAGCAAATTGAGAAATATAATGCAGTTTTTCAGAAATTGAATCCGCTGCCAAAGAACTTCTGTCAGAAATTGATTCGCCAATTTTGAAAACGAGGTCCCTTTCCGAGATATATGAAATATGTATTGTTGAATCTAGGAACCAAATAGCTATCAAGAAGCATCAAAACATGAAGTTTTGGTTGAAGCTATGAAGGAGGAGATCGGAATGATAGAAAAAATGATACTTGGAAGTTGGTTGATAAACCCAAAAGAGAAATGTGATCGGGGTGAAGTAGGTTTATAGAACCGCACTTAATCTAGATAGCTCAGTTTATAAATACAAAGCAAGGCTTGTTGTTAAAGTTTACGCGAAAGTTGAAGGTTTGGATTATGGAGACATGTTTGCACCTGTTGCACATCATGATACCATAAGATTGCTATTTTCTTTGGCCGCTCAATCAAATTTGAAGTTGTTTCATTTGGATGTGAAATCAGCATTCTTAAATTGACTATTGCGGGAGGAGATCTGTGTTGATCAACCAGAAGGATTTCAAGTTGCAGGAATGGAGGATAAAGTCTATTGACTTCATAAGCCATAGTATGGATTAAAGCAGGCTCCTCGAGCATGGTATAGTAAGATTGCTAAACATATCATTCATTGTGGCTTCTAGAGAAGTGAAAATGACACGACTTTATATGTGAAGAAGTCTAAAGGAGGAGATGTGTTTCTGGTGTTACTGTATGTTGATTGTCATGCCCAACGAGACCTAGGACCACTAGTGATCCCAAGCTAACCCGCTCGCATGATCATGAGCATACTATAGATAAAAAACTGATGCGGAAGCTAAACAATAATTAAAATTAAAAGATTGGGAATACCCATATACTATAAATGAGATATTTGAAAACTGATGAGTTTAATACAAAGAACATATTAACTCAATAATAAGCTGAAACTATGTCTGAAAAATAGTCTCTAACTGACTAGTAATGTTGGGACAGGCCCAACTAATTCTATAAAAAACTGAAACTAAAGGACTAAAATACTAGAAATAAGTCATGAATATTGTCCTCATAGAATGAGGACTCACCACTGATTCTGTTGAACTGGAGATCAAAAATCGACCTAATTGTGATCTAGATGTTGAGAACCTGAACCTACATCACGAGAAGATGTAGCGCACTTATGCGTCAGTACTTGAAAGGTATTGAGCATGTAGGATAGAATAAAGTTGAAATAATACATAACTGAACAAATACAAAAGCAAGTATAATATTCTGAACATGATATGCTAAATATTGAGCTAACTAGATGCAATGACAAAATTTATAATATGTTGAGACCGAATACTAACTTAACTGTAAATATGGTCAATGCAATAAAGTATGACTGAATTGTGGGATCTACAAATAACCGATAATAAAACCACATGAGTTAAATGTAGAGTCCGATGTATACGCCCCATCGAGAGGACCCAATATACACTGCAAGAGGAATAAGGTCATGCTGGCGCGCTCACTAAATTGATGCCCATGGAGGGGACTTACAAGCTACATGACTAGTAATTCTGGGACTAATTGGGTACGCTGAACCCTAGTCCAACTCGCTATTATGATACTACCAATGAATTAAGTAGTTAACTGATTATGACTGAGTTTCTATAAATACTAGATCGCTCAAACTGAAGATGCAAACTTAGAATGCAATAATCAATCTGGTCATGATGCATTAATAATTGATACATGTATAACAGAAGTAACTGAGATATCTGACCTAGCATGTGTAATTCAAGAACTAAAGAAATACATAGCTAGGGTTCTGAAATTCATGCAATAATCTGAGTAACATGGTAGTCTGACTTGGAACATATAACTAACTAATTCATGATAACCAGTTGAAGTTCTAGAAACCTTAGGTCTATTCATGATAAGGGAATCAAGAATCTCACTTAAAACTAGGGACCCAATTATTAAAAGGAACCCACTAGTGAAATTCCACATACCTAGTGATGAAATCCACGGAGAAATCTTTAGATTTTAGGGATGGAACTGGTGGAACCTTGTTGCGTTCTTGAACTAGGTTCTTGACATTTTTATCCTCTCTTGCTTCTAATTTTCTAAGTTTTGATTTATGATTTTGACTTAGGTAAGTTCTTGTTATATTTCTAGGCTTAAACTGACTAAAATCTCATGATTTAGGGCTTAAACAATGTATCTTAGGGGTTAAACGAACTAGGAAAAGACCAAAAGAACCCTGAACTAATTGCTATCAAACCAATAGACGACCTGGACTGACGGGCCGTCGTTCAATCGACTGTCCGTCGTTTGGGTCCGTCTTTTGGGTCTGCTCGGCAAGCCTTCACTAAAACGGGCATAAATTTTTACTCGGAGGTCAGTTTTTAGCAAGCTCGGTGGCTATGGAAAGATAATTCAATTATCTATCATTTCATAGGTCATGGAGCACCTAATAATTTTTTTCTAAAAGTTATGACCATTTGAAGTTGTCCCTATAAGCAATTCCCCCCTAACTAACTACTAAGCATTACCTAGGGTCAGGCCTACGGACCATAGATCGAACAATGGTCCGTGCTGGTCATTCGTAGTTAATGTTAGCGGCTGTCCAACTTGAATCTCAATCCACGGACACAGACCACGGACCGTAGTTTGACTTATGGACCGTAGATCTGTTTGTGGATCGACACTTAGTTGATTTTCTGGGCAACATTTTTGGGAAGCTTCAGTTGCAAACGGCGGATGCAATGTATGGGCCGTAGATCAGACTACGATCCGACGATGATAATAATCGATTGCACCTGCAAATTTCTAAAAAGCTAATTTCTGATTTGTTTTGGATACGGGGTGTTACATTGATGATCTTCTGGTAACATGAAGCAATGAAGCTATGGTGAATAAGTTCATGCAAGAAATGGAGACCAAGTTTGAAATGTCAGATTTGGGTGAAATGAGTTACTTTGTGGGAATGGAGATTCATCAAGCTGCTGATGGAATCTTAATTTCTCAAAGAAAATATGCTTGGGATATTGTTAAAAGGTTCAAGATGGAAGATGCAAGCATGTACCGACCCCACTGGTTCACAATGAAATGATTTTGAAGTTTGTAGGAGGTGGCAGGACTTATCCAAAAGTTTATAGAAGTATGATTGGTAGTTTACTGTATTAGACAGCAACAAGACCCGATATCATGTTAGCGGCAAGTCTACTGACGAGTTTTATGCAAGATCCAAGTCAAATTCATCTTGGTGTTGCTAAACGAACGTTGAGATATATCAAAGGAACTGTTGATTATGATATTTGATTTTAAAGGGAAAAGCAAGGTAAACTGATGGGTTACTCAGATAGTGATTGGGCAGGAAGCGTTGATGATATGAAAAGAACTTCTGGATATGCTTTTACACTTGGTTGAGGCATGTTCTAATGGAATTCAAAGAAGCAAAAGGTGGTACCTCAATCTTCTGCAGAAGCAGAATACATCGCCACAGCTGGTGCAACTTATCAGGCTCTATTGTTAAGAAAGATTCTACATGATCTAGAGCAAAATGACATTGAAGCTATTGTCATTAAGGTTGAAAAAACGTCAACAATATCTATGGCCAAAAATCCAGTGCAACATGATCGTAGAAAAGATATAAATGTGAATTTTCACGCTATCAGGAAAGCAGAGAAGGATGGCGAAGTTAAACTTGTTCATTGCAGCTCAGATCAAAAAATCATAGACATCAAGACCAAGGCTCTTCCTAAGGGGAAATGTGAAGTTCTAAGGGCTAAGTTGGGAGTGTCCAAGAATAATCTGAAGGAGGAATGTTAGAAAATGAGATATTTCTATATGTTTTTTGTTTAATGGTTCTTTTAAAATATTATGTTTCGTATGTAAAAGAAAGGTAGTTCTTGATTTGTGGAATATGTTTTGTAAGAAAGTCAATAGTGGTTGGATATGTATGGTCCTCTACTTACTTTGCAAAAGCCTACGTAGATATATGTGTGTATGGCTTTTGAAATCTGAATCTGAATGAAAATTTGCCTCTGCTGAACCTTATCTTTTCCTCTAAAGTTTCAAATCCTAATACCCTGTTGTGGTAGTGAAACTGATATGAGATGATGGTTCTTGATGTAGAAATACTTAATCCATCTGATCCAAAACTTATCAGCTTTATGAGCTAGATCTCAACATTTCATTTCTACTGCTTTGTTGATCCATATTTGTATTTTCATAGTAGTTAGTCCACCCGCCAACTTGGGAAGGCACATATTAATCCTTGTTGTTTTGTCCTTTTTCCTGATAGTGCAGGTTCTTGACCAGATTAGATTCTATAGTAGACTTCAATAAGCTTTATGATCTTAGAGGGAATTACAAAAAATTAAGCAAGAAGCCTTGATTCAAAACAGGAATAATTGAACTAGCTATGTTCTACGGGCATAAGAAACTTTTTTGTAGTCCAACAAGACTTTCTTGCTACAATTCTATCAATAAAAGGAGGCCATTGGCCAAGAGACCTCTTCTTGGTGGATAGTGGCATACCTAGATATTTAAATTGTTATTCCCTATGGGTAAAACAAAACTACAGTAATAAGCTCTATTGTATTTATTCATTGATGCCACAAAAGTAAAAAGAGTACTTACCAATGTTTGCATGCAGACCAGAGGCTTGAGAAAATTGTTGGAAGCATTTGTACAGGACAGCAACAGAAGTGTGATCACCTCTTAAAAACAACAAAAAATCACATGCAAAGCATAGTTGAATAATACAAATTTTGGAGCACTTAGGATGATAGAAATAACAAGCGAACATCGAGAGATAGGGTCTCATTGTCTAAGTATCTTAGCATCATGAAAAGGTTAAGTAGGCTAACAATTTACTATGATTTAATAGTGAACAATTTTCATACACTCTAAAATCCACACAATGAATATAGTAGGAAAGGAAAATTCATCCAAAATCACAAATGTCCTCTATAATAGTTCCACGTGATCTTTTAAAGAAATATGTATCGTATAAATCTACTCAAGGAGATTTATAATTTTCTATTGCTTTCAATGATTTTTATACTTCCTATTTTGCATTACTGCACTCCTTGGGCATGAGAAATAGTTGGACCCTTTTGCATTACCTGTATGTTGATACCATGAAGAATTTGTTTGGTTGTTCCGAGAATTCACTTGTAGAAGTGCATACCATACTTTTTTATGTCGTCCGGATTAGTCATTTTAACCTCTGTGATAGATTTAAGCTCATACATTATTTTTCCTGGTATTCATGTCTCATCATTAAAGAAAAGTATTTATTGTTGATATCTCCTAGGTTTATCCAGTAAACTCTTCATTTCTTTCTCAGGGCACGTTATTCAATATTACTCAAACTTCCAATGTCCTGCAGATATTGTTTTTCTGTAAGGAGTTGATCATCTGTGCATTGTGAGACTATCTGGCAATATTCATTCCATCGTGGGTGATATTTTAAGTAATATTCAAGAATTCTTCATTATTTAGTCTCTTAAACACACAGGCTTGAGACCTTTGAGTTTTGCCCACACTTTAGCGATCCTCTCTTTTGGACACTATTGATTCTTTAGTGATGCTACAATATAATTGAATGGTCAGCTCAAACATTAAAAAATTTAAAGGAATGTTTGGCCCTCCATATAACCCTTTCCACTTTGAGTAGCATGCAAAATTAAATGAGCTTTTAGGAAGATCATACATAGTAACTACATGTTCCCATTGCATCATCATACTAAGTTCCCACATACTCTATCAATTCTGCTATGGTTTCTATTTGTTCCCAGTTGTTTATTGCTTCATTTATAATAGTATACCTTCCATGGTAGTTCATGCATCGATATATCTTGTATGCACTCAATGAAGTAGATGATATATCTATAGTTGTGACATGAGCCCCATATACTCTATCACTCTGGAGAACAACATTAGAATCACGAGCTATTATCTCTGGCTCTGCGACACCTTTGTCAATCTCTATTTAACTTATCCCAGAGGGATTTTTTTTCTCTACGGTATTGAATCCATATACTAAAGTAAGGAGACAATTAAGGTTACTAGTAGTGGTAGTTATGTGACAATGTATAACTTTGGAAGTAGAGTATATGTGAGAATCATGTAATAATTTGGATCCCAGCCTATCCATCCACTAAATCCTGATTGTTATTTGGGGTGTTCTTGTTAAGAATTATATGATTATCCACTCTGATTGAGTTTGGTTCGTTAACGCTCATTTCTGTCACACCCCTATTTTTCTCTCAAAATTGAATAGATTGTTTTGAAAGAAAAGAGTTTTTCCAATTAAAATGACATTTTGAAAAGGGATTATTCTATATTCAGAGTCGCCACTTTGAATTGAGTTATGGTGTTCCAAGTCACCTTTTTTGTTTAATCCCTAATCAAAAGGAAACGACTCTTTTTTTAGTCTGTGAACCAGAAATTCGGGTAAGAAATTCTGTTGATCGAGGGGAGGGTATTAGGCATCCCTCGAGTCCCGTGGTTCTAGCACGGTAGTTTTATTGACTTTTATGACTTAAACTAATTTTTGAATATTATATTATCAAAATAAATGTATTTACCCTCATTCTTTGATTTATCTTTGACATATTTAAAACGATCCTATTTTATAAGGATGTGAAGTTTTTATACATTACTATTATTATTATTATTATTTTTTCAACATTTGTTTGCTTCTTAATTTCTCTTTTTTTTATTTTTTTATTTTTCTTATTTGTTTTTTTATTGTATTTTTGTTTCTCTTTCTTATTTCTTTTTGTACTAATTTTTCACGTTTTTTTTTAACTTTCCTTATGTTTTTTATTTTTTACATTGATTTTTCTTCTTTTTCTTTTTTACCCTTTTTAATAGTTCTTTTTTTTTATGATGATAATAAAATATTTTATTATATTTTTTAACACTACACTTTTTGTTTCTTTTCATTTTTAAAGTATTTTTTATTATATTTTTTTTTAACATTTTCTCCATCCTTTTTATAATTCAAATGTTCCTTCTCCCTACTTCTTTTCTTCTTCTGTTATGCAGGTATTCTACCTCTTTTCCTTATTCTATTTTTATTGTTATTATTATTTTTATCTTTTTTCTTTTAATTTATTATCTTCTCCTTATCCTAACAAGTTTATTATTATTATTTTTAATAGCATCCAAAAAAGATAATGATGTAAGACAACACACATAATATAATATAAAATATAATTTAATGCTATTCTAGACACAACTAAACAAAGAATTCATTCAAATTAGTAAGACATAAATATAAAAATTTGGATAACTACGCATATTATCATTATAAAATTAACATCTTTACATAAAACTACACATATTATCATTATAAAACGAAATATGAAAAATAAGAATAGACTTGGACAATAATTTTACTTAAGTATGAAAAAACTATGTGTTATTTAATATGAAATAAACTACGGTTTGTAATAGCAATTTCACACTAAATATAACTCTATAAAGGATCTAAACATAAAGTTGATATGAAATATTTGAACATACTTCAAATAAAAACATAATGGTTTAACCACATGTGAAATTTGACAACTTCAATATATTGCAATCAATGCTTGTATAAACATGGTATTAATTTATACAATAAAAATTAAATGGTACCTCTTGCGAAAATTCCACAAAAAAAAAAACAATCCGAATAAGGAACCACGAAAGTAAACATCAACTTTAACTTTTGTTTGTGAGTTAAAGCAAAATATGAAATAAAATGTGAGTATATATGCTGATCTTTTTTTTTTTGGGTGATTTTCTTCCTTTTTGTGTGTGTATTTTTTCTTTTCCTCTACACGTTTTTTTTTTCCTCCTTTCTTCTTTTTTCTTTAAAAAATTGTGTATGTGTGTATATGTATAGTGATTAGGTGTGTAGTAGTGTGTACGTGTGTGCAGGTTGGGTGTGTAGTGTGAGTGGGGAGTATGGGAGTGGGTTCATGGGGTCGTGGGGTGTATGGGAGGGGGGTAGTGGTAGTTTAGGCTATAATTATAAAAATATTAATTGTTTTGAATAAAATAATTAAAAAAATGATACTAAATGGCTAAAAATATATAATTAAGAAATGATAGTGTATTTATTAATTTAAATTAAACGAAAAAAATATATATCTTTGTAACTTTTTATTTCTTTTTAAACGATTAAAAATAAAGTTCTTAAAAAAATGATTATATATATATATATATATATATATATATATATATATATATACATATATATTTAAAAAAATCTTTTAAACAAACTTAATAAAATAATATAAAAGTCAAAAAATATTTAATTTAGATTTATAAAAATATTTATGCTCTAAAATTGGTGTTAAACTTAAATTCGGTCAAAAATTACGTGTCTACAGTTTGTCTCTCTTTGACTGGAAACATGAAGAGTTTTCAAACAAAGAAGAAGACAAAGTGACATGTTTTGACCGAAATCTTATTTGAAAGACCAAAATTTGTGCGACCGAGTCCTTGTTTTGGACATCCTACATATCCCGGGTGATAAGGGAAATAGGTCACGTGTAGTTCAAGCAGATGAAGTGATGAGTTAGAAGTTAAGTAAGGTTCCATCAAGGCTCCAGATCTCGGCTCTTATCCTTACATACAAATTTTGAAAGCTATAGTCAAAAGAAACGTAAATGTACAAGCTCCTATCTATCCAGCTTTTGTTGAGTCTTCACTTGAATCTGGGCTTTAAGATATCACCTTAATTTTTGGGTGAATATCTTAACCTTGAATTGGAATGGAGGATGAACTTGCCACTTAGACTAAGCTTTTGACATTCTTCAAAATAATAATTTGAAAAATGCTCTTGAATGACTGCATGTTTTCTTGATCAAAAGTTGACTAGTAAAAGATGTGAGGAGGTCAGGCTGCTACATGCATTGAAGAAGCTAATTCTGACCATCATGGAATTGATCATTCTGAAAAAAAGTGGAAACTTTGTTCTTGAATTTCAAATTCATGTTTCGCTTGAGGAAACCTGAAAACCATCACAAACAAAAATTAAACAAAATTTTTCTCCCAGTTTTCACTGGGATTTTTTTTTGTGAGTTATTAGCAAATATAAATAAAAAACATAAACTCAGACTAGGAAGTGTTTATTTTAGGAGAAAATAAAAATAAAAATATAGACTAGGAAATGTTTATCCTAGGAGAAAGTAATCTAATCCCATTATCCAGGAGGGTCCTGCTAGTCCCATTATCCAGGAGGGTCCTGCTAATCCCATTATCCAGGAGGGTCCTGCTAATCCCATTATCCAGGAGGGTCTGCTAGTCCCATTATCCAGGAGGGTCGCTAGTCCCATCATCCAGGAGGGTCCTGCTAATTTCATTATCCAGGAGGGTCCTGCTAGTCCCATTATCCAGAAGGGTCCTGCTAATCCCATTATCTAGGAGGGTCCTTCCAATCCCATTATCTAGGAGTGTCCTGCTAATCCCATTATTCAGGCGGGTTCTGCTAATCCCATTATCCAGGAGGATCCTGCTAATCCCATTATCGAGGAAGGTTCTGTTAGTCCCATTATCTAGGAGGGTCCTGCTAGTCCTATTATTCAGGAGGGCCTTGCTAATCTCATTATACAGGAGGGTCCTGCTAGTCCCATTATCTAGGAGGGTCCTGCTAGTCCCATTATCCAGGAGGGTCCTGCTAATCCCATTATCCAGGAGGGTCCTGCTAGGAGGGTCCTGCTAATCTCATTATCCAGGAGGGTCCTGCTAGTCCCATTATTCAAGAGGGCCCTGCTAACAAAACATTTAATAGACTAACAATACCAACAAAACACTGTGAATGTTATCTACATTATTCGAAGTACATTCAAGAAAAATTATATTCAACCTCTCAGGTAATTGCTATTTTGATATATAGGCCAATTTTCATATAATTGAGTTCCACAAATCTTTATTGTAGGGTTTCCATTTCGCTCGTTGTAGACTAGGTTGAACATCTATGTTCCTCGAATCTTTAATCTTGAAACAACTTGTGTCCCTGCTTCAACAAAGAAAATTCATGAGTTGGAAAGGGTGGTGGTTGGTTTGTGGTTCCATATTTTGAGTAGGGTGGATCAAACACTTGTGACACTTTGGTTGTTTCCAACGGTCAATACTCCTTATTGATTGATTGTACTTTCATCCAAATTTGCTTATTTTTTGGGACCTAAATCCAATGCCTTTATTCCACAACACTCATTGTTTAGCCTTCATAAAATCAGAGACTTTTCAAACCTAATACTTGAAGACATATTATAACTCATTAGCATGATGCTTCGCCTAGTACAATTTAGAGAGTTGGTTGCGAGTCTTGAAATCCCTTCCTAGTTTCTTGACACAGACCCGACTCAAATACATATGAAACAAAGTGACGAAATGTATAAGAAAACTACAAACTACACGAGAATAAAAGAAAGAATTTGATGAAGACTCTCTTTTCAGTAAGAAGAAGAAAGAAAAACTTATCTAAGTGTGGGAGCCGAGTCTACGTATCATGCCATGAAATTTGAATTGATTTCCAGACTTGTCTATCCAATCTATTCATCAACCATTATTGATCATTCAATCTTGATGTGGAATCCCAACATTCAATGAAGCCATAAATAATTTAAAACCCTTATTCACTTTATGATATTTCACGGAGGTTTTTGCCACTAAAACTCTATCATGTTAATTTCTCCAGCTCACTTCCGCCTTATGGTGCATGTCAGGGTTTTCACCAATAAGACTCTCTCATATTCAACTCGTTTTCACCTTACGGTGCCCACTTAGGGTTTTCACCAATAAGACTCTCTCATTTTTATTTCTCTCTACTCACATTTGTCTTATGGTGCCCATTCAGGATTCTCACCAATAAGATTCTCTCATACTCAACTCATTTTCGCCTTACCGTGCCCACTTAGGGTTTTCACCTACCCTTAACCAACTTACTCTCAACATATCAAGGGTTGATGCAAAGACATTTATTTGATTGACTTTAGATGGTGGGGTTGATTTTGAGCTTTGGGATGAAAGACCAAATGAATAAACAAACGAATTTTGCCCCAGTTTACTATAATATGAATTTTTGGATTTGTATTTGGTTGAACCGAACCCAACACTAGGGCTGCCTACGTATCTTACCAAAACAAGAATCAGGTCGAACGTAGTTCAGGCGATTTTTTTTTTTTTTGAAAAAGCCAAAGAAACAACATAACCAAGAGTTTCCATTGAATCAACCTTTGAAATGTCGATCCCAAACATAAGGGTTTCTAATGCCAAAAATCAAATCATATATAATATCTTTTCACGGCATCAGCATTGACGATCATTTCTGTCATTTTGCCTTCTATATCTGCTAAGTAAAGAGCACCATTGGGTAATACCTTTTTTACAATGAATGGTCCTTTCCAATTTGGAGAAAATTTGCCTTTGGTTTTGGCATGATGTGGCAGAATACGTCTCAACACTAATTGACCCTCTTCAAAATGTCTGGGACGCAAATTTTTGTTGTATGCTCATGCCATTCTTTTCTGGTACAATTGTCCATGACATACCGATGTCAGACGCTTCTCATCAATCAAAATTAATTCCTCTAACAGTGTTTTGATCCACTCATCATCATCAATTTTAGCCTCCATAAAAATTCGTAGAGATGGGATCTAAACTTCTGCAGGTATAACTGCCTCAGTCTCGTATACCAGCGAATATGGGGTAGCGCCCACTGACGTACGACTGTAGTGCGATAACCCATAAAGCAAAAGGCAACTTTTTATGCCATTGTCGAGAACTTTGCACCATATTAGAAAGCATCTTTTTTATATTTTTGTTAGCAGCTTCTACAACCCCGTTTGCCTTTGGGCGATACAGAGTCGAATTTCGATGCTCAATCTTAAATTGATGGCATACCTCTTGCATTAAGTGGCTGTTGAGATTTGCAGCGTTATCACTAATAATCACCTTTGAATACCAAATCGACAGATGATGTTGAAATGGATGAAATCCACCACGACCTTCTTGGTCACTGACTTGAAAGTTACTGCTTCCACCCACTTTGTAACATAATCAATGGCCACCAAGATGAACCAATGACCATTCAATGCTTTTGGTTCTATCGGTGCAATCACATCCATTCCCCATGCCACGAAAGGCCATGGAGCAGACATTTCATGCAACTCAGAAGGAGGAGAATGTATCAAATCACCATGTGTTTGACATTCATGACATTTACGAACAAATCGTATGGAATCCCGCTCTATGGTGAGACAATAATAGCCTGCTCGAAGTATCTTCTTTGCTAGAACATATCCATTCATGAGGTCCACAAACTCCTGAGTGTACTTCAATCATGATTGTTGAAGCCTCTTGAGCATTTACACACCTTAGAAGACCTAAATCGGGTGTATTCTTGTACAGTAGGCCTCCGCTTAAGAAAAACCCACTTGCTAGTCGTCGAACAGTTCTTTTTTGATTACTAGTTACATCCGACAGACATTCTCCAAACTGAAGATATGTTTTGATATCATGAAACCAAGTTTTACCGTCAAATACTTCTTCAATCATGTTGTAATAAGCATGTTGATCACAAATTTGTATGTATAAAGGATCGATATGAGCGTCATCAGGGTGTTGGAGCATCGAAGATAAAGTGGCCAATGCATCTACAATCTCATTGTGAACTCTGGGAATGTGTCTAAACTTTATCGACACGAATCATTGACAAAGATCTTGTAAACAATTTTGATATGGTATGAGCTTTGGGTCACGAGCTTCCCATTCTCCTTGAATTTGATGAACTAGCAAGTCTGAGTCTCCTAACACTAACAGTTCTTGGATGCCCATGTCAGCAGCTAACCTCAAACCCAAAATGCACGCTTCATACTCAGACATATTATTAGTACAATAGAATCTAAGTTGGGCTGTTATAGGGTAATATTCCCCTGATTCAGACATAAGAACAACTCCTATTCCAACTCCTTTCTTGTTAGAGGCACCATCAAAGAATAACTTCCAACCTTGATTGTTATCGTGAATAACTTCATCGATACAAGATATCTCTTCGTCTGAAAAATAGGTTTTAAGTGGTTCATATTCTTCATCAATAGGGTTCTCTGCCAAATAATCTGTCAATGCTTGAGCTTTCATTGTGGTCCGCGTTACATAGATAATGTCAAACTCTGTGAGCAATATTTGCCATTTTCTAAGCCTGCCTGTGGCATGGGCTTTTGAAAAATATATTTCAATGGATCCATACGAGAAATGAGATAAGTAGTGTAAAATGAAAGATAATGCTTCAACTTATGTGCTACCCAAGTTAGGGCACAACACGTTCTTTCAAGAAGGGTGTACTTCGTTTCGTAAACGGTAAACTTCTTGCTGAGGTAATAAATGGCCTGCTCTTTCTTCCCAGTGTCATCATGCAGACCCAATACACAACCAAAAGAATTATCCAGTACTGACATATATATATCAAAAGTATTCCCGGCTCGGGAGGAACCAACACAGTGGGATTCGATAGGTAATTCTTAATTCTTTCAAAATCCTCTCGACATTCTTCATTCCACTCGACTTTGACATTATTTTTTAACAACTTAAAGATGGGCTCACAAGTTGTTGTGAGTTGAGCAATGAATTTGCTGATGTAGTTTAACCTTATTAGAAGGCTCATAACCTCAGTTTTGTTATTTGGAGGTGGCAATTCTTGAATGGCTTTTATTTTTGAAGGATCCAACTCGATACCTTGTCGGCTGACTATAAACCCCAAAACCTTCCCTGATGGTATTCCAAATACACATTTTGAAGGATTAAGCTTGAGATTATACCTATGGAGCCTTTCGAAGAATCTTCTCAAGTCTTTCACATAATTTGACCGCTTTTTTGATTTAATGATAACATCATCCACATAAACTTCGATTTCTTTATGCATCATATCATGAAACATGGTTGTCATTGCTCTCATATAAGTTTCCCCTGCATTTTTTAACCCAAAAGGCAGAACCCGATAACAATATGTACCCCATGGAGTGATAAAAGATGTTTTTTCTGCATCTTCGTCATTCATAATAATCTGATGGTAACCCCGCATAGCAATCCACAAAAGATGCAGCCTCGTGTTTAGCACAATTATCCAATAAAATATGGATGTTAGGCAAAGGATAATCAACACACATTCGAACTTTGCCGTCTCTCTTAGGGACGGGTACTATGTTGGCTAACCAAGAAGGATTTTTAGCCACTCGAATGACTTTGGCCTCAAATTCTTTTGTGATATCCTCTTTAATTACTACACTCATGTCGGTTTTAAGATTTCTCAACTTTTGCTTTATCGGAGGAAAATTAGGACCAATCGGCAACTTGTGAACAATCATGTCAGTGCTTAATCCAGGCATGTCATCATAAGACGACGCAAAAACATCTTTGTAATCAAACAGAACCTGGATTATATCGTTTTTTTGATGTCGAACATGTACGCTTATCTTAGTCTCCTTAATAATTTCATGATCCCCCCAAATTTATTGTCTCAGTTTCACTCATGTTTGGGTTTGACTTATTTTCAAAATGATTGAAATTCCTCCTTACTTCTTCAAATACTCCATCTTTATCATATTCAATTTCTTGACTTATTATTTCAAGATTAGGTCGAAGATTAGATTGGATATTAAGATATGGCAAAAAATTCTGCATTCTTGTCATATCACTAGAATCGGCATAGAAAGAACTGTATAAAAGAAAACGAACAAATATATTAGACTAAAATAAAAAAACAATTACATCCTATTGAAAAGGAAAATAGAGAGTTTGAAATAAAACGACAAGATAAAATCCGAATTACAATCCTTGAATGAATCGAACGACAAAAGGAAAAACAAGACAGACTACCAAGACTCGTCTTGAACGGGGAGAGGAGTGGCCTCCCAATTGTTCAGTTGGACATCAAGACCAATGAATTGCACATCTTTGTTGATAGTGCCTTCACCGAGTTCCACCATATCAACCTCGATAAATAAATCTTGAAAATAGTTGATCATTTCTTCGTTTACTTTCATCACTGGCACTGGAAAAGATGATTCAGAAGATTCTGTTGCGTGGGCTTTGATGAAATATTTGTAGATCGGGTGTATAGGCTTGGTAAGTGACCATACATCTCTCTTCTGCTTCTTTGCCTTCATTTTTTCCTCGACTCTGGGTTGGTAGCCTAAGCCAAATGTACCAATGCTCTTTCGTGGACTCACTGGATAAGCTCTCCCTTGCACGAAGATTCCCAAGCCTTTACCCGGCTCAAAATGTTTTAGCAATTCATTTACCACCATCAGAGACGCCATGGGCAACTGTGGTTTTGAAATGACATTCCCCTCGAGGACATGATCAACAACCACTACCTCAAAATCTTGATAAATTAGTGCCTCATTCTCATTATTCGCCTTGATAAAAGGGAGGTAAGAGTTTTTGTAGACTGACAGATCCCCCTCACCATGAACAATCACTTCTTGTCGATCGTATTCAAACTTAATCATTTGATGCAACGTGGAGGGGACTGCCCCATCCCTATGCACCCATGGTCTCCCTATCAATAGATTGTAGGATGCATTGATATCCAGCACTTGAAAATTCATAGTGAAATTGACAGGCCCTATGGTTAGTACGAGCTCTATCTCACTGATGACATCTGTTTTTGAGCCATCAAAAGCTCTAACACATACATTGTTGGGTTGGACCCTTTCAGCACTAACATTCAGTTTCTGTAGAGTGGATAAAGGACAAATATTTTCTCTAGATCCTCTATCGATTAGAACTCGAGTGACATATGAAAGCTCACACTTTACAGTGATGTGGAGGCCTTGGTTATGTCCTGTACCTTCCTTTGGTAGTTCATCATCTGAAAAGGTGATGTGGTTTACCTCAAATATTCTCCCAGCAATCTTCTCTAACTGACTCACTGTAACTTCACTAGGAACATGTGCTTCATTTAAAATTTTCATTACAGCCTTATGATGTTCATCAGAACGTATTAGCAAAGACAACAAAGAGATTTGGGCTGGAGTTTTTCTTAATTGTTCCAACACGGAGTAGTCTGATAGTTTCATCTTCCATAGGAAATCCTCTGCCTCTCCTTCAGTGACTGGACTATTTATTTGTATTTGGTCATTTTTAGTTTTCCTTAATTCCATCGGGGCATAACATCTTCCTGAACGGTTTATTCCTCCTACTTCATCTATTCCTTTATCGACTTCTTTCCCCTTGTATGTCACGACAGTAGGCTCATAATTCCAAGGAACAACTTTGGGGTTAGTCATTCGAGGTTGGGATACTGGCTTGATGATCACAGGAGGAATATGGGCTCCTTGCATGATCAAGATAGGCTTGTTTGGCCTTTTTAGGACAAACGATATTTCCTCACTCGGACTTGCCCAAACATCTTCAAGTGCTCCTTTCACAGATAAGATGGGTGTGTTTGATGGGCTCAACTTTTCTGACCTACTTTCCGCCCTTGAAGGCATCACTGGTTTCAAATCAATAACATTCGCTGACTTCTCAATGCCAGTTCCAACCTTAAGGATTGGCTTCTACGGAGATGCAAATTCGTCGCGACCCTTCATCATTTCTAGAATGTTTGTTTCAGTATGCCTCGGCAATGGATTTTTATTGATGTTGGGTCCACTCAGACTTTCAACTATAATTCGATTAGAATCAATCAAATCCTGAATGACCCTTTTCAATTACGAGCGTTTCTCTATGTTGTGCCCTGGGGAATTAGAACAATATGCGCAATGTTGAGAATAATCTAGATTTTTTGGGGAGGATTCAACATCTTTCTTTCAATAGGACTCAAATATTCAATGTTCTTAATTTTTGGAACAAGCTAGCATATGACTCCCCAATAGGAGTGAACTCATCTTTAGCTCCATTTCCCTTCTTATATTGTGGTCTAGGACGAAAAGGAATTTTAGTAGTATTTTGATGAACTTGTGGGGGGGGGGGTGGATGATTTTGGGGAAGTGGTGCATGCCATTGTGGATAAGAAGGGGGTGCAATTGGTTGTGCGTTAAAAACAGGATATGAAGAGTATGAGACAGAATATTGTGGAGCTTGGGAAGGAAAATAGTGTTGTGGAGAATTATCATGGACATAATTCTGAGGCGCTGATACAATAGTGGCTACATCCTCCCTTCTCTTCTTCCCTCCAATCTTTCCAGAACTATTTTGAAGCACTTGTGTTGTGGCTTTTAAGGCAGCTTGGATCACAATCTTTCTAGACTTGATGCCATTTCCCACCATTTCCCCTACCTTAATAACTTCAGCGAATGTCTTTTCGACGGCAGAAAGCAAATAGTGAAAGTAATCAGATTCTTGCACTTAGAGAAAAACGTCAATCATCTCTGACTCCTTCATTGGTGGTTTAACCCTACAAGCTTGCTCCCTCCATCTAACGGCATATTCACGAAAAATTTCCGTGGTCTTTTTCCTCAAATTGTCTAACGAGGAGCGATCTGGCATAATATCAATATTATATTGGAATTGCTGCATAAAACATCGAGCCAAATCATCCCATGTATGCCAGTTTGCAATATCCTGATCTATGAACCATTCAGATGCAATCCCTACTAAGCTTTCCCCAAAATAGGCCATAAGTATCTCTTCTTTGCCCTCTCCACCCTCAATTGATTGCAATATGTCTTCAAATGAGCTATGGGGTCTCCGTGACCATCGTATTTCTCAAACTTTGGAGTTTTAAAACCCGTAGGCAAATGGACGTGAGGAAACATACACAAGTCACTGAATGAGATGCCTTTGTGGCCTCCTAGTCCTTGCTTATCTCTTATACTCTGTTCCAAACTCTTCATTTCTTAGCCATCTCTTCATGTTCCTCATTCTTAACCATATTTTCAATATCGACAGGGGAACTATATTGATGAATATGGGGATAAGAGCTTGGAATTTTAATGGTCTCTTCAAGAGTGTAAATGTGATCATGACGAACTTTGGCGAAGGATCGTTATTGGATTTGGGCACCATTGTCGGTTGCAGGACGCTGTTAGTCGGGGCAGTTGACACAAAGAGTGGATTACTTATCATAGGTGTAGTCGAAGGGCGCACCATAGCAGTTCCAGCGACATTAGATGTGTTAGCATAGGGGCCGAATCCAGGGGGATATATTGGATCGCTTGTCGACACCTGTATAGGGGGTGACATATTTGTATTAAAATAGTTCCGGATTGAAGACGGTGGAGGTCGCGCACTCATCCAAGCCTCATACATCTCTACCATTTTTTGTTTTAATACCCTTATCTCTTTCGTTGACCTTGTTTCTTGTGAAGTCATCTGGTTTTGGATCTCATCATTGTCCGATTCGTTTTCGTCTTTGTGGGCCATTTTTTGTTTCCCTTTCG
The DNA here is from genome assembly GCA_016801875.1 of Solanum sitiens. Classification (NCBI taxonomy): domain Eukaryota; kingdom Viridiplantae; phylum Streptophyta; class Magnoliopsida; order Solanales; family Solanaceae; genus Solanum; species Solanum sitiens. The sequence continues at coordinate 1,035,661 of JABWTJ010000130.1, read as the reverse complement.
ACCTTGTATTGTAAGGATGTGATGACAGCTTAACCACAAACCAACCACCTTTAATCTAGTATGTCTCTCTTTCTTTCTTTCTCTCTCTCTCTGAATGGAGTAACAAACAGATTAGTATTAAGAAATTATGCATATTGCAGCCACATACATACTTCTAATATGGAAGACCTTATGTTTCATCCCGGCTTACCTAGGTGTTCTTCTCTTCCTTAGTTATTTATTATTTTATTATTATTATTTATTTATTTACTTATTTATTTATTTTATTTATTTATTTATTATTTTTTTTTGAAGTTTGGATCGAACCCTTTGGGTTGCCTCATATCATGTTGGCACATGAATCAGATCTTTGCGTAGTTCGAGAAAGATATTAATAATAACATTTTTTATGGCATGACATATGCACATAAGGTAACCAAAGCAAATCTTTTTCATTCATTTTCAAATACTTTTAAAACAATCATTTGAATAAAACATAAAAAAACAGAAATACCTAAGACTTAGATAGACTCTGAAAAGAAATAAAATAACAAAATGAAAAAAAAAACAACAAAAAAAAACAATAACTACTAATAATATAGACTTGAAAAGTAACTAAATCCTCGGATCTCAATCATCTCCAAGACCCTTATAAATATTCGCCAACACTTTCGGTAGATGTGGAGCAAAAGCATGGGCCTGTCGTCCCAACCTCTCATCGTTCTGGTGTAGATATCCAGCATAAACATTATTGAGTTCATCCCTGAGTTGTAATATTCGATCTCTGGCTTCACCCATACTGTCATAACAATTCTGTAACCAGTGCCGTGCAGTATCGACTTCATGCGTCAAATTTTCCCCTTGTTGTTGGAGCTCTTCAATTTGAAGGTGGAGTGCATCTCGCTCGGCTATCCTTTGACCTCTCTCAATCTCACACTCTGCCTGATAAGCACTGAAACGCCTTGCTATTTCTCTTTCCCGTTCCATAGAGGCCTTGACTTGAGTATGGAGTTTGAACTGTGCGCAGATAAGATGGGCCTTTTCTTTTTTATACTCCTCTTCCTATTGCTCCATAGCTCCTGTGGCAATGCCCAAGTCTTCTTGTAAGGTTAGAATGGTAGAACGGTGTTTTCTAACTCTAACTTCAAATATCGCATCACGTTGGGATAACTCCTCTTTAGCATTCTTCAGGTCATTACTTAGGATATCCAGAGTAGATCTATAGCTTCTTTCGACTTCGAGGCGAGCTTGCTTAATTCTAACCTCAATTTTTGCTTCTTGGTCTATGGACCCTTTTATCGATCCTTCTGGCATAACCTTAGGAAGGGGATGATCATGAACCCACTCTAAGTATACTTGGTCCACCTCACCTTTGGTGAGATCCTTCACCATATCGTGGGTACTTGAGACTATGAATCCCCCCCAAATCTTAAATAACTCTGATTGCCTTAAAGGAATATCGAGATGAAACTCATACATGAATTCATGCATATCTTCATTAGGTGGTAGAAACTGGCGTCTCCCAAGTTGTCGCATAACTCTAAGTGGCATGTAAGGTTGGACACCTCGAAGACCCATTAGGACGATGAACGATCGAAAAGTAGACATATATATCACCTTGGCCGATGGAAACCAATGATAATTCCACAAAATCTTGTTAGCAGTCAAATTATTGAGGTATTGCTTCCAAGGCTCAATACCCTTCGGAAAACTATGATCTTTGATTCTTTGCTTGTGCCTCTAATATAATCATTCCATTCTACTTTAAAGTCCACTGCATAAGGGTGATGATGAATTTGCTCAATCATCTATAGTTGTAATAACATATTGCATCCCTCAAAGTAGTCTTTTCCATTCTTGCAAATTGTTAAAGCACGATAGATGTCTGCCAGAATCATTGGTACGAGGGTGATATTAGGCTTTTTCTCAAAAGCTGTAATGTCTGCAGCCAAGTTCATGCTAATCTTTCCTGCCTTTTTTGGAAATACCATGATCCCCCAAAAAGCCACCACGAAGGGATCGTAACTGAATGCTTCCCAGGTCAAACGACATCCATTATTACGGAGTTTCTTTCCATATACTTCGAATCCATCCTGTTTGCCATATCTTTTGTACAAAAATTCTAACGAAACCCATCCATTATCAAGACAACTACTTATATCATTCTCATTTATATGCAGTAACTTTGGAAATCTCCTACCATTAATATGTTTTGGTATCATAGGCTCTCCTTTGTGAAGATGTTTACCCTTTCCAATGAACGACCCTATCTCTTCCAGTGTGGGGGTGAGTTCACAACCAGAAAAATGGAATACATTCCTTAACGGATCCAAAAAACGGACTAGTGCTTCTATCAAATCCCGTCGTGGCTCAACATACAAAAGGTTTCGTAGAAATCCCAAGCGTTTGAACACCATTCCTTTTCCATGATTTGTCATATTTTCATACCATGTCTTCCAAAGTGTCGGGGCCTTATCCAATATCATGAATCGAGGCGATTGATCCTCCCTTTGACTCTAATCTCCCTTTCCATAAGGATTCATATTTTCCAATATTATGATAATGACAAATTAGGGCTTAATAAAACATTTTTTTAATAAGAATAACGTAAAAATTATACCAAAAAAAGGAATTTTTTTATTTTTATTTTAAAAAAATATGGTTATTAAAAGAATAATGAGAAAAAAAATTAATATATATATAATTAGTTCATCTAAAGCCGGTCAACATTTGTATAGCCTTTCCAATAATGCAACAAGTAGCACAATAATGCACATGACAATCTTAATTAGGGATACCTGTCCTAGACAGGCTCGACCCCTATGTCGAGCTCCCCATTAATTCAACAATATGCATGATGCAGATGAATCGGATCCTATTAGGGATAGTCATAGTTGAGGCTTGTTTTACTAGGTAAACAACCTAATAGAGCAGGTGTCTAGACTGACTGTAAAACGAGCGGACCACTCGAGTCGAGAAGGGACAGTTTACCAGTAGCAGGGCTTTCTGGCTTTCCCATCCTAAGACATGTGTTATTATAAAATCCTTCCCAGGAGCGTTGCCGCATATCTGGTATCTCATGGTTCGGGAGTATAATCGCATCTCCGAATAAAGTATTTCAGAAGAATCAGATGGGTGCGCGATGAAAGACAGTTATATAATAGTTTACATAATATCAAAAGGTAAATAAGCAAGCAGATAACACATTGTGTCGTCAAATACAATATCCAAAAACTGATAAATACGTAAATAAATAATAATGTCATGTACAAGTCTATATTTACAAGGTCGAATTCTAGTGAGTCCCCAGCAGAGTCGCCATATGTCACACCCCTATTTTTCTCTCAAAATTAAATAACTTGTTTTGAAAGTAAATAGCTTTTTCAATTAAAGTGACATTTTGAAAAGGGATTATTCTATATTCAGAGTCGCCACTTGGAATTGAGTTATGGTGTTCCATGTCACCTTTTTTGTTTAATCCCTAATCAAAAGGAAATGACTCTTTGTTTAGACTGCTAACCAGAAATTCGGGTAAGGAATTCTGTTGATCGAGGGAAAGGTATTAGGCATCCCTCGAGTCCCGTGATTCTAGCACGGTCGCTTTATGAACTTTTATGACTTAAACTAATTTTTGAATATTATATTATCAAAACAAATGTATTTAACCTTATTCTTTGATTTATCTTTGACATATTTAAAACTTTCCTATTTTATAAGCATGTGAAGTTTTTATACATTATTATTATTATTATTATTTTATTTATAATTATTTTTTATTCTTTCAACATTTGTTTGCTTCTTAATTTCTCTTTTTTTTATTTTTTTATTTTTCTTATTTGTTTTTTTATTGTATTTTTGTTTCTCTTTCTTATTTATTTTTGTACTATTTTTTTTCACATTTTTTTAACTTTCCTTATGTGTTTTATTTTTTAAATTGATTTTTCTTCTTTGTCTTTTTTACCCTTTTTAATAGTTCTATTTTTTTATGATAATAATAAAATATTTTATTATATTTTTTAAAACTACACCTTTTGTTTCTTTTCATTTTTAAAGTATTTTTAATTATATTTCTTTTTTGTACATTTTCTCCATTCTTTTTATAATTCAAATGTTCCTTCTCCCCTACTTCTTTTCTTCTTCTATTATTCACGTATTCTACCTCTTTTCCTTATTCCATTTTTATTGTTATTATTCTTTTTATCTTTTTTCTTTCAATTTATTATCTTCTCCTTATCCTAAAAAGTTTATTATTATTATTTTTAATAGCATCCAAAAAAAAATGTAAGAGAACACACATAATATAATATAAAACATAATATAATGCTATTCTAAACACAACCAAACAAAGAATTCATTCAAATTAGTAAGACATGAATATAAAAATTTGGATAACTACGCATATTATCATTATAAAATTAACATCCTTACATAAAACTACACATATTATCATTATAAAACTAAGTATGAAAAATAAGAATAGACTTGGACAATAGTTTTACTTAATTATGAAATAAACTATGTGTTATTTAATATGAAATAAACTACGGTTTGTAATAGCAATTTCACACTAAATATAACTATATAAAGGATCTAAACAAAAAGTTGATATGAAATATTTGAACATACTTCATATAAAAACATAATGGTTTAACCACACGTGAAATTTGACAACTTTAATATATTGCAATCAATGCTTGTATAAACATGGTATTAAATTATACAATAAAAATTAAATGGTACCTCTTGCGAAAATTCCACCAAAAGAAAACAATCCAAATAAGGAACCACGAACTCAAAACCACGAAAGTAAACCTCAACTTTAACTTTTGTTTGTGAGTTAAAGCAAAATATGAAATAAAATGTGAGTATATTTGCTGATCTTTTTTTTGTGTGGGTGATTTTGTTCCTTTTTGTGTGTATATTTTTTCTTCTCTTCTACACGTTTTTTCCCCCTCCTTTCTTCTTTTTTCTTTAAAAAATTGTGTATGTGTCTATATGTATAGTGATTAGGTGTGTAGAAGTGTGTACGTGTGTGCAGGTTGGGTGTGTAGTGTGAGTGGGGAGTATGGGAGTGGGGTCATGGGGTCGTGGGGTGTATGGGAGTGGGGTAGTGGTAGTTTAGGCTGTTTATAAATTAAATATATATAAAATTATAATTTAAAAAATATTAATTGTTTTGAATAAAATAATAAAAAAAATGATACTAAATGGCTAAAAATATATAATTAAGAAATGATAGTGTATTTATTAATTTAAATTAAACGAAAAAAATATATATCTTTGTAACTTTTTATTTCCTTTTAAACGATTAAAAAATAAAGTTCTTAAAAAATGATTATATATATTTTTCTTTTAAAAAGAATTGTTAAATAAACTTAATAAAATAATATAAAAGTCAAAAAATATTTAATTTAGATTTATAAAAATATTTATGCTCTAAAAATTGGTGTTAAACTTAAATTCGGTCAAAAGTTATGTGTCTACATTTCCACCAATCGTCCAAGCTTATTATGATTATTCTTGCAATACTGATTGAGCTACTTTTTCTTGAGCCATTTATTAATACCTCGCACATTCTAGATAATCCATGCGTTGAGGTAATTAAGAAAGGTGTCCTTTATCAGGAGGGTGTTTGTTTTTCCAAAATGTATCTCTTTTATCAAATCATGCACTAGACATGTTTTTAGAGTTTTTTGAGTTTGCTTTTGGGGAGGTATGTTAGTACCAGTCTGAGCTATCAAAGTTCCTTAAGGAGCATTAAAGGTAGGACCTGCAATTTCTATGCTGCCACGTGATTTTTGAGGGTGTTGAGCATATATTCTGGTAACCTGATTTTGACATTTTTGATGATCTTAGAGGGAATGACATCTTTAGCTATCCATGTTTGTTCAATCTTCCTCGACTCAGGTCTCTTCCGTTGTTTTGCTACAAGATCTTTTATATCCTGTGGATGGAAGAAGAGTTAAACTGCAGAACATACATTACAGAAGTTAAAGCAAAACTCATACACTAATTTCTTCTAATACAGATTACCATTGGGATGCAAAACAATTATCTCATCCAGCAAGGTTTTAGTGATATTCACTTCTATCAGCATCCCTGCGAAAGTGATTCTAGTTTGTTTTGATGTGCACTCATTACCATAAACAGGAATTCCCAACACACTTGCTATTCTACATAATAATTCTCTCCCATAACACGACGTTGGAAAATTTGGAATTTTAATCCAGAAGTGAAGCAATGTAGAAATCGCTGAAATTAAAATCCCGAGTCCAAGGTTTTTGAATAACATGCTTGTAATTCATTGTGTGTGGACTAGAAAAGAGTACATCATTCTGATGTATAGTGAAATGGTATCTAATTACGTAGTCTCCTTCTTCATGGTAGAAAATCTTTGGTTCCACATCACATGCCTAGAACTGCCCAATGTATCTATTAATAGCATTATACCCTAGTGTTTCTCCTATACAATAGGCAAGTAAAAATGAGTTCCACTTGGTTACTTCTGTATAAATTGCCTCTTGGATTAGTTCTATCTGTTGTTGCCCGTTCATAGTTTCTCGAGGGATATATTTGACAGTCAAACCACTAGTTGATGCCCCATTATTAGTGAATAAGGATGTCCATGTAGAATCTTCTTATTTGTGGTTAAACCCAACAACTACAATGTTGTAAGGAGGTGGAGATTGAGATCCTCTTGTTGCAGATCTGGGAACCGTTGTTCCATTGATTCCTCGGGTCTTCAAACCTAGAATGCAATCACAATGCATTGATTCAGCTAGTGGGATGAATATTAGTTGTACCCTCCTAAAAAAATTATCGGCCCAGAGGAGGTGTACCCTCATGGGTTGTTTTAAACCCAGTGGGTAGTGTCATGCTGATTTGTTTCCCTTTATCGTCATGATTCATTAGAGGATTAGAAATGTGTATCACAGAATTAAGTTGTTTCTGATGTCTTCCTAGACCTCTTTCATGATCTCTAGCCATGGCCTCCACTAGCAGCGCACGTTCAATTAACGTGAGCTACCTTAAGAATTATTCTATTTCTTCACTTTATTTCTGAATAATGCTAATTCAACACAACATTGGAATTTTGGTTTGATGTTAAAATTTTGAAGTATTGACTGAATTAAATTTGATAATTTTGCAATGGAAGAAGTTGATGTTTTGTGGTTGCAGCTTGTCCATCCTGTATAATCGTTTCAGCTTGTTTGAACAAATTGGGCATAAAAATATTGTGTTAGAAAAATAATATTGTTGTAGCTGTTTGTGGAAATAAAGACTTATGATAGACATCAATTGCATTTATCTATGGATATTTGTTCATTACCTTTTAAGCCACATGCAACTTAATCACCAAAGCATTTGCCACAAAAATGAATTTAGTCGTTACTTTGGTGAGTAAATTCATTTTTATTGTAAATACTTTTGTGAGGAAGTTACAGGTGGTATAAATGGCATTGAACAAAAGTTCTTAGATAAATGCAAGTGAAATCTATTATAACTCTTTATTTCAACAAATAGCCACAAAATCTTCATTTTCTAAAACAACATTTTTATGCCGAACTCATTCAAACAAGATGAAGCATGTATACCTGATAGACCACCTCTAACGATAACCACTTCTACTTCTTTGTTTGTAAAAGTAACCCTTGCAACATAAAAATCAAATAACAAATGCATTCTAAAACATACCTGAATTGTTAGAGCGGCTTCATCTAAAGCCTTGAAAGGATTCCACTCTAATGGCAGAACGATGGATGCTTTCGATGTTCTATCGAGGTGATGTCCAGATATATATTATGAAATTATTTTCTATTAATTGTCCTTTTAACTGTGTAATAGGTAAAAATATAGTACCTTAATTATCACTTTATTAGCTTTTGTTCTTTAAATTCACAAAAATTGAGTAGTTTAAAACACATCCTAGTAAAGTGCATTAAAGATGTTGCGTCAATTTAACGCTCAAAAGGTTCTTAATTTACCTTCTAAAATATCAGTCAAAGAAATCTAGTTTTTGATTTGAAGGTAATTCGTCAAAGGTGCTCAAAATTGTCTTAAATTTCACCTTAAAATCTTTCCTTTTCTTTAAAACATACCGGAACTATGAAATCCCAAATATTTGACAATCAAGACTCGAACCATTCTTTATTTGTGAATAGGATTGTAGGGAGTGATTCTAATTTTTTATGGTCTTAAGGTCAGTAGACGTAACACCTAAAATTTCAAAAAGATATAAAGGAAAATTCATTGAAGTCACCCGTCTGCCTTTTGTTTTGAGTAAACTTATATAGACCATATCTTTTAACACATAAATATTTGAGTGACCCATGACTTAGAAAATTCAAGATCCTTGAGTCTTCTTTCGAACGCAACCAAGTTTTCTAAATTTCAAGCTCCAAGTAAGAACTTATGGCTATTTCAGTGAACCTTCTGCATTTAAGGAATTCCATTCATTTTATGAAAAGTGTATTTTTTTACTTTTCCTTTTTCTCACTAGGCTTAGAACGTTCTTCCTTACTCAAATAAGGGTGTATTCAAATTCTAAATCCCCTCCTCACGTTCTTAAGTTGTCATGACCCAATGGTACCCCCTAGATGTAACATACGTATAGAACCCTGAAGGACTCCATGCACGACACTTAGATGTGATAACATAAGAAATAGAACAACAAGAGTAAAATAATAGTTCAAGCCAAAACATTTGAGAAACAAAAAATGGAAGTCTCAAACACTTGTCTCATCATAGCTATTTAATACAATTGAATGAAATTGGTCCTATCCCATAAATCATTTTTAAAAAAATACATGAAAGAAATTGAAAAAAAAAAGTCCGTCCTCAAAGCATGAGGACACCCAAAGCTCAAAAATATGTCAAATCCATCTCTAGAAACAAAATTGAGTACCCTGATTGCGGAACACTACATTTGGGGAAATGTAGGCCAATGTATGCCTTAGTACAAAATAATGTACCAAGTATTACAACCATACATATAATATTTAAATCATTCTATAAAGGAAATTTTATTTCATGACATGCAATTGAGCAAGTTAAAACATGATATAAAAGAGTGAGAAAACATAAGTCATGGAATCTTGGTAAATGCAAGCTAACTTAATCTTTAAAATCTTTGAACCTATATGCAATACTTCTTGAAGTAACCTTAGTCAAATAATACATGTGGGGATTAGCCTGTACACACATAGACACCATCTGAGTTATAACATGATCTCAATGTCTCCCACAATGAAAAGAGTTGTCCTACTTGCCATGGTAGAACCATGAACTTCTAGCTTAAGTGGATCAACATTCAATTCAACGTATGGGGCACATTGTTAAGGGATAAGGAGATTGTTACTAGAAATATGACCTCTACTAATGGTGGAGCTTCTATCTCATGACATTTCTTTTTGAAACCCGACATCTACAACAAGAAAGCTTCCATTCCATCAATAACCTCTCGGTGATAAGCATAAATCCCACAAAATAGTAATTTCTAATTTGAGTTCATTATTCATTTAAAGGTTCCCTTAGACAACCAATACAAGATAGTTTCATTAAGATAACTCTTACTGGTTGATTCAATTAGGTGTGAAATCCTTTCAACCTAATAATCCTCCTCTATTCAAGAAAACCTTTCACATCATGCTGTTATGTGTTTATAGGAATATTCTTTCAAAACACAACATCATCATTGGAACTTTACTCTCAAATCACCCTTAAAACATTTGCATAGATTTCAGTAGAAAAGGCATGTCTATAATTCACCTATTGAGGTTGAAATTCCAACATCAATCATCCATACTTAGGAAATATTAGATATGAATATCATCATTAATACATGTAAATATTTCAATACGTACTTAATGTTATAAAACTATTCCTTGAAGATCAAAACCCCGCATCATATGATTAATAACATGAAACACATGGGGATTACATGGGTTCATGGGGAAATGATCATCTCTCATCAATTCATGCCTAAGACATCATTATTAAATCATTGGAGTCGGTAATGAAGAGCACCCATGATAATTGAAGAAAACCCAAGTCAATTGGCGAATTCAATCTTTTTCAATATAGGAATTTTGGAATCAACGGATGAAAACTATCACAAATTGAATCCAAAATGTAGTCTTTAATGGAGGAATAGTGAGATTGACTTGAAACCGTAAGTTGAATCCTTCTTCTTCTTCTTCTTCATGTTTCTAGTCAAAGAAATCTTTGGAGACGAGATTTGGTTTTTCTTTTTTGATTTTTGAAGAATGAAGTGAATGGGTTAACTTGGGGGTTTAAAAATCTTATATAGGGTCAGAGTAAAGGATAAAACGATATACTATAGGAACTAATTAATTAGGAAAAGACCCAACTACCCTTGAACATAATTGACAACTAACCACCAACAGACCCACTCGACGGACCGTGGTCTGACCCACGGCTTGTCATTGTGGTCAGTTGTTGGTCCTCAAAAACCCGATGTTGTGCCATCAAACAACAGACTGTGGTCTAACCTACTGTCCGTAGGTCGAGCTGTGGTCTTGGAACTCAAGTCACTTGGCAGGGTGACCAACCAATAAACCATTCTACTGTTCGTTTTTTAGCTCCCAAACCGTGGTTGGCTGTCACGACCGAAGGATATCCCCTAGATGTAACATGGCGTATAGAACCTCGAAGGACTCAATACAAGCCAACAGTTCTCATAACATATTCAATGAAACAATAGTAGTAAAAAAACAATTCAAGTCTAAAAAATTTCATAAAGGAAAGCGGAAGTATGGACATTTAGTCTCAACATTGCCATCTATTAAAGTATTTGAATGAAATAGGAACATGTCCGAAAATGGAAAGTACATGAAAGGAGATAAAATATATGAAAAATCTATCCTCTAACCTTGAGGACTCATCAAGCTCAGAAGATACTCAAGTCCATTATCTAGCCACAAGAATTATCACCTTGAAAAACAGACCCTACACTTGGGGAAAATGTAGGCAAAGTTAGTATAAGAATGTACTAAGTATGATAACTATGCATAAAAATATTAAAACATTATTAAAAGGGATATTATATTTCATGTCATGCAATTTATCAAGTTTAAATTTCACGTAAAAGTTTAGAGGTCATAAATCACAAACACGGTAAGTCACCATCCTTATTCCTCCACTACTGAACTTGCAGTCCAAAATCACAATCGGCTTCCTCAGAGAGACTTTCATCAACTCCCAATCCTTTCTTGGGGAATTATCAATGTTGGATTTCCAACACACATGTTAAGCATAGAAACGTTGAACACCGGATGCACCAATGCCAACTCATTTGGAAAATCTAACTCATAGGCAAACCTTACCAATACACCTCAAAATTTGATATGGACCTACATACCGCGGACTAAGCTTCCCTTTCTTACCAAATTTGATCACCCCTTTCATTGGTGATATTTTAAAGTAGAACATATCATGAACATCGAATCCAAGATCCCTTCTTGTAACATCAACAAAAGACTTTTTTCATCTTTGAACGTTTTCAACCTCTCTCTAATATGTTGGTGTTTCTAAATGGCTTCATAAACTAGCTTAGGACCTATCAAAGAAACATGACCCACCTAGTACAAACCTATAGGAGATCTAAACCTCCAACCATAAATAACCTCAAATGGAGCCATATCAATACTCGAGTGATATTATTATAGGAAAATTCCATCAATGACAAATGTCATTCCAATTACCCGTAAAATAAAACCCTTAGCAAGTCTTCCAAAGTTAAGATCATATGTTCCACTTTCCCATTGGTTTGGGGATAAAAAGTCGTGCTAAGCTTAACCTTGGTACCAAGACCCTTTTGGAACGACTTCCAAAATTTGGACGTTAATTGGGTACAATGATCGGAAATGATAGACAAAGGCACACCATGAATTTTTACCATGTCTATCAAGTACATCTTAGCATAGTCTTTTGCCGAAGAAGAAACTTTAAAGGGAAGGAAATAAGACAATTTTTTCATTCGATATAGTCTCGACCCATGGGTACCTAGTAGATGTGACATGATGTATCGAACCACAAAGGACTCCATACAGGCCACTTAACATATCATAAAATAAGCAATAGAACAATAAGTGTAAAATTGTATTTAGAGTCTAAGATTTTCATAAAAGAAAAAGTGGAAGTCCAGACTCTAGGTCTCAACATTGCAATCTATTACATTATTCTAATAAGAAAGGGACATAGCCCATACAATAGAGTCCAAAAGAGAAATACAAGGAATGAAACTACAATGTGAAGTCATTCATCCTCGAATTATGAGGACTCACCAACATGCAAGGAGAATAAGACAATCCAAGTTTTAACCACAATGAGGATATCAGTGAGAAGTGGACTCTACACATGGGAAGAGTATAGGAAAAATAGGTGTTAGTATAAAAATTCACTAAGTGAGATAGTCATGCTTAAAGAATTCAAAACGTGTTAAAAGAGATATTTCATTCGAAAGCATGCAATTTACCATGTTTAAACATCATCATTACATAAGATAAACACTTCATAAATACCCTCAAGGCGCTCTTGTGCAATACAAGAATAAAACCAGGAAAAGCTAACCCATTCTAAGCAAACAACTTAGGCCAGCATCATATTTTAATGCAATTTAGTAATATCTTTAAATCTTTCGAACACTTATGGGTTACTTCTTCAACCATGCCTTAGTTCATTATTGAACTTCTTGTTCATGAGGAAAATACACCTTAACTGACATTACATCATTTTTGTTTTAACATGGAATTTTGTGGCACCTACACATAAAAGGGTTGGTCTACTTGCATAAGGTAGAACCAGTCACTCTTAGATTAGGTGGATACACTAGATAATATCCTACAGGGGCACATAGTTAATGGTATATGAATATTGTTACTAGAAACACAACCTTTCTACCGGAGAACTTTCATTTGAAGAGGTTGCTTCTAGAAACCCTTCCTTACTACACCAGAACTTCTACCTCACACAATATACACTCGGTGGTGATAACTAAATTCCCAAAGAGTAGTTAATTCTCTATTAACATCATTACATATGAAAGGGAGCCCTTGGCCCACTAATTGAAGGTACATCATTAGAATATCTCTTTTTTGTTAGTAGTGAAAGGCTGCCCTTGGACTATAGATTCAAGGTGCATCATTAACTCAACTCCTTAGAATTTCACATGAAAGGAGGCCCTTGGCCTACCGATTCTAGGTAAATCATTAACTCAAATCTTTAGACCATGTGTGAGAAACTGTGACCATCCATCTTCTAGTTATATAGGCTCTTTAGCCTTTTGTTTAATCATGTGAGAAAACCTTTAAAACCTATTAATCTTCATTATGTGAGAACTCTTTTGCATTATGTTCAATGTTTATTATGAGAATATCCTTTCAACAACACAACAACGTCAACAACAATCTTGAAACTTTACATTCGAAACATTATTCAAACAATTACATACATATTATAGAAAATGAATAATCTCATACTGCACCTCCTTCAGGTTCAAAACCCTATTTGAATCATCACATCTAGAACTGAAGCGTTAGACATTGATATGATCATAATTCAAGTAACCACACAACTACATGCATAATTTCATAATATTCTTTTTCATCAACAAAGACCCCCATCATAAATTACAATTGAGTAATATTGGGGTTTCATGGGTTCTTGGGGGATTCTTCGTAAAATAATAGGGAAACTATCAATTCATACATAATATAACATAATTCAAACGATTCTAAGGAACCAGTGACTTTGGAATCAAACTTAAACTTTTGGGGAATTATATCTTTGAAATTGTTGTTTTGAAGGGACTCCAGGGATGAAATTTGTCCATGGCTAAAAGGCTAGCATAAGTTAGCAATTAAACCCAATGAATTGGAATGAAAACCTTCTCCTTAAAACCTAGCATTTACTTCCTCCTCATTCTTCTTCTTCTTCTTCTTCTGCTACTTCTTTTTTGAGTTTTCTTTTTTTTAAAGAATGTATCTTGAGAATTGATTGGGTTTTGGAAATAATGAGTTGAATTTTGGTGAGTTTTGACTTATCATGACTTATATAGTTATCCTACACTTCCCCAAATCGACTTCACTTTGATAGACTTAATCCATAATTTCCCAAAACACCCCTCACTTTAAGTGAGTTGCCAATCTGGCATGAGGGGCTCCACAAGCTGTGATCAAGACCACGAGTTGTGTTACCCTCCGTTGACTTGAGGTAGTTTCTAGGAAACTTGTGCCTTTATTCCACAAGCCCAAGGCAACTTTACGAGGGACTCCATGAGCCGTCGTGTTTGCCACGACTCGTGGTCCATCTCGTGGGCCAAGAGGCACTTCCTTACCACTTCCTTTCCATTCTCACACACCTAACTATCCTCCAAGAGCCTACCCACGAGCCGTGGAGTTCACCCTGGGTCGTTCAATGATTCGTACCAAGAGTAAAGGTGGTGGTTATTGTCACTAGGGCAGTTTCTAGTTGAGATTGGACTACCTTAGTCCTCTCCCTTCTCACTTTCCCACCTCCTTGACTCTAAACCTAATGTTTAAGCTTTAGTTTAGACTACTAATTTCCAGGTCTTTACAATATCCCCATCTTAAGAAAATTTATCCTCGAATGATGATCTAGATACCTTATGGAAGTAAAGACTCAAGACTAGCATCCCATCATGAATGCAACATCAAAACAATGAGGATTACCTTGAGAACTAGACCCTACACTTGGGGAAAATGTAGGAAAAGTAGGAGTTAGTATAAAAATGCACAAAGTATGATAGTCCTACATACAATATTGAATACATACGAAATAGATATTTCATTTGAAAGAATACAATTTACCAAATTTAAACATCATCATAACTTACGAGAAACAATTCATAAATACCCTAAAGGAGTACTTATGCAATGCATGAACAAAACCCCATAAATCTCACTCATGCTAAGTAAACAACTTAGACTATCATAATATTCAATGCAAGCTAGACAAATCATTAAAACTTTTAAACATTTACGGGATACTTATTCAAGCGTTCCTTAGTTCGTTATTGAACTTCTTGTTCATGTGGCATATACTCCTTAATAATCCTGTGACCATGTGAACTCTAACATGGAATCCAGTGACTCCTACACCGAAATGGGTTCGTCTACTTGGAAAATGTATAACCGGTAACTCATAGCTTAGGTCGATCAACTAGCTAATATCTTACGGGGGAACGTAGTTTATGGGATAATGTGATTGTTACATGAATCCCAACCTTTCTATGAGAGCGCTTCCATCTCAAGAGGTTGCTTCTAGAAACCTGACCTTACTACGGGAGAGCTTCCACCTCATACAATATCCACTAGGTGCTAAGCAATAAATTCGCACGGAGTACTTAATTCTCTATTAACATCATTACTTATGAAGGGGTGCCCTTGGTCTACTGTTTCAAGGTACATCATTAGAATTTATCTTTTAAGTTACTCATGAAAGGGTGCCCTTGGCCTACCAAGTCAAGGTGATTCATTAAGTCAGCTCTTTAGATTTTAACAGGAATGGGTGCCTTTGTTCTACCTATTAAATATACATCATTATCTCAACTCTTTAGACCGTGCGTGAGAAACTATAACCATCCATGTTCTAGTTATGTAGAATCTTACGGATTTGATTTAATTAGGTGAGAAATTCTTTCCAACATGTTAATCTTCATTATGTGATAACTCTTTAACATTATGTTCAATGTGTATTATGAGAAAGTCATTTCAACAACACAAAAACATCAACACGATACTTGATACTTTACTCTCAGATCATCATTAAAACAATTGCATAGATATTATAGAAAATGCATAATCTCATACTTTACCTCCTTGAGGTTTAAAACTCTCGTCCAATCATCACATCTAGAATTCAAGAATTAGACATGGATAAATTTATAACTCAACTAACTCAATCACAACAAGCATTATTTCATAACATTCTTCTTTCATCAACAAAGACCCACATCATAAATTACACTTGAGTAATATAAGGGTTTCATGGGTTCGTGGGGGTTTCATCATAAAAATATAGGGAAACCATCAATTACATATAATATAACATAATACAAACATTAGAATACCATGTGTGCCTAGCGATCAATGGGTCAATGAAAGAATATTTCATGCTTCTTCATTGTGTGAGACCCAGAAAAGGTAAAATGAATTTTTAATGAAATACCTTTGACCTTTTATCGTTTCTTGAAGTTTCAATCGGTGTTGCTACTTTATCATATTACTAATAGCCATGAGCGATTCGATAATGCAGTACATGTCTATGAAAGCAGTTGATATGAAACAGATAGATTTGAGTAGAAAGGGAAGATGATTAAATGAACAATTAAACTTGTATACATAAACCAGATATTAAACACGATTGTAATTGTGTGTATAAAGTTAAACATGCACTCGATATCAACTGTTTAAGAGTTTGAGGGATCTAATAAGTAACTACTGAAGTAGTGAATGACGTCTGGGATATTGTGAGTAATAGTTTCCTTAAAATAATAGTGAATTCTTTCCACATGTCATTTGATTCTTATGTAGAGCTTGTAAAACCTTAAAGGTAAGCTCTTCATGATCACATGTCACACGAACTATTTCTCGTAAGAATTGTGTGTCTGATTGATATCATGTTGACGTCTTGTCCACCATGTGCAAAGTGGGAGATGTAAGTTTTGGGTCGTGGGTCACCCATGTAGACTGACCCTATCTGTTTTAATATCTTATCTATTTAATTAATTAACTAATTAATTAATTTGTTTGGATAAATCCTTTTAAAGGATAATTGTTACTATTCTCCCCCTTCTTACAAGACTCTTAGTGGGAGTATTTTCATTGAAAGGTGAAACGTGAAAAATAGAGAGGAAAGTGTGTGAAACTATTAAAACCAAAAATCAAGCGATCAGTCAAGAAATAAAGAGTTGAGTTTCTCAGACAAATTCATCAACCCACAAAGCAGACTTCTAGTTTGTGAACACAAATCTTTGTTTTTTAGTGATTCAAAGACGAACTTGAGCACCAACCTATCAAAGAAACAGATCGTTGACTTCTGCTGCGAATTACGAGGTACACATCTTGTTGTTGATTTACCTTAATATTCCTTCATAATAATATAAGTTATTATCCCATAATATTGATACACACGCAACACACGTGACTGAGATTAGCATAATGAAATTCACAAAAAGGAACTTTTTAATTTATTTTACGTTAGAAATACAATAATAACATTGGGATCATCGTATCACTTTTCTTTTTATCTACATTTGCGTTAAAATAATGCGAGATAGATTAATTGAAATAGAAATATGACAAAATGATTTGCTGAGGATTAATACCTAATTGCATACGGAGATCATGATTAAGTACAAAAGGACTTTGACAAACTAGTTTGAACATACTACATTCCTTTTACTAGGTAATTTCATCACACACTCGCTGAGTACAGAAGGACGTTGACAAACTAGTTGTATCAATGTTATTCTCTAGTTATTAATACTTCTGGTTTTAGCGGCAACTCTCGTTACATGCGCAGTAATAGATAGGGCACTAAGCACAACTCAAATATCCACATATAAAAGCAGTAAAATCAAATTGAATCTGGAAGCCAAGGCATAATGCAATATGAGTAGAAAAGCCAATTATCGAGATAAACAATAATGTCCGGTTTAGGACTCATAACTTTTTACTTCGAATACTAACTCAATAGTTTGTGATATCATATATGAAGGAAATAATAATCAAATGTGGCCGAATGATCCAATTGAAGTTACAGAGATAATACATCTTATTCAAAAACCAACCATGCGAAGGCCGAAGGAAAAGGGGTAAGACCTTGTCTAATCACTCCTAAGATGTTAAAAAGAAAAGGGCTTACATCAATGTAGAAAGGGATGAGTTTCCCTTTTTCTTTGTATGAAGCTGATTTTTATTTATAGATCTTTTAAATTTTCTCCTTTAATGATAATATATTTACATTTAAGGCATATTGTATCTGCCAAAATTGTATTTTCCATTACTTAAAGTTGCATAATTACTAGAAGAATTGTTTCCTTTGAACTAGAAGTTATATTGCATCTTCTACTTATATTATGAAAATCTCATTAATAATATAAAAAATTGTATTGCTTTTAGTAAAACAACTTGGATAATTAGCTGCTTTGGTTCTATTTTGCCCTTTTAATTGTTCATGTTTTCAATTTGAACAATTGCAGCTACTAATCATCTTTGAAGTGGAGCACGTATTTCAATCCATCAATATGTTGTTCATCTTGAATTTCTAAGATAGTTAAAACAAAACTTTGAAGAATTTTGTAAGAGACAACAATGTTTATGAATATTTTCACAGCTAGAAAAGTAAAACAAGTACATAAACTAGAATCAGAAACATATTTAAAAATATACGATATATTTTTCTTATAGAAAAATTGTTGTCAATATCTGTTTAAAGAATCTTACTGATTCCAACAAATTTTGCATAAACATGAAGTTACGTAAGTTGTAATGAACCAATGAAGAACATAAGAATAGAAAAACAATTCACAAATATAAAGTCTCTAACACATATCAGAATCTGGAAAAACAGAAAAAGATCAAGCCCAGTGAATGCACACTGTCCCCTTAAGGAAATTATTTCCCTCTAGTATCCGAGGTTTGATTTAGAATATTTCCTTCCAGGATAGAATGATCTCAATCACCAGTGTATTGATACCCAAAACGTTGGTGTCAGCGAGCCACTCAATGA
The DNA here is from genome assembly GCA_016801875.1 of Solanum sitiens. Classification (NCBI taxonomy): domain Eukaryota; kingdom Viridiplantae; phylum Streptophyta; class Magnoliopsida; order Solanales; family Solanaceae; genus Solanum; species Solanum sitiens. The sequence continues at coordinate 1,016,908 of JABWTJ010000130.1, read as the reverse complement.
CACTAAAGTACACTTAGAATACTAGATTTATTAGTAGTAGAAGAAGTCCATAAAATTCTATATATATAAAATGAGATGAAATCCCTCAATTTATAGAAAACAAAGGGTAGTGCGAAAATGTTCTTATTGTGCCTTACCGGAAAGGTCACAAACCTTTGAAAAAGTCACAATCTTTTAGAAAGGTCGTCATCTTTCATAAAAATCCCAACTTTTCATAAGATTCATAACTTTTCATAAAATTCGCAACTTTTCATAAAAGTCGCAACTTTTCATAAAATTCGCAACTTTTCATTTTTCATTCACACCTTTTAAACCCAACAATCCCCCGCATGAATGGGTAATGACTCCAAGAAAAACAAATGGACAAGTATGTGTACTTTACAAGCAAGAATTAATTCCATCTGGATAAGTAGGTTTCCCCATGGACTTTTCGTACTGAACATATGTCGGATATACTCAGTCAATCGGTAGATGTCATATCTTTGAACCGTCGAGCTTTGGTGTATACCTAGACAACCATATGTCACACAATTAACCATTTACCGTTTATGGTTCTTACGGTTGTTTCGTTTCATCCATGAACACCTCCTGGTTTAATGAGTGTATAGAGATTAGACTTTTGACAATGATTCTCTTTGAAGCGGCTTACACTTCACACTCACATAGGTGATTTCTAACCGTGTTATCGTGTAGATACACTATTTGGTCAACTCTGCCAAACTTAGCAAATCATTACAACTATTAAGCTTTATTAACTCATTAACAAGCCTTAATGTTGTATCCTTGTTCCTGAGCATTGTCTTCATCATGAGAATGGATTGAGTTGGTTGATAATGCTGAATGTCCATTCACAACTTTGTTTTTCTCCTTGAATCTAGCTCTTGGGATCTCCAGTCTACTAGATAGAGTTACCACCATGATTACTTGTCCTAAGCCATAAATCCATTCCCATAGATGATATTTAAACTTTCTATCTTTTTATGCCTTTTTGAAAGTGGATACGACACATTTTCCTTTGACATTACATAGTCAATTCTTATAATTCCACTAGAGAGTAGTTTTCTAACGGTATCATGTCTATGTACTATATGACGAGACTTTTCGTTATACATCATGCTCCATGCCCTACCTATTACATCTTGACTATCAAAGAGTATGTATACTAATGCCAATGGTTTGGGCAAAAAAAGAATATCTATCAAGAAATTCTGGAGTCTTTCAATTTATTCACCGATCATATCTTGAGCACCTAGCTCAGAGATCATTGTAGAGCTAGCGATACATTTCTCTTTTGAAATATTTCCAAGAGACTTATACTCTTACCAAGATTAAATATATTTCCACTCTTGAATTTTACTTCATTTTTTCGGTGAACAATTTGCATCAATATATCCTTTCAATACTGCTGGATATTGTTATAATGCAAGGCATAATTTTAAGTAATTTTTAAATACTCCAAAACTATATTTATTGTCATCTAATGAATTTGATTGGTTCTGTCACGACTGGAATCTAGACCCCAGACGAGACCGGCGTCGTTGACCTCTCAGAGGTCGCAGACAAGCCTACTTACATCATTCTTACTTTACATAGGTTAATTTTTAGCGGAAAATTTGAAACTTTTTGTTTCTAATCATTGCTTACTAAACATTTCTAATACATTCATAATTTGTTCAACATCAACCATCTAAACATTAAGAGATAATCAAATGAAAGGAATAGTTCATTAAAAATAATTGTATAATTGCCAAAATGGCCCAATACATAGTCTAAATAAAATAAGAAAGAAACGCTAGTGGAACATACTCCACTAGCTCAACTCCTAAACTAAGCTAGAACATAAAATAGTAGCATCCTCGAAAGCATGAGGACCTACCAAAGCCGGATGAATGCTGGACGTCCGGATAACTGCAGCGATGATCTTGTAGCTCTACCGTCCACCTGTGCCTGCACCTAAAATAGTAGAGTTTGTATAGGGTTAGTACACACTTGTACTAAGTATGGGTATATGCAAGTACACACCAAGGACATGCATGAGAAAGAATAGCTCTTCCCTAACAACATGATTTTTGGAAGTCAAGTCAGTGGACTTGCTAAATTGAGATTTGGAAAGTTTCCTAATTTGAATTAGGAAAGTAAATGATCTTTCCAAATCTGGATTAGGAAAGTCAGTGAGCTTTCCAGATTGGAACAGGAAAGTTATGCCATGAGAATAACATACATCATCATACTTTTCACATTTGCACACAACACATAACATTTACACATAGCACACATCATATAGCATACAGTACATTTTGCATGTAGCACGTAACTTCGTTCATATAATTCATTCATATGCCATGAGACCTTGGAATCATGGACTTGACATTAAGACATCCCAGAAATGAGGGCTCAACATATGGGACCTCAACTAGGGAGTCTTCGTTAGCAAACATAGAGTCTGCTTCATTCATTCATACGTACTTCATTTCAATTCATTCATAGTCCAGTGTAACCACCGGTTATACCTAGGATTTAGTTTAAGACTTTCATTAGGTTCGTTGTGCAATGACCAAGAATGACCTAATGTCATTACTTGAATCTAACTCACCTTTTGATTATCCTATCCTAACACCTTTGGTATTCATTCATTTCATTATGTGCATCATTTGAGGCTGGCCTCATTCATTCATTGGGAACTTTAACTTTAACCGACATAGATCATGCGAGCATCATGAAATCCAGTGTCTCCCCCACACCGAAAAGAGGTGGAATCACCGGCCAAAGTGATCCAATAACATGCTAGCATACATGGGAATTTAACCCCGCCAGATCCCTATATTGGCAGTATAGGTTCGAAGACTAGGAGATATAAGAAAACCCATACCCAGCAAGCCGGACAGTCTCATCTCATGAGAGTTACGTGAACCTCCGCCCTTCCCGAAAGAAGGCATCACCGCTCATAGCTAGTCTATCGGTGCTCAGTATAAAGTTCTATTTCATTCATCTCATACATCATGGAAGCTGGCTTCTAGTATGAGGACATCATAGCTCATTAGATGATTTCTCATCTCATCATTAGTATTAAGTGTGTTGAGCTCAATACTCTCATTAGAGTGTTTATAGAGACTGGTCTCTTCATTATCTTACACTCTCATAGGTGAATACATGTTGGTAACATTTACTTAGGCTCATTTACATTAGCCTCATATCATGTTGTCACCACATTCATCATCATTTGCACCTTTATTTTTCTTAGTTATTCACCTCTAATTACGTGAATGTTCATTTCGTCATATGCCAATGCACTTGGCCATTTGGTGTGTTTCACACCCTTACTTAACCCCTCTAGGGTTCATCATTTCATTTTATACATCTTAGGTTCACTTACTTTTGAACGTATGTTAGACTTATGAGTCTATACACACAAGCCATGAGGCTTCATTCATAGTTCGTTAAGTGATTCTTACATTCCTAAGATTATGTAGTACAAGACTTATGTATTTTGTATTTATGCCAAGATCTTGAATTTGATCTAAGTAGGTGGCATTATTCTTGGACGTTTTGTTCACGTATGACTTATGTATCAATACGGAAGTTTGGGCAAGGAAACCCAAGTCTTGAATCAATTTGATATCATTTACATTTATTAATTGATTTTATTCTAATATTCATAACATTTTAACTCTAAGTCAAATCACAATATTTACATTGAAGGATTACTTTTCTATTTAAAATTTTTCTTGCATTGGCCGATGGGTTGTGGGTTCGAGTCCCCACAACCTCTTTTATTTTTCTCTTAATTTCGCCCAAGTAAGGAGGTTGTGGGTTCGAACCCCCACAGCCTCCTTCTTTATAATTTATTTTCGCTTAAGGGCTGTGAGGTGGTGGGTTCGAACCCCCACAGCCCCATAATTATATTTTCAATATTTTTCTCTAACTTATGAACATGGGCAGTGAGGTCGTGGGATCGAACCCCCATGGCCTCACTTGTTTTATCATTAAATTTCACGGCCAGTAGCTAAGGGGTTCGAATCCCCTTAGCCCCAACACTTTTTTTTTTATTTTCCCTTCTACTCTTCATGAATTCTGACCGAGGGGTGGTGGGTTCGAATCCCACTCCCCTCATTAATTTTTCTCTTATTCATGCCCTTGTTCAGACCCAGGATCGAACCCCCCATCCCTCACCCTTTTCCGTGTCTATTTCGCCCAAGGATGAGGTCACGGGTTCAATTCCTAGTGGCCTCATTCTTTTATTTTGTAGTAAATTTCCAGATTCATATGCATTTATATTTAGTCTAAATTAACTTGTACAATGCTGTAAATTTTAGTCACTTTATAACTCATCATATTAGTGCATTACTTAGCACAAGGTTACATTCATGGATTCCGTTTTAACGTAATTTCAAGAGCATCATTCATAGAATCAATTGGTTATGAGATTCTTATTCAAATCAGCCTCATTTTCTTTTATGAACATCACGATCTTCATGACTTTTTGTACGTAAAATTAACAACCACAACATTCACAACTAAGGCAACAAGGCCGAAACTATTGTCATGTTCACACACATTTTTACACAATTCCGAAACACATACATGGATTGTCATTTTCCCCCCATAAATTAACGTACATACAACACATTCATATCCATCCCAACATCATATAATCCTAAGTCTACCAGCATTCATACCAACCTACGAATTCGTTGGGAGCTAATGACAGGGACATGCAACGGGGAAAAACAACCTTAGTTTTGAGCCGAATATTCTGAGTCCTAGGGGTCTCTTGGGAAAGGGACCAAGAGTAAGAAGACCCATACCTTTGTTTTCTTGTTAAATCTCTAGAATGCTGCCCAAGAACCTCTCCAAAAATCAGTCCAAACACCCACACTCATACCTTACCCGACTAGCGTAGTATGTTTTGCTTAACGTTACCGAATTGCTTTCTCTTTTGTGATTTGCGTGTGAATTCTTCAAGCATGAAGAACTTTTTTTGTTTTCTTTTTGAATTTTCTCACGTTTGCAGCCAGAGAGAGTGTGATAAAGAGAGAGATTAACGTGTAGGAGAGAGTGGGGGATGGGAAATAGTGGTCTAGTAGAAATAGGGCTTGTTGGTAGGACTTAGTAAACTTAAATAATTAATTAAAATTAATAAAAATCTGATTTATTTTTCCTAAATCATCTATTATTAATTATTTATTAAAAATTAAGTTAACAAATTAAAATAAAAGCAAGTTAAATCTTGCTTCTAGTGGGGCTCGAACCCGAGTGACCCCATTTGCGAAAATGGGTCAATTCGGGTTGCCCCACCCGAAATACCTTAAATTAATTAATTAATTAATTAATTCCTCAGGGTAATTACAATATTACCCTTGGCCTGGAAAAGACCATTTTACCCTTGGACCCTCAAAACTTAAAATTTCTTCTTTTGAGTCCGGTAAAAACTCTTTCGATTAAACCTTCATTTTTGTGAGCCTCACATGGTTGGTTCCAACCTTTCCAAGCTCAATTAACTCCCAAGTTAGTTGGTTTGGTTGTAGTAAGGGTTCTGAGGTCTGGTTCTACGCGTATCAATACGTGTGGACTTTGGTCTAATCGGAAGCATTCTTGAAAAACCTAAGTCTTGATCCTATTCATTTTTAGGGTTGTTACATTATCCCCCCTTTAGGAACATTCATCCCCGAATGACACTACTACTTCATGTTCTAATGCCAGTCAGATCATAATAAAAGCACTATACACAGTCAATCAATAGCAACAAAATACGGGGAGGTAAGGAAACATAGGTTTAAGAGTATAAAGTCTAACCTCAAGATCTGAACAGGTGAGGGTAGCGGGCCCTCATGTCGGCCTCAGCTTCCCACGTAGCACCCTCAACAAGATGATTTCTCCACAATACTTTCACTGTGGCAATCTCCTTGTTCCTCAACCGCTTGACCTGTCTGTCTAAGATCTCAACCGGTACCTCCTCATAAGACAAGTCTTCATCAACCCCCAAACCTTCAACAGGTAAGATTGATGCTGGATCACCTAGGCACTTCTTCAACATAGACACATGAAAGACTGGATGGACAGAAGCTAACTCTGCGGGCAATGCCAACTCATAGGCCACCTCACCCACACGCTGTAGGATCTCGTATGGCCCAACATATCTCGGACTCAGCTTCCCTTTCCTACCAAATCTATCACCCCTTTCATAGGTGATATTTTCAAGTAAACCTGGTCACCAACATTAAACTCTAAGGGCCATTTTCTGTTATCAGCATATGACTTTTGCCGACTGTACGCAGTAGTCAACCTGTCCCTAATCATTCTGACCTTCTCTAAGGCCTCATGAATGATCTCCGGCCCTAAAATGGATAACTCTCCAACCTCGAACCACCCAACTGGAGATCTACACCTCCTACCATACAGTGCCTCAAACGGTGCCATCCCAATGCTGGAGTGATAGCTATTATTATACGAACAAAGGCAGATGGTCATCCCAGTTACCTCTGAAGTCAATCACACACGCCCTCAACATATCCTCCAATGTCTGTATGGTGCGCTCTGCCTGCCCATCTGTCTGAGGGTGAAAGGCAATACTAAGCTTCACCTGCGTGCCCAAGCTCTTCTGGAAAGATCTCCAGAAATGAGAAGTAAACTGAGCTTCTCTGTGTGAAATAATAGACAAGGGATCCCATGCCATCTCACAATCTCATCAATGTAGAGCCTCGCATAATCCTCGGCTCTGTAAGTAGACTTTACAGGGATAAAGTGGGCAGACTTAGTCAATCTGTCCACAATAACCCATATAGAGTCATGCTGCCTCCTAGTGCTCGGAAGCCCAACCACTAAGTCCATATTAATGGCCTCCCATTTCCAAGTCGGAACCTCAATAATCTGCGTCAGACCACCAGGCTTAAGATGCTCTGCCTTGACCTGATGACAATTAGGACACTTGGTCACATATTCTGCAATGTCCTTCTTCATCCCATCCCTCCAATAAATCTGCTTGAGGTCATGATACATCTTGGTGGAACCTGGATGTATAGAATATCTGGAACCATGGGCCTCTGCAACAATCCTGGTCCGCAAATCATCCACATCTGGCACACACAGTCAGTCCTGATATCTAAGTATGCCATCACCTCCCAAAGCAAAAGACTCATTCATCTTTATCAGCACTGAGTCCTTCAGCTCCATCAACACGGGATCTAGATGCTGACCCTGCTTGACTTCAACTACCAAGGATGATTCAGAGCTAGGATGAACTGAAACATCCCCACTAGTGGAGTCAACCATACGCACACCCAGTCTGGCCAGTCTGTGTACATCTTTTACCAGCTCCCTCTTCTCATCCTCAACGTGAGTTGTACTTCCCATGCTCATCCTGCTCAAAGCAGCAGCTACAACATTAGCCTTACCTGGATAATAGTGCACATTCATGTCATAATCCTTCAACAGCTCCAACCATCTCCGCTGACGTAGATTCAACTCCCTCTGTGTGAACACGTACTGGAGACTTTTATGGTCTGTGAACACATCTACATGCACTCCATACAGATAATGCCTCAACAGCTTCAATACAAATACCACAGCTGCCAACTCCAGGTCATGAGTGGGGTAATTCTTCTCATTAACCTTTAGTTGTCTAGATGCATAGGCTATCACCTTACCAACCTGCATAAGAACACGACCCAAACCAACCCTAGATGCATCACAATAAACAATGTAGTTCTCACCACACTTAGGCAAAGTAAGCACCGGGGCTGAAGTGAGTCTGTCCTTGAGCTCCTGGAAACTCTTCTCACAAGTCTCCGTCCATACTAACTTGGCTTTCTTCTTAGTCAAAGCTGTTAATGGGGCAGCAATGGAAGAAAAGCCATCCACAAACCTGCGATAGTAACCAGCCAATCCCAAAAAGCTACGGATGTCAGTAGGAGTAAGAGGTTTTGGCCAGTTCTTCACAGCCTCAGTCTTCCTGGGATCCACCTCCACGCCCTGATTGGAGACAACATGACCCAGAAAGGTCACTGATCTCAGCCAGAATTCACATTTGCTGAATTTGGCATACAACTGATGTTGTCTAAGTACCTGCAAGGTTAGTCTCAAATGTTGTTCATGTTCTTCCTTGGTATTAGAGTAGATGAGAATGTCATCAATGAATACTATGATGAAAGAGTCAAGGTATTCACGGAAGACCCTGTTTATGAGGTCCATAAATGTAGCAGGTGCATTCGTGAGACCAAATGACATGACTAAAAACTCATAGTGACCATAGTGGGTACGAAAGGCTGTCTTTGGGATATCTCCATCCCTAACCCTAAGCTGATGATACCCTGAATGAAGATCAATCTTAGAGAAGAAACTAGACCCTTGGAGTTGGTTAAACAGATCATCTATTCTGGGGAGTGGATACTTATTCTTTATAGTGACTTTGTTGAGCTGCCGATAATCGATACACATTCTAAGGGTTCCATCTTTCTTCTTTACAAACAACACTGGAGCGCCCCAAGGGGATATGCTAGGTTGAATGAAACCCTTCTCAGTGATATCTTTTAACTGTAGCTTCAACTCTTTGAGTTCAGCTGGAGCCATTCCGTAAGGAGGAATTGAGATTGGTTTAGTATCGGGCTCTAAATCGATACCAAAGTCAATCTCTCGAAGGGGAGGGACTCCAGGCAAATCATCAGGAAACACATCTAAGAACTCATTCACTACAGGTACTGAGTCTATAGAAGGAATGTCATGATCTAGATCATTAACACTCACAAGATGATACAATAACCCCTTGGACATCATTTTATTGGCCTTAAGGTTAGAAATCAAGGGGTTAGGACGACTCGAATTGTACCCCTCCTAGACTAACTCTTCTTCATTAGGAAAGCGAAATCTCACCACTCTACTACGACAGTCCAAGCAAGCATAACAACTGTGAAGCCAATCCATGCCAAGAATAACATCAAAATAATGCATGGGTAACTCAACCAGGTTTGCACACATAGTTCTACCACTCACAACTATTGGGCAATCTTTGTATACTCTATCAGTTCTTACATTCTCTCCTAAAGGTGTACTAACCACTATAGGATCATGTGGAACTTCAGGCAATACCTCAAAAGTAAGAGCAAGCAGAGGGGTTACAAAGGAAAGTGTAGACCCTGGATCAAGTAAAGCATAAACAGAAGTTGAGAACACTTGCAGCATACCTGTGACCACATCAGCGGACTTCTCCTCCTCTTCTCTGCCCTTCAGGGCATAGAACCTGTTCCTCTTAGGAGGCTCGGCTGCTGCTGCACCCTGTGGATTAGGCCTAGGCTGAGTATTACCTCCAGCCTGACCTCTGTTCTGTGGAAAGTCTCTGACCATGTGTTCATTCTTACCACAACCGAAGCAGGCATTAGTGCCCTGTCTGCACTCTCCACTGTGAGCTCGGCCACACTTAGCACAATTCTTCTTAGTATGCTGCATCTCACCTCCATTTCCCTTATTGGGCTCAGGTCTGCCTCCTTTAGGTGTAGCACTCCTCTGAGGATTAGAATTCCCAGAACTCTGTTGCCCCTTTTTGAACCTTGGCTGCTCACGGACGCCAAAGTTGCTCTTGTGGCCTCCATGACTGGGTCCTGCCTGATCTTGAGGCCTGGGCCTCCTAGCATTACGAACACCTCTTTTTCTACGGTTGTCCTCTACCTGCTGGACATGCACCATCAACCTGGAAAGATCCATATTATCATGAAGCATAGCAGATCGACACTCCTCCTCCAGGTCTCCATTGATTCCTGTGAGGAACCTGCTCATCTCATCCCTGCTGTTAGAAACCAGAGAAGTAGCATACCTGGGAGATTTCAACAAGGTTCAGTATTATTCTTATTCTTGCTATTAAATACTTAGGGAAAAACAACATACCTTGACAGCTTAACAAACTTCAGGGAATACTCCCTGACTGTCATGGAGCCTTGTTTGAGGTTGATGAATTCCTCAACCTTGGCCTCTCTCATCTCCCTGGGAAAGAATCTCTCCAGAAATGTTGTCTTGAATAGCTCCCATGTGACTGGTACTCCAACTAAGACACGGCTATCTGGCCACATCTTGCACTAAGTTTGTGCTACATCCTTGAGCTGATAGGAAGCCAGCTCAGCCTTCTCAATGTCAGTGCCCTCCATAGCCACCAGGATCTTATGCACCTCATCTACAAACTCTTGAGGATCCTCCAATGTCTTAGCCCCTGTGAAATGGGAGGATTCATCCTCGTGAAATCCTTCAGTCTGTCATCCATGCTACGGACCGGTGGGTTCTCCCTCTGAACATCCTGTCTGTTGACCTGGGCAGTCATAGCCTGGGCCTGCATGGTAATGGCCTGTGCCATTTGGGCCAAAGATGCCCGCACCTCAGCATCAGTCAACCCAGATGGGTTAACTGGTATGGCCACTCCTTCAGCTGGAGCCTGGGTAGATCCTGATTACCCCTAGCAGCTGCTCCTCCTCTCCTCTGACCAAATCCTCTCCTAGTGTTCATTCTCTGGAAAAACAAAAAGGATTGATGTTAGACACGCTCGTAACACCAAGAATTTAGACATTCAGAAAAGCACGATAAGATCAGAAGAAGGGAAATTTTCCTACGCATCAAGCAGTCTCTAATTAAGGATAGTGGTGCACTTCACTACCATGACTGAGAAACTACTCAATGTGGTTGATGTGAACTTATTATTTTCGTAATTTAACCTGGCTCTGATACCAACTTTGTCACGACTGGAATCTAGACCCCAGACGAGACCGGCGTCGTTGACCTCTCAGAGGTCGCAGACAAGCCTACTTACGTCATTCTTACTTTACATAGGTTAATTTTTAGCGAAACATTTGAAACTTTTTGTTTCTAATCATTGATTACTAAACATTTCTAATACATTCATAATTTGTTCAACATCAACCATCTAAACATTAAGAGATAATCAAATGAAAGGAATAGTTCATTAAGCATAATTGTATAATTGCCAAAATGGCCCAATACATTGTCTGAATAAAATAAGAAAGAAACGCTAGTGGAACATACTCCACTAGCTCAACTCCTAAACTAAGCTAGAACATAAAATAGTAGCATCCTCGAAAGTATGAGGACCTACCAAAGCCGGATGAATGCTGGACGTCCGGATAACTGCAGCGATGATCTTGTAGCTCTACCGTCTACCTGTGCCTGCACCTAAAATAGTAGAGTTTGTATAGGGTTAGTACACACTTGTACTAAGTATGGGTATATGCAAGTACACACCAAGGACATGCATGAGAAAGCATAGCTCTTCCCTAACAACATGATTTTTGGAAGTCAAGTCAGTGGACTTGCTAAATTGAGATTTGGAAAGTTTCCTAATTTGAATTAGTAAAGTAAATGATCTTTCCAAATCTGGATTAGGAAAGTCAGTGAGCTTTCCAGATTGGAACAGGAAAGTTATGCCATGAGAATAACATACATCATCATACTTTTCACATTTGCACACAACACATAACATTTACACATAGCACACATCCTATAGCATACAGTACATTTTGCATGTAGAACGTAACTTTGTTCATATCATTCATTCATATGCCATGAGACCTTGGAATCATGGACTTGACATTAAGACATCCCAGAAATGAGGGCTCAACATATGGGACCTCAACTAGGGAGTCTTCGTTAGCAAACATAGAGTCTGCTTCATTCATTAATACGTACTTCATTTAAATTCATTCATAGTCCAGTGTAACCACCGGTTATACCTAGAATGTAGTTTAAGACTTTCATTAGGTTCGTTGTGCAATGACCAAGAATGACCTAATGTCATTACTTGAATCTAACTCACCTTTTGATTATCCTATCCTAACACCTTTGGTATTCATTCATTTCATTATGTGCATCATTTGAGGCTGGCCTCATTCATTCATTGGGAACTTTAACTTTAACCGACATAGATCATGTGAGCATCATGAAATCCAGTGTCTCCCCCACACCGAAAAGAGGTGGAATCACCGACCAAAGTGATCCAATAACATGCTAGCGTACATGGGAATTTAACCCCGCCAGATCCCTATATTGGCAGTATAGGTTCGAAGACTAGGAGATATAAGGAAACCCATACCCGGCAAGCCAGACAGTCTCATCTCATGAGAATTACGTGAACCTCCGCCCTTCCCGAAAGAAGGCATCACCGCTCATAGCTAGTCTATCGGTGCTCAATATAAAGTTCCATTTCATTCATCTCATACGTCATGGAAGCTAGCTTCTAGTATGAGGACATCATAGCTCATTAGATGATTTCTCATCTCATCATTAGTATTAAGTGTGTTGAGCTCAATACTCTCATTAGAGTATTCATAGAGACTGGTCTCTTCATTATCTTACACTCTCATAGGTGAATACATGTTGGTAACATTTACTTAGGCTCATTTGAGATTACCCTCCTCATTTACATTAGCCTCATATCATGTTGTCACCACATTCATCATCATTTGCACCTTTATTTTTCTTAGTTATTCACCTCTTATTACGTGAATGTTCATTTCGTCATATGCCAATGCACTTGGCCATTTGGTGTGTTTCACACCCTTACTTAACCCCTCTAGGGTTCATCATTTCATTTTATACATCTTAGGTTCACTTACTTTTGAACGTATGTTAGACTTATGAGTCTATACACACAAGCTATGAGGCTTCATTCATAGTTCGTTAAGTGATTATTACATTCCTAAGATTATGTAGTACAAGACTTATGTATCTTGTATTTATGCCAAGATCTTGAATTTGATCTAAGTAGGTCGCATTATTCTTGGACGTTTTGTTCACGTATGACTTATGTATCAATACGGAAGTTTGGGCAAGGAAACCCAAGTCTTGAATCAATTTGATATCATTTAAATTATTAATTGATTTTATTCTAATATTCATAACATTTTAACTCTAAGTCAAATCACAATATTTACATTGAAGGATTACTTTTCTATTTAAATTTTTTCTTGCATTGGCCGATGGGTTGTGGGTTCGAGTCCCCACAACCCCATTTTCATTTTTCATTTACATAATATTCTCCTATTTTTCTTAAACCAAGAGGTTGTGGGATCAAACCCCCACAGACTCTTTTATTTTTCTCTTAATTTCGCCCAAGTAAGGAGGTTGTGGGTTCGAACCCCCACAGCCTCCTTCTTTATAATTTATTTTCGCTTAAGGGCTGTGAGGTGGTGGGTTCGAACCCCCACAGCCCCATAATTATATTTTCAATATTTTTCTCTAAGTTAAGAACATGGGCAGTGAGGTCGTGGGATCGAACCCCCACGGCCTCACTTGTTTTATCATTAAATTTCACGGCCAGTATCTAAGGGGTTCGAATCCCCTTAGCCCCAACACCTTTTTTTTTTCCTTTCTACTATTCATGAATTCTGACCGAGGGGTGGTGGGTTCGAATCCCACTCCCTCATTAATATTTCTCTTATTCATGCCCTTGTTCAGACCCAGGATCGAAACCCCCAGCCCTCACCCTTTTTCGTGTCTATTTCGCCCATGGATGAGGTCACGGGTTCAATTCCTAGTGGCCTCATTCTTTTATTTTGTAGTAAATTTCCAGATTCATATGCATTTATATTTAGTCTAAATTAACTTGTACAATGCTGGAAATTTTAGTCACTTTATAACTCATCATATTAGTGCATTACTTAGCACAAGGTTACATTCATGGATTCCGTTTTAACGTAATTTCAAGAGCATCATTCATAGAATCAATTGGTTATGAGATTCTTATTCAAATCAGCCTCATTTTCTTTTTATGAATATCATGATCTTCATGACTTTATGTACGTAAAATTAACAACCACAACATTCACAACTAAGGCAACAAGGCCGAAACTATTGTCATGTTCACACACATTTTTACACAATTCCGAAACACATACATGGATTGTCATTTTTTTCCCCCATAAATTAACGTACATACAACACATTCATATCCAGCCCAACATCACATAATCCTAAGTCTACCAGCATTCATACCAACCTACGAATTCGTTGGGAGCTAATGACAGGGACATGCAACGGGGAAAACAACCTTAGTTTTGAGCCAAATATTCTGAGTCCTAGGGGTCTCTTGGGAAAGGGACCAAGAGTAAGAAGACCCATACCTTTGTTTTCTTGTTAAATCTCCAGAATGCTGCCCAAGAACCTCACCAAAAATCAGTCCAAACACCCACACTCACACCTTACCCGACTAGCGTAGTATGTTTTGCTTAACGTTACCGAATTTCTTTCTCTTTTGTGATTTGCGTGTGAATTCTTCAAGCATGAAGAACTTTTGTTTTCTTTCTGACTTTTCTCACGTTTGCAGCAAGAGAGAGTGTGAGAAAGAGAGAGATTAACGTGTAGGAGAGAGTGGGGGATGGGAGATAGTGGTCTAGTAGAAATAGGGCTTGTTGGTAGGACTTAGTCAACTTAAATAATTAATTAAAATTTATAAAAATCTGATTTCTTTTTCCTAAATCAGCTATTATTAATTATTTATTAAAAATTAAGTTAACAAATTAAAATAAAAGCAAGTTAAATCTTGCTTCTAGTAGGGCTCGAACCCGAGTGACCCCATTTGCGAAAATGGGTCAATTCGGGTTGCCCCACCCGAAATACCTTAAATAAATAAATTACTTAATTAATTAATTAATTCCTCAGGGTAATTACAGTATTACCCTTGGCCTGGAAAAGACCATTTTACCCTTGGACCCTCAAAACTTAAAATTTCTTCTTTTGAGTCCGGTAAAAACTCTTTCGATTAAACCTTCATTTTCGTGAACCTCACATGGTTGGTTCCAACCTTTCCAAGCTCAATTAACTCCCCAAGTTAGTTGGCTTGGTTGTAGTAAGGGTTATGAGGTCTGGTTCTACGCGTATCAATACGTGTGGACCTTGGTCTAATCGCAAGCATTCTTGAAAAACCTAAGTCTTGATCCTATTCATTTTTAGGGTTGTTACAGGTTCACTTGTGAACAAATTCAGTTTATTAATAGCAAATGCTATATGTGATCGCGCACACATAAAGATATACAACATATTTCCCAATAATCTAGCACATTTCAATTGTGAGTCACTTTCACTTTCACTCTTTTGAAATGAAAAGCTCACATATATTGGAGACTTGACAATATTAATATTCAAATATTTGAATAGTCAAGTGCCTTTACAATGCAATGAGACCATGAAAATGTTAAACATTATGGAGCTCTAAGGATTCTTATACCTAAGATTGCATCAGCAACTCCAAAAATTTTCATTCCAAACTTGTTTTCTAGCATACGTTTAGTAGAATTTATGTCATTAGTGTCTCTATTGATGATCAACATATCACAAATATAAAAAAAAACAATGACCTTGTGATTTTAATGTGAACACATTTATCACTTCCACCATTCTTAAATCTATTTGCCAACATGGTTTGGTCAAATTTTTTATGTCATTGTTTGGGTGCTTCTTTTAGTCCATAATGTGACTTAAAAAGTTCGCACACTTTCTTTTATTTACCAAGAACCACAAAACCCTTGGGTTGTTCCATGTAAATTTCGTCCTCCAATTCTACATTTAGGAAAGATTTTTTCGTATTCATTTGATGAATTTGGAGGTCATATACCACAACTAATAATTTTAGCATCCAAATGGATGTAATTCTAGTTACTAACGAGTAAATATATCGATAAGATCAAAACCTTGTTTTTGTAACACCCCGTATGTAAAGCACAGGAAAAATTAGATTTTCAGAAATCTGCAGGTGCAATCGACGATCACTATCGGCGGACCGTAGTCTGATCTACGGCCCGCACTTCACATCTGTCGTCTGTGACTGAAACTCTCCCAAAACTCAGTTCGGAAAAATTGGCTAAGTCTCGATCCACGGACAGACCTACGGTCCGTAAGTCAAAAAACGGTCCATAGTTTGTGTCCGTCGATCAACACCCCATTTACACCAGCCTCTAACAATAACCACGATAGACCATCACGGACCGTCATTCAATCTACGGTCCGTAGGTGTGATCGTAGGTGAAAATTAGCAGACATTTAGGGGGAAAATGTTGTTGGGTCAACTTCAAATGGTAATTACTCTTAGACAAAATGAATTAGGTGTCCCATAAACTATCAAAAGATAAATAATTGAATTAGATTTCCATAGCCACCTACCTTGCTAAAATTAGACCTTCGAGAAAAAGTTATTCCCGTTTTAGTAAAGGAATGTCGAACAGACCCAACCTACTGACACAAATGACGGACCGTCGATTGAACGATGGCCCGTCAGTCCAGCTCGTCGTTTGGTTTGACAGCAACTAACTCAGGGGTCTTTTGGTCTTTTCACACTTCGTTTAAACCCTAAATCATCATATTTTAGTCAGTTTAAGCTTAAAAACATAACAAGAACTTACCAAAGTCAAAATCATAAATCAAAACTTAGAAAATTAGAAACAAGAAAGGAGAAAAAGGTCAAGAACCCTAGTTCAAGAACGCAGCAAGGTTCCAGCAGTTCCAGCCCTTAAATCTAAATATTTCTCCATTGATTTCATCACCAGGTATGTGGAATTTCACTAGTGGGTTCCTTTCATCTATTAGATCCCGAATTTTCTGTCAGATTCTTGATTCACATATCATGATTAAACCTAGGGCTTCTAGAACTTCAACAGAACTTCATGAATTAATTAGTTATATGTTCCAAATTAGATTGTAAAGTTATTATTCAGTTTATCGCATGAATTTCAGACCCCTACCTGTGTATTTCTTTAGTTCTTGAATTACACATGCTAGGTTAGATATTTCAGTTACTTCAGATATACATGCCTCAGTTATTAATGTATAATTATCAGATTAATTATTGCACTCAGTTTGCATGTTCAGTTTTGAGCTATCCAGTACAATACAAAAATTCAGTCATAATGTCTTAATCACTTAATTCATTGGGAGTAGCATAATACCGAGTTGGACTAGGGTTTAGCGTACCCAAATAGTCCCAGAACTACTAGCCAAGTAGGTTGTAAGTCCCCTCTGTGGGCATTAGTTCATTGATCACGCCAACATGCCTTTATACCTCTGTCAAGGTATATTGGGTCCTCTCGATGGGGCGTATACATCGTACTCCATATTTAGCTCATGTGATTTTATTATCGGTTATTAGTAGCTCCCACAATTCAATTCAGTTTCAGCATGTTATAAATTGGTCATTGCATTCAGTTACCTTAACATTCAGTATATCATGTTTAGATTACTATACTTGCTTTTGTGCTTGTTCAGTTATGTTTTATTTCAGCTTTACTCTATCCTACATGCTCAGTACCTTCAAGTACTGACGCATACGTGTGCTATATCTTCTCGTGATGTAGGTTCAGTTCCTCAACATCCAGATCGCGCTTAGATCGATTTTCGATCTCCTGTTCAGCAGACCCAGTGGTGAGTCCTCATTCTCCGAGAACAATAGTCATGAGTTTCTTTTCAGTATTTAGTCTTTTAGTTTCAGTTTTGACTTGACTTAGCAGGGGCATGTTCCAGCATTTCTAGTCAGTTTAGGGGTTATTTTCAGACATAGTTAGTTTTCGCTTAGTATTGAGTTAATAACTTTTTTTTATTAAACTCATCAGTTTTCATATGATCTCAGTTTTAGCATATGGGTATTCCCCATCTTTTCATTATAAATTATGAATTAGCTTCCGCATCAATTTATATTCTTTAGTATGCTCATGATCATGCCAGCAGGGTTAGCTTGGGATCACTTGTGGTCCTAGGTCCTAGGTCCGCGTCTCGGGGGTAGCTCGGGGCGTGACAATTTTTGTCTAAAGCCTTTGACACAAAGTCTTGCTTTATATTTGTCAACAGTTCCAACAACTATTATTTTTCCTCTAAAGATTCACTTTGAACGCAAAGGTTTATTTTCTTGAAGAAGATCAATTAACTTCCAAAATGGTTGCTCAAGATTGAATCAATCTCACTATTGACACAATCATTCCAAAGGATGCGTCTACATAAGACACAAGAAATGTTACAAAATCATATTCGAAGGAATTATATGTCACTTGACATTTACTACGCCTCTGCATCTCTTTATTAAGTACATTCTCCTTTTGTTCTTTCCAAGGTCGTTTAGACATTTCACTAGACTACTCAAGTCTAATTTTACAGTCCACATTCTTAGGTCCAATTTCAATCCTTTTAGGAATAGGAACTAGGACTTTGACTAGAGACCCCGACACTTTGAAATATTTCAAGTTGGATTTTCGTTCCTTTCCATTTCTCATATGGAAAAGATTGTTTTTTGAACAAACAAATTGTTTTCTTTCTAAAAAGACAACTTTTGGTTGTTCTCTTTTGCAGTAAGGATTGTTCCTCCACACAAGTTTTATGGTAAATTCGAACTTATAAATAATGCATTCATCATTTTTTTCAACATTCGGTTTTTCATTATTGAGGTTAATAGGGCAGCAGTTTGATGGATAATTCTACTTTCCAAACATATTTCTGCACAAGGAGATTTATACTCTCCACTCTTATCACTTATTATCTTTTTCCCAACTGATTTTCAACTTCAATATTACATTGTCTAGACATTTTTATTGCTTCATCCTTACAATTCAGCAAATAGACATAGTCATTTTTAATGCAATTGACAATAAAAGTAACGAGATACTTTTTCCCACCATGAGTTGGTGTTGACTTCATATCACAAATGTCAGTGTAAATCAATTCTACGGGATTGGAATTCCTTTCAACATATTTTTAAGAATGCTCAGCATACTTAGATTCCACAAAAGCTTGATATTTTTATTTATTGCTCTCAAAGTTAAACAAAACTTCTAAGTTGATCAGTTTCCTTACAAGGTTTTGTAATTGACATGTCCCAAGTACTCATGTCACTAACATTGACTCAAGAAAGTAAGAACAAATAAAAAATATTAAGTTTAAAAAGCTCTTCGCGAGGTCGCTTTTTTCTCACTGATATTTTGTTCCTGTTTCTTTCAATTTTGTGTGATACACACATTGTTTAGAGTCATCATCTTGTCAAGTGTTCTTTCAGAAGGAATTTTCCATAAATTTCAATTTGATTGTTATAGAACTACCCATGAAGAGAGTTTCATTGGGTCCAATAAAGGCAATATAATCCAAATATTACTTTTACAAAAACATAACAAATGACTATTCACCAATATTCATGTCTATGCAAATACTTTTATTATAATAGACATATCTTTTGATGAAAAATCACAACATTTAAGTGACACTTTTTCATAAAAGACAATTATTTTGAACAAGTATATATATCGTTTAGTACTTTCATACTAGTCACACCATATACTAGTAATAGAGAAACTCAACAACCACAATACCAAATATACTCCAAGAATTTTGTGGGTCTAATATAATACAAAAGTATCATTGAATTTCATATCTTTTGCTCCAACATTAAATTAGACACCAAGTCTAATCATAAGAATAGAACCCCCACATTTTAAATATGATCTCCAAAATATTTTTCAAGTATTTTAAAATAGTTTTTCACATATTTTTCCAAACTATCAAACTATCATTTGTAGTATGAAGTCTCTTTTGAAAATATTATTCTAAAAAAGATTATAGAGTTTAAATTGTCTTTGGTAATCTTTACATAGTGTCAAAGTTCATTCTATAGAGGCACAAACTTATAAACTCTAAGTCACTGGTCTTTTTCTTCTATCACAGCTAGACATACCACTTAGTATTTTAGATTGTTTCTATATAACAATGAAACTTATAGAAAATCAAAAGTACAACACAGACTTAGTAGGTGAAGTTTGAATAGTCTAATTTATTCATAATAGAAAACTAAAAAAGTTTTTAGTCCAAAACAATCAGACATAATCAAATTAAAAAGGAGCACAAAACTACAAAAAAAAAATTCTCTCCAAACATAATAAAACATATTCTTAGATTATCACATACATATGTTTTTCTTTTCAAAAATATGCATATCTCATTCTGCAAACTAGTAAATTTTTAAGGAAACACTATTTTCCAAGGAAAATTCATTATGAAAACATACAATTTGCATAACTTTTCCAAAGATACACATAATAAAAGATCAAAGTTGTTAAGTCTTAGAAACTATTTTCCTCCATAGACAAAATAATAAGAAGATTACTTGGTGTAATCTTTAATCGGAATACCATCAATTTTTTTCTGTACATTCTCACTTCGACTAAAGCACTGAATTCTAGAGAAGTAATGCATTAACATTCTACTTCCATGATTTGTTTCTCTCAACTAGTACAATACAAGAAACACCAACAGTATAATAATTTCCTTAAGATTGTTGTTCATCTTGTATTTCTAAGATACATAGAACAAAAATTTTAAGAATTTGGTAAGATACAACAAAGTTTAAGAAGATTTTCACAACTAGAAAATTAAAACTAGTAGAGAAAATAGAATCAGAAACAAATTTAAAAATATACAAAATATTTTTCTTAAAGAAGAATTGTTACCAATCTATGTTTAAAGAATCTTACTGATTCCAACAAACTTTGCAGAAACATGAAGTTACGTAAGTTTTAATGAACCAATGAAGAACTGAAGAATAGAGAAACAATTCACAAATCTAAAATCTATAACACATACAATTATCTGGAAAATAGAAAAAGATCAAGCCCACTGAATGCACACTGTCCCCTTAAAGAAATTATTCCCCTCTAGTATCCGAGGTTTGATTTGGAATTTGTCCTCCCAGGATAGAATGATCTCAATCACTAGTGTAGTGATATCCAAAATGCTGGTGTTGTGAGCCACACAACGGCAGTAAAGTACACTTAGAATACTAGATTTATTAGTAGTTGAAGAAGTCCAGCAAATTCTACATATATAAAATGAGATGAAATCCCTCAATTAATAGAAAACAAAGGATAGTGCGAAAAACTTCTTATTGCGCCTTACCGGAAAGGTCATAAACCTTTGAAAAAGTCATAATCTTTCAGAAAGGTCGTCTCCTTTCATAAAAGTCCCAACTTTTCATACAAGTCGCAAATTTTTATAAAAGTCATAAGTTTTCATAAAAGTCACAACTTTTCATAAAAGTCATACTTTTCATAAAAGTCGCAACTCCTCATTTTCCATTCACACCTTTTAAACCCAACAAAATAAAATTTGGCCACTTTGATTCATAAAATAAATGGGCAGACTTGACAAATGAAAAGTTTAAATACCAAAATGCCCTTATATAAAATTATATGACTCTATTACCATTTTTAAGGTAAAAAATAACCTGCTTTTTCCACTTTTAATAAGAAGTCCAAAAGTCCAAGTAATGTGGGTAACATCTTATAAACAAAAGTTCAAAGATCACATTGATCTTACAATCGTTTGTAAGCCAAAATAGTGAGTCGTATTTTGATTCTGAACTTCCTTTTCATTTCCTCTATTAATGTTTTGTTCAATTCTTGGAGTTTTGTTCTTAAAATTTCTTTATTAAGAACTTGTGTTTTTTTTAAAAAAATTAACATAAGAGTTTTAGGTATTTAGTAATATATATTCAGTTTTGATATGAAATTGTTGGAAAATATGGGTATTACAAACAAAGGTTAGAGGCTATTTGAAGGAATTCCTTTTTCAATCTTATGAAGGGATTGTTGTACACAAGCGCAAATAAGATTAGATTTGTTGTGCACATGAAATACTTCAATTTGAAGATCACATAAGTAAAATAATTTGGGAGTCTGTATTGAAATTTTTATGAACATTTAATTATATCCCCAAATAAATATTTTTTTTAGTACAAAAATGTGAAGAACATATCTTTTGATATCTATATTTCTTGTTTAACAATTCTGATTTAATTTTGTTGTCGAGCAGGGTTGATGTATACAGATACTGTAAATTTCATGATATGATCACATTCTTTATTCCATTTTGAATCTCCAGGTTATTGTTATTTTAATTTTAATATGGTCTTCTTCTTTTTTTTCATTTCTATTTCATTTTTTTTGTTGAAAACATTTGAGTTCTTATACCATGAAACTTATTTGTTTTTTGAATATTTCTCTCTCTCCCCCCCCCCCTCTTAATTTTAAATTAAAGAATATGAAGACTTGCTGCTAAATCAATATATACCATTACCAAATACAAATTTATCATGTAGGGTTCTTTCACTAGCATTTCTACGTACTCCTACGGTAAAGTTCCTTCTTTTCTCCTCTTTTTCCATCTTCTATTATTTGTTCGTAAGATTTTGATGATTAGTATATTTTTTCCAATTAGTGTATCTGTGATTTGGGATTAATAATAGAATGGATAGCAAGTTTGACATCTTCACTTTACTTAGAAATACTAAAAAGGTGTTTGAGAAAAATGAATTCATAAGGTTATAAATATTAAATATGACTTCTATATTGTCCTACAATGATTAAGTTTGATTACCTTATATTAAATGAGTCAAATTCATTTCATTCGACATATTGTGCTTTTGTATAAATTATATTTGGAAGGTTTATGATTCATTGTTTTAAAGTGATGCACAAATTGATCTAATATTATAATGTTATAATTTCACCCTTGTTTTTTAAAGGAATAAAATAGTAAGATAGATTTATTGGGGTTAAGTTTGTACTACATTTTAAAATAATTTTTATTCAATTTTATAAGAGTTTTTCTTATTGACGAAATG
Organism: Solanum sitiens; assembly: GCA_016801875.1. NCBI lineage: Eukaryota > Viridiplantae > Streptophyta > Magnoliopsida > Solanales > Solanaceae > Solanum > Solanum sitiens. The sequence continues at coordinate 994,278 of JABWTJ010000130.1, read as the reverse complement.
GGGTACACACGGGAAGATAAGCCACTCTAATCCAAAAGAATTAAATATAAATTATTCATCTGTAAAATTAATGTATTCAATAACACTCATTAACAATAGTCATTTTCAATTCTCATTTCATCACATTTCTCTTGTTTATTCATTTCACATCAATTTTATAATTCATTATCAATTATTAATTTTAAACTTCATTATCAATCATTTTTTATGCAAGAAGGAGAGTACAATTTCACCTTATGCACTTAGGATTCACTTCAAGTGAATAAATACTCAAAACATGAATAGAATCAAGAAAACTGAATAGTTGCTCGTTTCTCTATCACTAGGGAGAAATTAAGGGCGAAGTAAAACCTTAAATGACTTCTTGGTCCTCTCTGTAACCCTTGGTTGTGGAGGAGCTGAACCTTAATTCTAATCCACAATATTCTTATACAGTGGTGCTGAACCTAAATAAGAAATCCAAATCATAACTAAAACAATAGTAAAACCTATTGAATATATATACTCATGGAACCTATTGTTAAATTCATAATGGATTAGTGTAGGAGAAAAAAAGATATTGACAAAGAAAGTAAGAAAAGACAACAAGGTTATGTTGTATTGATTTATTTAAATAATGACTACAATACATATACATAGACTCGTAATATCAAAATCTAAAGAAAATGGGTAAAATAAGCTAGTATTATCTCTAATAACATAAGCCTAAAATGTAGCAACTAACTAATCAAATTATTCCCAACACTGCATCCTTATTTATCTTAACTTAATTCTATTTTAAAGTTGTATACTAATACAACATAAGGCCAAACTAATCTCTATATTTTGAGGCACCACTTTTAACAATCCTCCTTGACTCAAGAGTAGAAACCCCAAGTCTTCTTTTATGAAAATCAAATCTTGATCTAGGTACGGCCTTAGTTAAAATATCAGCACTCTGAATATTAGTTTTTTTATTGCAGTAAGTTTGTGTCTACATTCTTTTGCATCTCTCTCAAGAAATAAAGGTTGATCTTAATGTTTTTTCATTTTCCATGTGAAAAAGGATTATTTTCAGTTGAAATTGCAGCTTGATTAACAACAAAGACTGTAGTGCTCTTCCTTAGCTTGAAGTGAAAATCTTCCAGCAACTTGCGAATCCAAAAGGCTTTATTCACAACTTATGAAGCTCGAATGTACTATGTTTCATCTGTAGATTGCGCCACAATATCTTTCTTCTTTGAACACCAAGAGAACATTCAAGAACCAAAACTAAAACAACGACATGAGGTACTTCTCATATCAACTAGGCTATGTACTTTACTATTACTATCCACCACTTATGTTTATCTTCAAATGTTCTCTGATTTCTCTCCATCCAAATTTTATGAACAAATTTAGCATACACCAATCTTAGGAATTGAGCATTATAAGGCTTGCCTTTTGTGTTCTGAATAATCAAATTGGAATGTTGTTCCCATGTTGTAGCTTGATATGTTTATATGTTCATCCAATTTTGTAATCTGTGCAACATGCTTTGAGTGACGTGACAACATTCCAAAAGGTGATCTCTAAACTTCAAAACTCTTTAATAAAGTTTAAACTGTTGGTCATCCTCTATGTCCCATGATGTTAATTTACCAGTATTCACGTGTCTATTTTGCAATTGCAACAAAAGCCTGAATTTGTCTTTAAGTCTAAATGCATTTGCAAACATTATACCTTTCCAACGAACTCTATCTCTCTTCCAAATAAGTTGTTGGTAGATCATTAGTATGTCCGAGCAATTGTGATGGTAACATTAGTATGTCCGAGCAATTGAGATTGGTCAAGTAGACTCATGGCTGCTATAATATTTTTAACCATCCAAGTACCCTGTTGTGGTAGTGAAGCTGATATGATATGGTGGTTCTTGATGTAGAAATTCTTAATCCATCTGATCCCAAGCTTATCAGCTTTATTAGCTAGATCCCAACATTTCTTTTCTACTGCTTTCTTGATCCATATTTGTAGTTTAATAGTAGTTAGTCCACACGCAAACTTGGGAAGGAACATATTAATCAAAGCTATTATGTCCTTTTTCCTAATAGTGCGGGTTCTTGACCAGATTAGATTCTATAGTAGCCTTCAATAAGCTTTATGATCTTACAGGAATTACAAACAATTGAGACAATAAGCCTTGATTCAAAACAGGAATAATTGAACTAGTTGTGTTCTACCGGCATAAGAAAGCTTTTTTGTAGTCCAAGAAGACTTTCTTCCTACAATTCTATCAATAAAAGAAGGCCATTGGCCGAGAGACATCTTCTTTGTGCATAGTGGCATTCCTAGATATGTAAATTGTTATTCCCTAAGGGTAAAACAAAACTGCAGTAATAAGCTCTCTTGTATTTGTTCATTGATGCCACAAAAGTAGCAAGAGCTCTTACCAATGTTTGCTTGCAGACCAGAGGCTTGAGAAAATTGTTTGAAGCATTTGTATAGGACAGCAATAGAAGTGTGATCACCTCTTAAAAACAACAAAATATCACATGCAAAACATAGGTGAATAATACAAAGTTTTGAGCACTTAGAATGATAGCAATAACGAGCAAACATCGAGAGATAGGGTCTCCTTGTCTAAGTATCTTAGCAGAATAAAAAGGTTAAGTAGGCTAACCATTTACTATGATTTGATAGTGAACAATTTGCACACACTCTAAAATCAACATAATGAATATAGTAGGAAAGCAAAGTTCATCAAAAATCACAAATGTCCTCTATAATAGTTCCACATGATCTTTTAAGGAAATATGTATCGTATCAATCTACTCAAGGAGATTTATAATTTCCTATTGCTTTCAATGATTTATATACTTCCTATTTGTGTTACATTTTTGCATTACTGCAGTCCTTGAGCATGAGAAATAGTTGGACCCTTTTACATTACCTGTATGTTGATACCATGAAGAATTTGTTTGTTTGTTCCCATAATTCACTTGTAGAAGTGCATACCATATTTTTTTATGTTGTCCGTATTAGTCATATTGACCTCTGTGATTGATTTAAGCTCCTACATACTTTTTCCTTTTATTAATCTCCTTCATCATTAAAGAAAAGTATTTATCCAGCATACTCTTCATTTCTTTCTCAGGGCACTTTCTTCAATATTACTGCGCATTGTGAGACTACATGGCAGTATCCGTTCCAGCGTGGGTGATCTTTTAAGTAATATTCAAAAATTCTTCATTAATTAGTCTCTCAAACACAGGCTAGAGAGCTTTGAGTATTGCCCACACTTTAGCTATCCTCTCTTTTGGACACTGTTGATTCTTGACTGATGCTACAATATACTCCCTCCGTTTAAAAAAGAATGACCTTCTTTCTTTTTTAGTCTGTTTCAAAAAGAATCACCTCTTTTTTTTGGGTAATATTATAATTCCAGCTTTCCACGTGGCATGTGTAAGGCCAAAAGATCAAAGGGAAATTCTGTACATTTGACCTAACTTTAATTTAGGACCACAGGATTCAAAAGTCTTCTTTATATTCTTAAACTTCGTGTCAAGTCAAACCATGTCATTCTTTGTGAAAATTAGGGAGTAATTGAATGATTAGCTCAAACATTAAAGAACTTAAAGGAATGTTTGGCCCTCCATATAACCCTTTCCACTTTGAGTAGCATGAAAAATTATCCGAGCTTTGAGGAAGATCATGCATAGTAACTACATGTTCCCATTGCATCATCATTCTAAGTTCCCAAATACTCTATCAATTATGCTATTGTTTCTACTTGTTCCCAGTTGTTTATTGCTTCATGTATAATAGTATCCCTTCCATGATAGTCGATGCATCGATATATCTTGTATGCACTCAGTGAAATAGCTGATATATCTATAGTTGTGACATGAGCCCCATATATGTTATATATCTGGAAAACAACATTAGAATCATGAGATCTCTGGCTTGGCTCTGAGACACCTTTGTTATTCTCTATTTAACTTATCCCAAAGGGATTGTTTTTTTCTCTACGGTGTTGAATCCATATACTAAAGTAAGGAGCCACTTAAGGTTACTAGAAGTGGTAGTAATGTGACGGTGTATAACTTTAGAAGTAGAGTATATGTGAGAATCATGTAATAATTTGGATCCCAGCCAATCCATCCAGTAAATCCTGATAGTTATGTAGGGTGTTCTTATTAAGAATTATATGATACGCCACTTTGATTGAGTTTTGTTCGTTAACTCTCGTTTCCATAATTCGTCAAAGCTTATTATGATTATTCTTCCAATAGTGATAGAGCTCCTTTTTCTTGAGACATTATTAACACCTTGCACATTCTAGATAATCCATGCATTGAGGTAATTAAGAAGGGTCTCCTTTATCAGGAGGGTGTTTGTTGTTGCAAAATGTATCTCTCTTTTCAAATCATACCCTAGACATCTTTTTAGAGTTTCCTGAGTTAGCTTTTGGGGAGGTATGTTAGTACCAGTCTGAGCTATCAAATTTCCTTAAGGAGCATGAAAGCTAGGACCTGCAATTTCTATGCTGCCACATGATTTTTGAGGGTGTTGAGCATATATTCTAGTAACCTGATTTTGACCTTTTGTGATGAACTTAGAGGGAATGATATCTTTAGCCATCCATGTTTGTTCAATCTTCCTCGACTCAGGTCTCTTCCGTTGTTTTGGTAATAGATCTTTTATATCTTGTGGATGGAAGGAGAGTCAAACTACAGAACATACATTACAGAAGATAGGGCGAAATTCATACACTAATTTTTTCTAATGCAAATTACCATTGGGATCCAAAACAATTATCTCATACAGCAAGGTTTTAGTGATATTAACTTCTATCAGCATCCCTGATAATGGGATTCTAGTTTGTTTTGATGTGCACTAATTACCATAAATGGGAATTCCCAACACACTTACTATTCTACATAATGATTCGCTCGCATAACACTACCCTGGAAAATTTGGAATTTTAATCCAGAAGTGAATCATCGTAGGAATCGCTGAAAAAAAAATCCTGAATCCAAGGTTTTTGAATAACATGCTTATAATTCATTGTGTATGGACTAGAAAAGAGTACATCATTCATATCTATAGTGAAATGGAATCTAACTACCTAGTCTCCTTCATGGTAGAAAAGCTTTGGTTCCACATCACATGCCCAGAATTGCCCAATGTATTTATTAATAGCATTATACCCTAATGTTTCACCTATACAATAGGCAAGTAAAAAAGGAGTTCCACTTGGTTACTTTTGTATATATTACCTCTTGGATTATTTGTACCTGTTGTTGCCCGTTCATAGTTTATTGAGGGATATATTTGATAGCCAAACCACTGGTTGATGACCCATTATTAATGAATAATGAGGTCCACGTAGAATATTATTGTGTGTGGTTAAACCCAACAACTACAATGTTGTGAGCAGGTGGAGATTGAGATCCTCTGGTTGCAGATCTGGGAACCGTTGTTCCATTGATTCCTCGGTATTCAAACCTAGAATGCAATCACTATGCATCAATTCAGCTAGTGGGATGAATATTAGTTGTACCCTCCTCAAAAATTTATCGGTCCAACGGAGGTGCTAAACTCGTGGGTTGTTTTAAGCTTAGTGGGTAGTGTTGTGCTGATTTGTCTCTCTTTATCGTCATGGTTCATTAGAGGTATAGAATTGTGTATCACATAATTAAGTTATTTCTGATGTCTTCCTCGACCTCTTTCACTACCTCTAGCCTTGTCAACCACTAGCAGTGCACGCTCAACTTACGTGAGCTACCTTACGAATTATGCTATTTCTTCGCTTCATTTGTGAATAATGATGATTCAACACAACATTGGTATTTTGGTTTGATGTTAAAATTTTGAAGTATTGACTAAATTAAATTTGGTTAATTTTGCAAAGGAAGAAGTTGATGTTTTGTGATTGGAGCTTGTCCATCTGGTATAACCGTTTCAGCTTGTTTGAACAAATTGGGCATAAAACAAAGTTGTGTTAGAAAAAGAATATTGTTGTGACTGTTTGTGGAAATATAGTCTTATGATAGACATCATTTGCTATCTATGGATATTTGTTCACTACCTTTTATGTCACATGCAACTTAATAACCAAAGCTTTTGCCACAAAAATGAATTTAGTCGATACTTTGGTGAGTAAATTCATTTTTTATGGCAAATACTTTTGTGATGAAGTTACATGTGGTATAAAGGCAATAAACAAAAGTTCTTATATAGATGCAAGTGAAGTCTATCGTAACTCTTTATTTCAACAAATAGCCACAAAAATCTTCATCTTCTAAAACAACATTTTTATGCCCAATTTATTCAAACAAGTTGAAGCATGTATACCTGATAGACCAGCTCTAACGACAACCACTTGTACTTCTTTGTTTGCAAAAGTAACCATTGCAATTTAAAGATCTAACAACCAATGCATTCTAAAACATACCTGAATTATTAGAGCACTTTCATCGGAAGCCTTGAAAGGATTCCGCTCTAATGGTAGAATGATGGATCAAAATTTTGAATCTTGAACCCTAGAAGAAGCACTTCTAATGTGTTTCCCTTGATATTTGTATCCATTGGAGTATTCCGATTCCATTTATGTTAAAGAAAATCTTAACACTCTGAGAGACCTTATGCATTCGATGTTCAATAGAGGTGATGTCTTGATATATATTACGAAATTATTTTCTATTATTTGTCCTTTTATTTGTGTAATAGGTAAAAATATAATACCTTAATCACTTTTTTAGCTTTTGTTCTTTAAATTCACCAAAAATGAGCACTTTAAAACACATCCTATTAAAGTACATTAAAAATGTTGCGTCAATTTAACGCTAAAAAAGGTCTTAAGTTTCACATTCCAAACTATCAGTCAAAGAAATCTAGTATTGAATTAGAAGGTAATTAGCAAAGGTGCTCTAAATTGTCTTAAATTTCACCTCAAAATCTTTCCTTTTCTTTAAAACAAATTGGAATTATAACATCCCAAAAATTTCACAATCAAGACTCAAACAATTCTTTATTTGTGAACAAGATTGTAGGGAGTGATTCTAATTTTTAATGGTCTTAAGGTCAGTAGACGTAACACCTAGAATTTAAAAAAGATATAAAGGAAAATTCGTTCAAGTCACCCATCTGCTTTTTGTTTTGGGTAAACTTAAATAGACCATATCTTTTAGCACATAAAGATTTAAATGACCCATGACTTAAAAAATTGAAGATCCTTGAAACTTCTTTCGAACGCGGCCAATTTTTCCAAATTTTGAGCCCCAAGTAAGAACTTATGGCTATTTTGAGTGAATCTTTTGCATTTAAGGAATTCCATTCGTTTTAGGAAAAGTGTATATTTTTAATTTTCCTTTTTCTGACTAGACATAGACCGTTATTCCTTTCTCAATTAAGGGTGTATTCAAATTATAAATCCCCTACTCACGCTCTTAAGTTGTCATGACCCAATGGTGCCCCCTAGATGTAACATGCGTATAGAACCCTAAAGGACTCCATACAGGACAGTTAGCTGTCATAACATAAGAAATAGAACAATAAGAGTAAAATAATATTTCAAGCCAAAACATATGAGAAACGAAAAATAGAAGTCTCAAACACCTGTCTCATCATAGTTATGTAATACAATTGAATTAAATTGGTCCTAGCCCATAAATCATGTTTAAAAAAATACATGAAAGAAAGTCAAACAATAAAGTCCGTCTTCAAAGCATGAGGACACCCAAAGCTCAAAAATATGTCAAAGCAACCTCTAGAAACAAAATTGAGTACCTTGATTGCCGAACCCTACAATTGGGGAAATGTAGGCCAAAGTAAGCCTTAGTACAAAAGAATGTACCAAGTATTACGACCAGACATAAAATATTTGAATCATTCTGTAAAGGAAATTTTATTTCTTGACATGCAATTGAGCAATTCAAAACATGATATAAAAGAGTGAGAAAACATAAGTCATAGAATCATGGTAAATGTAAGTTAACTTAATCTTTAAAATCGTTGAACCCATATGTGATACTTCATGAAGTAACCTTTATCAATTATTACCTGTGGGGATTAGCCTCTACCCACATAGACACCACGTGAGCTATAACATGGTCCCAATGTCTCCCACAATAATAAAAGGGTTGTCCCATTTGCCATGGTAGAACCATAAACTTCTAACTTAAGTGGATCCACATTATATTCAACGTATAGGGGCACATTGTTAAGGTATACATATATTGCTACTAGTAATATGGCCTCTACTAACGGTGGAGGTTCTATGTCATGACGATTCTTGTAGAAACCCGACATCTACTACGAGAAAATCTTTCATCCCATCAATATCCTCTCGTTGATAAACATAAATCCCTCAGAATAGTAATTTCTCACTTGAGTTCATTATTCATTTAAAGGTTCCCTTGGACGACCAATACAAGATAGTTTCATTAAGATAACTCTTACTAGTTGATTCAGTTAGGTGAGAAAGACTTTCAACCTAACAATCCTCTTCTGTGCGAGAAAACCTTTCACATCATGCTATTATGTGTTTATAAGGATATTCTTTCAAAACACAACATAATCATTGGAACTTTACTCTCAAATCACCTTAATACGTTTGCATAGATTTCAGTAGAAAATGCATAAGTATATAATTCACCTATTAAGGTTAAAATCCCACATTCAATCATCCATACTCAGGAAATATTAGATATGAATTTCATGATAAATACATGTAAATATTTCAATACATACTTAATGTTATAAAACTATTCCTTGAAGATCAAAACCCCACATCATATGATTAATAATAGGAAACACATGGGGATTACATGGGTTCATGGGGAAATCATCATATTTAATCAATTCATGCCTAAGACATCATGATTAAATCATTAGAGTCAGCAATGAAGAGAACCCATGATAATTGAAGAAAACCCTAAGTCAATTGGGGAATTCAACCTTTTTAATTATAGGAATTTGGGAATCAATGGATGAAAACTATCACAAATTGAATCCAAAATCTAGTCTTAAATGGAGGAATAGTGACCTTGACTTGAAACCGTAGGTTGAATCCTTCTTCTTCATGTTTCTAGTGAGAGAAATCTCTGGAGAGGAGATTTGGTTTTTCTTTTTGAATTTTGAAGAATGAAGTGAATGAGTTAACTTGGGGGTTTAAAAATCTTATATAGGGGTAATAGTAAAGGATAAAACGATATAATATAGGAAATAATTAATTAGGAAAAGATCAAACTACGCTTGAACATAATTGACAGCTAACCACCAACGGGCCCACTCGATAGACCATGGCCTTACCCACGGCTTGTCATTATCGTTAGTTATTTTTCATCAAAAACCTGATGTTGTGCCATCAAACAACAGATTGCGGTCTAACCTACTGTCTGTAGGTTGAGCTGTTGTCTTGGAACTCAAGTCACTTGGCAGGGTGACCAACCCATAGACCATTCTACGGTTCGTGGTTTAGCTCACGGACCGTGGTTGGGTGTCATGACTGAAAGGTACCGCCTAGATGTAACATGGCATATAGAACCTCGAATGACTCAATACAAGACAATAGTTCTCATCACATATGCAATAAAACTATAGTAGTAAAAGCACAATACAAGTCTAAAACATTTCATAGAGGAAAGTGGAAGTATAGATATTTAGTCTAAACATAACCATCTATTACAGTATTTGAGTGAAATAGGGCCTTGCCCATACAACATGTTCGAAAATAGAAAGTACATGAAAGGAACTAAAATCTATGAAAAATCTATTCTCGAACCATGAGGACTCACCAAGCTCAGAAGATACTGAAGTCCAATATCTAGCTACAAGAATTATCACCTCGAAAACCAGACCCTACACTTGGGGAAAATGTAGGCAAAGTTAGAACAAAAATGCACTAAGTATGATAACTATGCATTAAAACATTAAAACACTCTAAAAAGGATATTATATTTATTGTCATGCAATTTACAAGTTTAAATTTTATATAAATGGTTAGAGGTCATAAATCACAATCATGGTAAGTCAACATCATCTTTCAAATGTTTGAACTCATGAACAGTACTTCTTAATGCAACCTTTGTTCGTCATTCATGTCCATGTTCTTGTTCTTATTGTGGGAATAAGCCTTAAATTACATGAGGCAAATTGAGCCATAACATAATCACATGTTGTTCGCCACACCAAAAAAAGGTTGTCTTACTTGCCTAAGGAAGAACCATGGTTTAGTAGCTTAGGTTGATCACTATCTAGGTGACCTATGGGGGAACGAAGTTTATGGGATATGAAGATTTTTACTAGAAACCCGGCCACAACTAATGGGAGAGCTTCCATATCATTGTCAGTTAATTCATGTCTCATGAAAGGATGTCCTTGGCCACCAATATGAGTTAATTAATTAGGATAGATAATTAGATCAATCATGAGGAAACCTTTCATCATGCATCCATTTCCACATGTGTATCGTATCTTTGAGTCACTTAGTTCAGAAAGCCTTTGAACCTTAGAACCATCATTACATAAGAAACCTTTCACATCATGTTCACTATGAGCTCATGAGAATAAACTTTCAATAATCCCACAACAACAACATACTCATTGAAACTTCACTCTCAATGTGTTCTTAAAGCATTTACATAAACTGCATAAAAAAAGCATAATCTTTTCAACTTACCCTTTTAAGTTACAAGTCGTACAATCAATCAATATATCTAGAATTTAAGCGTTACACATGGATTTCAATATAATATATGTTATTTTATAACATCATGTATAAATTCATGAATTTCACCTTTCACCAAAAAATACTCACATCATCAGATCAATAATAACATAATTCAACCATTAGAATCGAATTTAAAAGGAATCCATGACTTTTGAATCAAACCCTAAAAATGGGGGATTTCTATCTTTCTTTTGAAATTGAGTTGTGAAGGAACTCGACTGATGAAAGATATCCTTGATGGAGTTTTGAAGGAACTCCATGAATTTGGTGTGGAAAACCTTGCTTCTTGAATCCTAGTTTTCATTTCCTTTTTCTCCTTCATCTTCTTTGAGTTTTCTAGTGAGAGAAATTTTGTAGAGGATGAACTTTGGGAATATATTTGGGTTTTGAAAATAATAAGTTGAATAGGTTGGTTTTTGAATAAGAATGACCTATATAGTGACCCTAAGTTAAGGCAAAACGACCTTACTTAACTTAGACTAAAACTGGAATTACCCAAAATACCCTTCATATTATTGGAGCTGCCAGGTCTAACGAGGGGTCCCATGAGATGTGATCATAACTACGAGCCGTGGTTCCCTTCGTCATCTTGGGGAAGTGGGTAGGAAACAAGTGCCTTTAACCCACAAGTCCAAGGCATCTTCACGACGGGATCTATGAGCCATGGTGCTTGTCGCGAGCCATGGTCCCTATTTTGGGCGTTGAGGCAGTGACTAAGCTATCTCCAATTCATCCTCTACCACCAACTTCCTTCCACGAGCATTCCCACGTGTCGGACTTCACCATGATCTGTGAAGTGGTTCGTGAAGAGGGTACTGTTTTGGGTAGATTTTGCAGGGCTACTATCTAGCACACCACGATCCGCGATGGTGGGTGTGGTAGGTGGGGAAGTGCCTACACAAATGAAGGTTGCCTTAGCCCACTCCTTTGGCCCTTTCCCTCCTTCCTTAACTTTAACCCTCACTTTAAGCTCTAGTTTAGCTTACTAGTTTACGGGTTATTAAGATATCTCCACTTGGGAACATTCTCCCTCAAATAACTTTTTAGACACCTTGCGGAAGAAAAGACGCAAGACTAGAAGCTTATCATGCATGCAACATCATAAAATGCACAAAATGAAAGAGTAAACGTAACCTAAATATCAAACACATTGAATGCATCACGATGAAGTAGGAAATACATATAACAACCCATTATGCATGCATTTTGAACATTTCCCATGTTCGTAGGAGGAATTACCTTCTCCATGCTATAAGCATACTCACCAAAATATCATGGAGACTTTATGCAATTTACTCTCAAAAAGCATAACTAAAGCATTGTCAACAATTCATCACATTAAGCATATTGGCAACTCACATTTAATGCACAACAACATGAGATTTCATAAGCATTCATAACTTATGAAGATCACGTAACACATTAAACACACATGGCTCCAAAACATAGAACGACACAAGAGGAACTCATTACCTCAAGCTAGATTAGGGGTAGAATAAAAAATATGAGGATATCGGGACATCATATCAAACTCAGCCTCCAAAGTAGCACCCTTTACCAATTGATTCCTCCACAACACATTTACGGAAGAAAAATCCTTATTCCTCCGCTTCTCAACTTGTCGGCCCAAAATCACAACCGGCTTCCTCGTGAGAGAGACTTTAATCAACTCCCAATCCTTCCTTGGGGAATTATCGATGTTGGATCTCCAACACACATGTTAAGCATAGAAACGTGAAACATCGGATGAACCGATGCCAACTCATTTGGAAAATCTAACTCACAGGAAACCTTACCAATACACCTCAAAATTTGATATGGACCTACATAGCGGTACTAAGCTTCCCTTTCCTACCAAATATGATAACCCCATAGGTAATATTTTCAACTAGAACAAATCATGAACATCGAACCCAAGATCCTTCTTCTAACATCAGCATAAGACTTCTGTCATCTTTGAGTCGTTTTCAACCTCTCTATAATATGTTGAAGTTTATAAATGGCTTCATAAACTAGCTTAGGACCTATCAAGGAAACATGACCCACCTAATACCAACCCATAGAAGATCTAAACCTCCTACCATAAAGAGCCTCAAATGGAGCCATACCAATGTTCGAGTGATAGCTATTAATATAGGAAAATTTCATCAATGATAAATGGACATTTTAATTACCCATAAAATAAAACCCTTAACAAGTCTTCCGAAGTTATGATCGTATGCTTCACTTACCCATTCATTTGGGGATAAAAAGTCGTGCTAAGCTTAACCTCGATACGAAGACCCTTTTGGAACGACTTCCAATATTGGGAAGCTAATTGGGTACAAAGATCGGAAATGATAGACCAAAGGCACACCATGCAATTTTAGCTTTTCTCTCAAGTACATCTTAGCATAGTCTTTTGCCGAATAAGAAACTTTGAAGGGAAGGAAATGATATGATTTTTTCATTTGATACAGTAAAGATCCATGGGTACCTAGTAGATGTGACATGATGTATCGAAACCCAAAGGACCCCATACAATCCACTTAAAATATCATAAAATAAGCAATAGAACAATAAGTGTAAAATTGAATTTAAAGTCTAATATTTTCATAAAAGCAAAAGTGGAAGTCTAGACTCTAGGTCTCAACATAACAATCTATTACATTATTAGAAATAAGAAAGGGACATAGCCTATAAAAGAGAGTCCAAAAAAGAAATACATGGAATAAAAGTACAATGTGAAGTCATTCGGCCTCGAATCATGAGGACTCACCAACATGCAAGGAGAATAATAAAATCCAAGTTTTAACCACAACGAGGATCTCAATGATAAATGGACGCTACACATGGGAAATGTATAGGAAAAAGAGGCATTAGTATAAAAATTCACTATGTGAGATAGCCATGCTTAAAGAATTGAAAACGTGCTAAAAGAGATATTTCATTTGAAAGCATGCAATTTACCGTGTTTAAACACCATCATTAAAGAAGAGAAACAATTCATAAATACCCTCAAGGCGCTGTTGTGCAATACAAGAATAAAACCAGAAAAATCTCACATATTCTAAGCAAACAACTTAGGCCAGCATCATATTTTAATGCAATTTAGTAACATCTTTAAAGATTTTGAACACTTACGGGATACTTCTTCAACCATGCCTTAGTTCGTTATTCAACTGCTCATTCATGAGGTAAATACACCTTAACTGACACTAGACCATTTTAGTTTTAACAAGGTTTTTTGTGACACCGACACAGAAAAGGGTTGGTCTACTTGCCTAAGCTAGAACCAGTCACTCTTAGCTTAGGTGAATCAACTACATAATATCCTACAAGGGCACATAGTTAATGGGATATGTAGATCGTTACTAGAAACACGACATTTCTAATGAAGAACTTCCATCTCAAGAAAGGTTGTTTCTAGAAACCCTGCCTTACTACACGAGATCTTCGACTTCACACAATATACACTCGGTGGTGAGAATTAAATTCCCAAAAAGTAGTTAATTCTCTATTAACATCATTACACATGAAGGGGCGCCCTTGGCCTACTAATTAATGGTACATCATTAGAAAATCTCATTTAGTTAGTCGTGAAAGACTACCCTTGGACTACCGATTCAAGGTGCATCACTAACTCAACTCCTTAGAATTTCACATGAAAGGATGACCTTGGCCAACCGATTCATGGTAAATCATTAACTTAAATCTTTAGACCATGTGTGAGAAACTGTGACCATCCATGTTCTAGTTATGTAGGCTCTTTATCCTTTGGTCTAATCACGTGAGAAAACCTTTAAAACGTATTAATCTTCATTGTGTAAGAAATATTTTACATAATGTTCAATGTGTATTATGAGAATGTCCTTTCAACAACGCAACAACATCAACAACAATCTTGAAACTTTACCTTCAAAGCATCATTCAAACAATTACATAGATATTATAGAAAATGAATAATCTCATACTGGACCTCCTTGGGTTCAAAACCCTCTTTCAATCATCACATCGAGAACTGAAGCATTAGACATGGATATGAACATATTTCAAGTAATCCAATCACTACATGCATAATTTCATAACATTCTTTTTTATCAACAAAGACCCACATCATAAATTAAAATTGAGTAATATTGGGGTTTCATGGTTTCTTGGGGGATTCTTCATAAAATAATAGGGAAACCATTAATTCATACATAATATAACATAATTCAAACATGAGAATCATTTTTGAAAGGAACTAATGACTTTGGAATAAAACTCAAAATTTTGGAGATTTATATCTTTGAAATTGTGGTTTTGAGGAGACTCCATGGATGAAATTTTTCCATGGCTAAAGGAATAGCATACTTTAGCAATGAAACCCAATGAATTGGTATGAAAACCTTGTCTCCCTAAACCCTAGCTTTTACTTCCTTCTTCTTCTTCTCATGCTACTTCTTCTTTGAGTTTTCTAAGATAGAGAACTTTTTTGAGAGCATATATTTTGAGAATTGATTTGGGTTTTGGAAATAATGAGTTGAATTTTGGTGATTTTTGACTTAATACTTATATAGTTATCCTACACTTCCCCAAAACGACTTAACCTTGATAGACTTAAACCGTAATTTACCAAAACACCACTCACTTTAAGTGAGTTGCCAAGGTGGCATGAGGGGCTTCATGAGTTGTGGTCAAGACTACGAGCAAGGGTCCATGGGCCGTGGTGCTTGCCATGAGCCGTGGTGCATCTCGTGGGCCTAAAGGCACTAGATTACCACTTCCTTTCCATTCTCACACACCTAACTATACTCCAAAAGCCTTTCCAAAAGTTTCTTGTGAAGAGGACCTTATTTTGGGAAGATTTTTTAAAGCTCGCTGCCTAGTCCACCATGGACCACACAACGCTCAATGATTCGTACCACGAGTTAAGGTGGTGGTCGTTGTCACTAGGGTAGTTTCTAGTGGAGAGTGGACTACCTTAGTCCTCTCCCTTCGCCCTTGCCCACCTATTTGAATCCAAGCCTCATGTTTAAGCTTTAGTTTAGACTACTAATTTCCGAGTCATTAAAATATCCCCACCTTGGGAACATTTATCCTCGAATGACGATCTACATACCTTATGGAGGTAAACACTCAAAACTAGCATCCCATCATGAATGCAACATCAAAATAATGTACAATTAAAGGAGGAATCTTTCAAGTCCATCACAAGAAAGTAGGAACTATATCTAACAACCTATTATTCATGAAAACTCAATGTTTCACATCTTCATAGGAGGAACTACCTTCTCCCATTAAAAGCACTCTCAACACAATTTCATCGAACCCTTATGCAATATAATTTCATAAAGGACAACTAAAGAATGTTCAACAATTCATATCATGAAGCATATAGAAAATTCTCACTCAATGCACAACAACATGAGAAAAATCAATCATAAACTCATTTTCTTACTAACATAAATATCTCAAGAACATGCGTAACATAGGGAAATCATACAAAAACTCATATGACACACAAGACTTCAAAAACAAGGAAACTCAAGATGAACTACTTGCCTCAAACTAGGATAGGAGTAGAAGAAATGAAATGAGGATATTGGGACATCAATTTAATGATTCCTCCAAAAAATCTTTATGGAAACGACTTCCTTGTTTCTCAACAACTTAACTTTCCGGTCTAAGATCTTAGCCAGAACGTTTTCGTTAAAAAACTTTTATCAAACCCCCAACCCTTTTATGGGTATTATGGATGTCGGATCTCTAACACACTTTTTCAGCATAGAAACATGGGATATCGGAGGCACCAAAACCAACTCATTCGGCAAATCATTCCCATGAACAATCTAAATCTTGAATATTGGGGACCCTTAACAAACTTACTATCCAAGAATACAATCTCCCCCTTATGAGAAAGCCTCAATAAATTTCATAAACATCGCTTCTTTTAAATAAAAAAAAATTGGAACAAATTCTTGCTTGTGTTTCTCATTCGTCAAAATAGGCAACTTAGACTCATCGTGATCCCCAACACCACATTTTGTGGAATCAAAAAATTTCACACCTAATCGGGCCAAACTATGAGTCATCTCGACCCAACACCTTCTTTTCCTTGCTTATATGAGTCACACTACCCATAGGCAACTCTCTAAGAGCATTCACTACCCCATTACCTCTATCGGGTTGACTAGGAATAGTCATATAATAATCTTTCAATAACTCTAGCACCTTCTTTGACAAAGATTAAAATCCTTGAGACTAAACACCTATTGTAAACTGTCAGATCGGTTAACAAATAAAAATGAACCCAATACAAGTAATGCCTCCAAATATTTAAGGCTAAAACAGCTGCCGCTACCTCAAGATCATGGATAGGATAATTCTTCTAATGGATTGTACATTGCCTTGGAGCATTGAAAATAACCTTACCATATTTCAAAAGCACACATCCCAACCCAACTTTAGAGGCACCACAATTAACCACAAAACCATCTATACCCTCCAGTATAGTCAACACTGGAGACAAAGTAAGTCTATCTTTCAATTGTTCAAAACTTTTCTCACAAGATTTAAACCACACAAACATGGCTTTTTTTGAGTCAAAGTCATCAAAGGAGAAGCAATGTAAGCAAATACCTTAACAAACTTTCTATAGTGACCGCCCAAACCCAAAAAACCTCAAACGTGGGAAGGAGTTAGAGGTCTAGGCCAACTCTTCACCGTATCCATCTTCATAGGATCTACCTCAATCCCCTTTCTTTACAAAATATTACAAAGGAAAGCTACGGACCTTCGCCAAAATTCGCCCTTGCTAAACTTTGAAAAAACTTTTGATGGTCCTTAAGAACTTATAACACAACCCTAAAATGGTCCAAATGCTCATTCTCACTCCTTAAATAGATCAAATTATCCTCGATAAACACAATCACAAACATGTAAAGGTATTGCCGGAATACTCTATTCATCAAGTCCATGAACACTGCCGGAGAATCTTTTAAACCAAACAACATTACAATGAATTGATAAATGGACTTACTGAGTTCAGAAAGCCTTCTTTGGAATATAATATCCTCTCACCCCTGTTTAAGAAAGGAACCCAAGTGAGGATCAATCCTAGAGAAGTAACTAGCCCCTTGAAGTTGGTCAAACGTAAATCTATTTCCTTCACACTAAATGGGTGGTAAAAGCAACTATTAGAAATCATCCTTCCAACCATTATGTAAGGAACAACTAACCTCCAGACACATGACTTCCCTCTTCCACTGTAGGATATGCTCATTGGAAATTAAAACATGACTATACATGTTCTATAATCAATAGTAACATAACAATAGTGCCGCCAATCCATACCAAGAGTAACATCGAAATCTATCAACACAGTAGAGAGCATATCTAATCTTTTTGCCACACATGACGTCAAAAAAGAGAAAGCAACATTTGGATGTAATAAAACATATACACCTACTTGGAAAACTATCAACATATTAGTATTCATATCTGGAGGATAGTATTGATCACCTCTAGACTGGTGAGCATAGAATCTACCTTGCTTTAGAGAACTAGTACCCGAACAACTTGGAGGAGCTTTCTTGCTTTCTGTTACTTTAATATTAAGCATCGGGCAATCCCTTACATTCTGGACACTTTTTCTGCAACCAAAACAAACCTTGGAACCCGCTAGGCACATACCCTCATGACTCTTTACACACCTAGCACAAGTAAGAAATAGGGGTCTACAATCTTTTTATTGAGGATTGGGTTTGGGAACCATGTCTTAGATAAACTTTGGGGAAACCTTAGTAGAACTTAGTGCATAAAACCATTGTCTATACTTCGGATGTCTTTGTCCATCTGACCTTTCTTAAGAGGAATTATCATCATCAATTTTGTACCTCTTTGTTTCTCTAGACTTCTCTTCAAGTTTATCTTCTTCAGTCCGTTGACCATAAATCACAAGACAATCCATATTCATTTCATTTTCAAGCATAGCAATACAACATTCTTTTACTATCAAGTCACACACACCCGGTAGAAATATTAACATTCTCGACCTAGGGTTGGCAACTATAGAGGGAGCATATCTTGACAATTTAGTAAACATCAACACATACTCTTCGACACTCATCCCACCTTGACGAAGGTTAATAAACTCAAGTATATTAGCCTCTCTCAAGTCAAAAGGGACAACCTATCAAGAAAACCATTATTAATCCCCACTCCATGGGACCCACTTCTACTGGCCTCACTTTTTTCCATTGGTTAAACTACATTTGAGAAACATCTTTCATTTGTTAAGTGGCTAATTCCACCTTTTCTACCAGAGTAACTCTTACAAAGTCGAACATCATAGAGACCTCATTTATAAACACTTGAAGATATTTCTGCGTCTTTAACCTATAAAATTCTAGGTTTTCTATCCCGGCGTGAGTCACGAATTGAACACCAAATTTAATTTACTCATTAGTATCTTGGTCAACCAGAACTGGGGGAGCTTGAGGAAGAGCTCCTTAATCAACATTGGATCACTCAGTTCCTCTAGTGAAAGCTCCTTGAGTAGTCATGTCATGTACATCATAGAGTAAGGATTAAGTGAGAGATCTTATAGTGTTAAACTCTATCACATGAATTAAGAGTAATGAAAAAAGCAGAATTTTCTAAGCATCTTGTAGCTTCTCATTCATAAATGTGGCGCGCTTCACACTCATGAACAAGAATCTACATATCCTAGAATCATTCTATTACTTGTGATCTGATTACAAAGTTTTTCACCACATGAGTACCCTCTATATGTGACATGGTGTATAGAACCCCGAAAGACTCCATTCGACCCACTTAGCATATCATAACATAAGCAATAGAACAAAAGAGTAAAAACGCATTCAAGTCTAAAGTTTTCGTAGAAGAAACACAAAATTCTAGACTCTTAAGTCTCAACGAAGCAATCTATTACAATATTTGAAATGAGAAAGGGACATAGCCCATACAACAAAGTCCAAAAGGAAACACAAGGAATAAAACTACATTGTGAAAGTACCCGTCCTCGAATTACGAGAACTCACCAATAAGCTAGGACAATAAGCAAATCAAAGATTTAGCCAAAACGAGGATTACCTTGAGAACTGGACCCTACACTTTGGAAAATGTAGGAAAAGTAGGAGTTAGTACAAAAATGCACTAAGTATGATAGTTCTGCATACAATATAGAAAACATACAAACTAGATATTTCATTTGAAAGCATGCAATTTACCAAGTTTGAACATCAATATAACATAAGAGAAACACTTCATAAATACCCTCAAGGAGTACTTGTGCAATGCATGAACAAAACCCCATAAATCTCACCCTTGCTAAGTAAACCACTTAGGCCATCATCATCTTTTAATGCAAGCTAGAAAAATCTTTAAAGCTTTTAAACACTTACGGTATACTTATTCAAGCGTTCCGTAGTTCGTTATTAAACTTCTTGTTCATGTGGGTTATACGCCTTAATAAGCCTGAGACCATATGAACTTTAACATGGAAATCCGGTGACTCCTACAGAGAAAAGGGTTGGTCTACTTGGAAAAGGTATAACCGGTAACTCATAGCTTCGGTGGATCAACTAGATAATATCCTATGGGGGAACGTAGTTTATGGGATAATGAGATTGTTACGTGAAACCCAACCTTTCTATGGGAGAGCTTCCACCTCAAGAGGTTGCTTCTAGAAACCTTCCCTTACTATGGGAGAGCTTCCACCTCACACAATATCCACTCGGTGCTAAGAAATAAATTTCCACGGAGTAGTTAATTCTCTATTAACATCATTACTTATGAAAGGGTGACCTTGGCCTACCATTTCACGGTACATCATTAGAATTTCTCTTTTTAGTTACTCATGAAAGGCTTCCCTTGGCCTACCAAGTCAAGGTGCATCATTAATTCAACTCTTTAGTTTTAACAGGAAAGGGTTCCCTTGTCCTACCGACTAAAGATACATCATTATCTCAACACTTTAGACTGTGAGTGAGAAATTATCACCATCCATGTTCTAGTTATGTAGAATCTTACACCTTTGATTTAATTAGGTGACAAAGCCTTTCCAACCTGTTACTCTTCATTATGTGAGAAATGTTTCACATAATATTCAATGTGTATTATGAGAAAGTCATTTCAACAACACAAACACATTAACCAGGAACTTGACAATTTACTCTAAAATCATCACTAATAAA
Organism: Solanum sitiens; assembly: GCA_016801875.1. Classification (NCBI taxonomy): domain Eukaryota; kingdom Viridiplantae; phylum Streptophyta; class Magnoliopsida; order Solanales; family Solanaceae; genus Solanum; species Solanum sitiens. The sequence goes on along the minus strand of JABWTJ010000130.1, from coordinate 973,404 downwards.
GTGCATAAATATTATAGAAAATCCATAGCACATACTTTACCTCCTTGAGGTTTAAAACTCTCATGCATCACATATAGAATTCAAGAATTAGACATGGATAAATTCATAACTCAACTAACTCAATCACTACATGCATTATTTCAAAACATTCTTCTTTCATCAATAAAGACCAAGATCATAAATTACACTTGAGTAATATAGGGGTTTTATGGGTTCGTGGGGGATTCATCATAAAACATGCGGAAGCCATCAATTTATTTATAATATAACATAATTCAAATATTAGAATACAACGTGTGCCTAGCGATCAGTGGGTCAATGAAAGAATATTCTATGCTTCTTCATTGTGTGAGACCAAGAAAAGTTAAAATGACTTTTAAATGAAATACCTTTTGACATTTTGTCGTTTCTTGAAGTTTCAATCGGTGTTGCTACTTTAGCATGTCACCAATAGACATGAGCGATTCGGCAATGCAGTACATGTCTATGAAAGCAGTTGATATGAAACAGATAGATTCGAGTAGAAAAGGAAGTTGATTAAATGAACAATTAAACTTGTATACATAAGCTGGCTATTACACTCGAGTGTAATTGTGTGGGTAAAGTTAAACATGAACTTGAGTTCACCTGTTTAAGAGTTAGAGGTATCGAATAACTAACTACTGAAGTAGTGAATGACGTATGGGGTATGTGAGTAATAGTGTCCTTAAAATAATAGTGAATTCTTTCCACGTGTGATTGGATTCTTATGTAGGGCTTGTAAAACCTTAAAGGTAAGCTCTTCATGCTCACAGGTTGCACAAACTATTTCTCGTAAGAATTATGTGTCTGATTGATATCATGTTGACTTGGGTCTTATCCACCATGTGCAAAGTGGGAGATGTAAGTTTTGGGTCGTGGGTCGCCCATGTGGACTGACCCAACCCGACCCTATCTGTTTTAATGTCTTATCCAATTAATTAATCAATTAGTTTGGATAAGGCAGAACAATCACATTGTAACTGTTTTGCCCCTCCTTAAAAGACTCCTAGTTGGAGTATTTTCAGAGAAACGTGAAACGTGAAAAACAGAGAGGAGAGTGTGTGAAACAGAAAAACCAAAAACCAAGCGATCAGTCAAGAAACAAAGAATTTAGTTTCTCAAAAAAATTCATCAAGACACAAAGTAGACTTCTAGTTTGTAAACACGGATCTTTGTTTCCTAGTGATTCGAAGATGAACTTGAGCACCAACCTGTCAAAGAAGTAGATCGACGATTTCTGTTGCAAAATTAAAGGTACACATATCGTTGTTAATTTACGTTAATATTCCTTCATAATAATATAAGTTATTATCAAATATTATTGATACACAAGCAAAGCACGTGACCGAGACTAGTATGATGAAATTCACAAAAACGGATGCTAACTTTTTAATTTATTTTACTTTATAAATACAATAATAACATTGTCATCATCGTATCACTTTTCTTTTTATCTACATTTGCATTAAAATAATTGGATATAGATTAATTGCAATAGAAATATGGCAAAATGATTTTTTGAGGATTAATACCTAATTGCATATGAAGAGCCTGATTGAGTACAAGAGGCCTTTGACAAACTAGTTTGAACATACTAAATTCCTTTTACTAGGTAATTTCATCACACACTAGCGGTGTACAAAAGGCCGTTGACAAACAAGTTGCATCAATCTTATTCTCTAGTTATTAATACGTTTGTTTTAGCGGCAACTCTCTTTGACATGTGCAGTAATAGATACGGCACTAAGCACAACTCAAATATCCACATATAAAAGTAGGAAAATCAAAACGAATCTGGAAGCCAAGGCATAATGCAGTAGGAGTAGACAAACCAATTACTGAGATAAACAATAATGTTCGTTTAGGACTCATAACTTTTTACTTGAAATTCTAACTCAATACTTTGTGATATCATATATGAAGGAAATAATAATCAAATGTTGCCAAATAATCCAAATGAAGCTACATAGCTAATATATCTCTAAAAAAACAACCATTCGAAGGCCCAACCAAAAGGGGTAAGACCTTGTCTAATCACTCCGAAGATGATAAAAAGAAAAGGGCTTACATCAATGTACAAAGGGATGAGTTTCCCTTTTTCGTTGTATGAAGCTGATTTTTATTTATAGATCTTCTTAATTTTCTCCTTTAATTATAATATACTTACATTTAAGGACGATTGTATCCACCAAAATTGTATTTTCCATTACTTAAAGTTGCATTATTACTAGAAGAAGTTTTTCTTTTGAACTAGAAGTTATATTGTATCTTCTACTTATATTATGAAAATCTCATTAATAATATAAAAAATTGTATTGCTTTTAGTAAAACAAATTGGATAATTATCCGCTTTAGTTCTATTTTCTCCTTTTAATTGTTCATGTTTTCAATTTGAATAATTGCAGCTACTAATCATCTTTGATATATATATATATACATCATATATTATTATAAGTGGATCATCACAAATGAAAAGTTTAAATACCAAAATGCCCTTATGTAAAATTAAATGACTCTATTACTATTTTATGGTAAAAAATAACCTGATTTTTCCACTTTTAATAAGAAGTCCAAAAGTCCATAAAATATGGGTAACATCTTATAAACAACAGTTCAAAGATCACAATTGATCTTACAATCGTTTGTGAGCCAAAATGGTGAGTCTTATTTTGAATCTGAACTTGTTTTTCATTTCCTCTATTAATGTTTTGTTCAATTCTTGGAGTTTTGTTCTTAAAATTTCTTTATTAAGAACTTAGCTTTTTTTAAAAAAAAAAAAAAAATTAACATAGGAGTTTTAGGTATTTAGAAATATATATTCAATTTTGATATGAAATTGTTGGGACATATGGGTATTACAAAGGTTAGAGGCTATTTATGAAGGGATTGTTGTACACAAGCGCAAATAAGATTAGATTTGTTGTGGACATGAAATACTTTTTTTCTATCAATTTAAAGATCACATAGGTAAAATAATTTCACAGTCTGTATTGAAATTTTTATGAACATTTAATTATTTCTCCAAATAAATATTTTTTTTGTGTAAAAAAATATGATGAACATATCTTGATATCTATATTTCTTGTTTAACAATGATGATTTAATTTTATGTCGAGAAGGGCTGATGTATACGGATACTGTAAAGTTCATGATATGATCACATTCTTTATTCCATTTTGAATCTCTAAGTTATTGTTATTTTAATTTTAAGATTGTCTTTTTTTTTTTCATTTCTATTTCATTTTTTTTGTTGAAAACATTTGAGTTCTTATACCATGAAACTTATTATTTATTTTTTCATATTTTTCTCCCCCAACCCCCTCTTAATCTTAAATTAAAGAATATGAAGACTTGCTGCTAAATCAATATATACCATTATCTAATACAAATTTGCCATCTTGGGTTCTTTTCTAGCATTTCTATGTACTCCTGCGGTAAAGTTCCTTATTTTCTCCTCTTTTTCCATCTTCTATTGTTTGTTTGTAAAATTATGATCATTAGTATATTTTTTCAAATTAGTATATGTATGATTTGGGATTAATAAAAGAGTTGATAGCAAGTTTCACCTTATGCACTTAGGATTCACTTCAAGTGAATAAATACTCAAAATATTTATAGAATCAAGAAAACTCAATAGTTGCTCACTTCTCTATCAGTAGGGGGAAATTAAGGGAGAAGTAAAACCTTCAATGACTTCTTGGTCCTCTCTGTAACCCTTGGTTGTGGGGGAGCTGAACCTTAATTCTAATCCACAATATTCTTATACAGTGGTGCTGAACCTAAATAACAAATCCAAATCATAACTAAAACAATAGTAAAACCTATTGAATATATATACTCATGGAACCTATTGTTAAATTCATGATGGATTAGTGTAGGAGAAAAAAAGATATTGACAAAAAAAGTAAGAAAAGACAACAAGGTTATGTTGTATTGGTTTATTTAAATATTGACTACATTACATAAACATACACTCGTAACATCAAAATCTAAAGAAAATGAGTAAAATAAGCTAATCTAATCTAATAACATAAGCCTAAAATGTAGCAACTAACTAATCAAATTATTCCCAACACTGCATCCTTATTTATCTTAACTTAATCCTATTTAATGTTGTATACTAATACAACATAAGTCCGAACTAATCTCTAGATTTTGAGGCACCACTTTTAACAATCCTCCTTGACTCAAGAGTAGAAACCCCAAGTCTTCTTTTATGAAAATCAAATCTTGATCTAGGTACGGCCTTAGTTAAAATATCAGCACTCTGAATATTAGTTTTTTATTGCAGTAAGTCTGTGTCTACATTCTTTTGCATCTCTCTCAAGAAATAAAGGTTGATCTTGATGTTTTTTCTTTTTCCATGTGAAAAAGGATTATTTTCAGTTGAAATTGCAGCTTGATTATCAACAAAGATTTTAGTGATCTTCCTTAGCTCGAAATGCAAATCTTCCAGCAACTTGCGAATCCAAAGGGCTTTATTCACAACTTATGAAGCTCGAATGTACTATGTTTCATCTGTAGATTGAGCCACGATATCTTTCTTCTTTGAACACCAAGAGAACATTCAAGAACCAAAACTAAAACAATGACATGAGGTACTTCTCATATCAACTAGGCTATGTACTTTACTATTAGTATCCACCACTTATGTTTATCTTCAAATGTTCTCTGATTTCTCTCCATTCACATTTTATGAACAAATTTAGCATACACCAATCTGAGGAATTGAGCATTATAAGGCTTGCCTTTTGTGTTCTGAATAATCAAATCGGAATGTTTTTCCCATGTTGTAGCTTGACATGTTGATATGTTTAATCAATTTAGTAATCTGTGGAACATTCTTTGAGTGACGTGACATAATGCAAAAAGGTGATCTCTGAACTTCAAATCTGTTCAATAAAGTTTATACTTCTGTTCATCCTCTATGTCCCATGATGTTAATTTACCAGTATTCACATGTCTATTTTGCAATTGCAACAAAAGCCTGGATTTAGTTTTAAGTCTAGATGCAATTGAAAACATATGCCTTTCCAACGAACTCTATCTCTTTCCCCAATAAGTTCTTAGTAGATCATTAGTATGTCCGATCAATTGAAATGGTAATATTAGTGTGTCCGAGCAATTGAGATTGTTCAAGTATACTCCTAGCTGCTATAATCTTTTTAACCATCCAAGTACCCTGTGTTAGAAAATGAGATATTTCTAGATGATTTTTTAATAGTTCTTTTTAAATATTATGTTTAGTATGTAAAGGAAAGGTAGTCCTTGATTTGTGGAATATGTTGTGTGAGAAAGTCAATAGTGGTTGGATATGTATGGTCCTCTACTTACTTTGCAAAAGCTAATATTGATATATGTGTGTGTGACTTTTGAAATCTGAATATGAATGAAAATTTATCTCTGCTGAACCTTATATTTTTTCTCTAAAGTTTCAAATCCTAACAGTGGTATCAAGAGCCCTTCTTCTTGAGGGATCTGTGAAGGTAAGAAAGCTAAGATTTTTTCGCCAGTTCTTCTAAGGTGAGAGCTGAGTAGCAGTAACATGGCATCCACCAACTTCTTGGGTGCAGACCATCCTATGCTTACAGGAGAAAATTATCACATATGGGTGACAACAATAAAGGATTATCTCAAAGTTCTTAGTCTATGAAAAAAATTGAAAGTGAAGATGATCCTTTTCCACTTGGCCCAAATCCAATATTTGCACAAATGAAGATTTATGAAGATGCGAAGTCATGGAAAACCAAGGCTCTCACATATGTTCATTCATCACTTTCGGATGTGATTTTCACAAGAATAATGGCTTGTGAAACACCTAAAGAAGTTTGGGAGAAGCTAAAAGAGGAGTTTGATGGAAGTGACAGAGTGATGACTGTCAAACTCTTAACTCTCAAAAGAGAATTTGACATATTAAGGATGAAAGAAGGAGATATTGTGAAAGATTATTCTGCCAAACTTATTGAGATTGTTAACAAAATGAGGTTGTTTGGTGAAACCTTTCTATATTCAAAGGTGGCGGTGAAGATGATGATAAACTTATCAGCACGGTTCGAGTTCAAGATTTCCGCAATAGAAGAATCTTGTAATTTGAAGACTTTATCTGTGGAAGATCTGATCAATAAGTTGCAAGGCGGGGAACAAAGATCAAGTATACAAAGGCAGAACAGCCTATGAAGGACAATAGAAGGATGGAATGAGATAAAGTAGCAAAGGGAAAACCATGGAAGGAATCTTCAAAGAAAGAGAAGTTTCCACCTTGCAGCCACTGTAAAAGAACCAAACATCAAGAAAAAGAATTTTGGTTCAAAGGAAAGCCATCGATTCAGTGTAGATTTTGTAGAAAGATGGGTCATATTGAGAAAAATTGTAGGGCCAGGAAGTCAACCACAACAAAACCATATGCAATAGGCGAATTTTGTTGAAATGTCCGAAAATGATGAAGAAGGCTTGTTTATGGCTTCTCATGAAGAAAACACAGCCAACAAATCATCATGGTTCATAGATAGTGGATGTACGAGTTATATTTCACACAATGAGCTCTTTCTTCACACACTTGAAAAGTTATTCAAAGTTAAGGTTAGGATGGGAAATGGTGAAATGGTTAATGCACATGGAAAGGGTTCAGTTTCCTTTCAGACATCACAAGGTACAAAGTTAATTCATGAGACCAATGAAGTCATTATCATTGGGACACAAGTATTGTATGCTCTTTGTTTAGCATGTAACTTGTTAAGTGTGGCTAAAATGATGTCTAAATGCTATTCGTTATTATTTAAGGACAAACATTGTTTGATTTTTTACTCTAAAGATAGTTTTATTATTAAAGTAGAAATGGTGGATAAAACTTTTTCTTTAGATGGGAGGTTTGATAGTGCAAATTTTTCAAGTAATGATGAGTCATGGTTGTTGCACAAAAGATATGGTCATTTTACTATTCTACTTTAAAGTCTATGTATGAAAAAGGATTTACTAAGGATTTACCTGAGATTTCATTATCTAAAGAAGTTTGTGATTCATTTCAGATGGGTATGGTACACAGGAAATCATTTCCTAAAAGTTCTACTTGGAGGGAAACTAAAAACCTTGAACTAGTTCACACTGATGTGTGTTGACCAATAAAGTCATCATCTTTGGGACACAATAAATATTTTGTGCTCTTTATTGATGACTTAACATAGATGACTTGGGTGTATTTTCTGAGTAACAAGTGTCAAGTATTTTCTTTTTTCAAGAAATTTACAGCTTTTGCAGAAAGAAAAAGTAGTTGTAAGCAAAAGGCCTTGATGTCGGACAAAGGTGGTGAACACACTTAAAATGAGTTCAACAAGTATTGTGAATATATAGGGATGATCACAAGTTGACAGTAAGTTATTCACCCGAAAAAAATGTAGTCTCCGAGAGGAAGAACAGAATAGTAGTTGAAATGGCAACATGTTTATTGCTGGAAAAGAAACTGCCACAGAGCATTTGGCAGAAGCTATGCATACTTCAGTGTATTTGTTAAATAGGCTGCCAATAAAAGTTTTGGATGAAAAGAATCCCATTGAGGCATGGAGTGGAATACATCTGCTAAGAATCTAAAAGTTTTTGGTTCGATATGCTATTCTCATGTTCCATGTGTGAAAAGAAGAAAACTTGAACCAAAAGGTGAATTGGGGATTATTCATCACAAGCCAAGGTTTATAGAGTTTTCAACCTATAAACAAAAAGTATTTCAATCTGAAGAGATGCAGTCATGGATGAGAATGCTTATTGGAACTAGGATAAGGAGAAAATCGAGAAGGATAATGCAGTTTTTCAGAACTTGAGCCCGCTGCCTGAAATCCAATCATTTGGGTCTGAAACTCTGGAAGAAGATGAAGAATCAGATGGGAAATCCTCACTTGATTTGCCAATTTTGGAAACAAGGTCCCTTTCCGAGATATATGAAAGACGTAATGTTGCAATCTCGGAACCAAATAGCTATCAGCAAGCATTAAGACATGAAGTTTGGATTGAAGCTATGAAGGAGGAGATCAGTATGATAGAAGAATGATACTTGGAAGTTGACTGATAAACCCAAAAGGAGAAATGTGATCGGGGTGAAGTGGGTTTATAGAACAAAACTTAATCCAGATAGCTCAATTTATAAATACAAAGCAAGGCTTGTTGTGAAAGGTTACGCGCAAGTTGAAGGTCTGGATTATGGAGACACGTTTGCACCTGTTTCACGACATGATACAATAAGCGTGCTATTTGCTTTGGCAGCTCAATCAAATTGGAAGTTGTATCATTTGGATGTCATATCGACATTCTTAAATTGACTGTTGCGGTAGGAGATCTATGTTGATCAACCAGAAGGTTTTCAAGTTGCAGGAATGGAGGATAAAGTCTATCGACTTCATAAGGCATTGTATGGATTAAAGCAGGCTCCTCGAGCATGGTATAGTAAGATTGGTGATCATCTCATTCATTGTAGCTTCAAGAGAAGTGAAAATGAAGCCACTTTATATGTGAAGAAGTCTAAAGGAGGTGATGTGTTTCTGGTGTTACTCTATGATGATGATATTCTGGTAACACGAAGGAATGAAGGTATGGTGAATCAGTTCATGCAAGAAATGGAGACCATATTTGAAATGTCAGATTTGGGTGAAATGAGTTACTTTCTAGGAATAGAGATTCATCAAGCTACTGATGGAATCTTTATTTCTCATAGAAAATATCAATGGGATATTCTTAAAGGTTCAAGAGGGAGAGATGCAAGCTTGTACTGACCCCACTAGTTCACAATGAAAAGATTTTGAAGTTTAAAGGAGGTGGCAGGGCTTATCCAATAGTTTATAGAAGTCTGATTGGTAGTTTGCTGTATTTGACCACAACAAGACCCGATCTCATGTTCGCAGCAAGTCTACTGTTGAGGTTTATGCAAGCTCCAAGTCATGTTCATCTGGGTGTTGCTTAACGAATGTTGAGATATATCAAAGGAACTGTTGATTATGATATTTGATTTAAAAGGGAAGAGCAAGGACAACTGATGGGTTACTCGGATAGTGATTGGGCAGGAAGCGTTGATGATATGAATCGCACTTCAGGATATGCTTTTAGACTTGGTTCAAGCATGTTCTCATGGAATTCAAAGAAGCAACAGGTGGTAGCTGAATCTTTTGTCGAAACAGAATAGATCGCTGCTGTTGGTGCACCTAATCAGGCTCTATGGTTCAGAAAGATTCTACGTGATCTGGAGAAATGACACTGAAGCTACTGTCATTAAGGTTGACAACAAGTCAGCAATATATATGACCAAAAATCCAGTGCAACATGGTCATAGAAAGCATATAAATGTGAAGTTTCACGGTATCAGGAAAGCAGAGAAGGATGGCAAAGTTAAACTTGTTCATTGCAGCTCAGATCAACAGATTGCCGACATCAAGACCAAGGCTCTTTCTAAGGGGAAATTTGAAGTTCTAAGGACTATGTTGGGAGTGTCCAAGAAAAATATCAAGGAGGAATGTTAGAAAATGAGATATTTCTCGATGTTTTTTGTTTAATGGTTGTTTTTAAATATTATGTTTAGTATGTAAAGGAAAGGTAGTCCTTGATTTGTGGAATATGTTTTGTAAGAAAATCAATAGTGGGTGGATATGTATGGTCCTTTACTTGCTTTGCAAAATCCTATGTAGATATATGTTTGCATGGCTTTTGAAATATGAATATGAAAAAAAATTGTCTCTGCTAAACCTTATGTTTTTTCTGTGAAGTTTCAAATTCTAACACCCTATTGTGGTAGTGAAGATGATATGATATGATGGTTCTTAATGTAGAAATTCTTAATCCATCTAATCCAAAGCTTATCAGCTTTATGACCTAGATCCCAACATTTCATTTCTACTGCTTTGTTGATCCATATTTGTGGTTTCATAGTAGTTAGTCTACCCGCCAACTTGGGAAGGCACATATTAATCCATGCTATTATGTCCTTTTTCATAATAGTGCGGGTTCTTAACCAGATTAGATTCTATAGTAGGATTCAATAAGCTTTATGATCTTAGAGGGAATTACAAACAAATGAGCAAGAAGCCTTGATTCAAAACAGGAATAATTGAACTAGTTGTGTTCTACCAGCATAAGAAAACTTTTTTGTAGTCAAAGAAGACTTTCTTTCTCAATTCTATCAATAAAAGGAGGCCATTGTCCAAGGGACATATTCTTGGTGGATTGTGAAATACCTAGATATTTAAACTGTAATTCCCTAAGGGTAAAACAAAACTGCAGTAATAAGTGTTATTTATCTTGTATTCTTAATATACTTAGAACAAAACTTTGAAGAACTTGGTAAGACAACAAAGTTTAAGAACATTTTCACAACTAGAAAATTAAAACTAGTAGAGATACTAGAATCAGAAACAGATTAGAAAAAAAATATATAATATATTTTTCTTAATGAAGTCGACAAGATCAAGACCTTGATTTTGTCTAAAGCCTATGACACAAAGTCTTGCTCTATATTTGTCAACAGTTCTATCCACTTTCATTTTCCTTTTGAGGATTCACTTTGAAACCAAAAGTTTATTTCCTGGAAGAAAATCAACCAACTTCCAATAGGATTGCTCAAGATTGAACCAATCTCATTATTGACATCATTTGTCCAAAAGGATGATTCTACATAAAACACAAGAAATGTTACAAAATCATATTTGAAGGAAGTATATGTCCCTTTGACATTTACTAAGCCTCTGAATCTCTTTATTAAGTACATTCTCCTTTTGTTCTTTCCAAGGTCGTTTTGACCTTTCACTAGACTATTCAAGTCTAATTTTACAGTCCACAGTCTTAGGTCCTATTTCAATCATTTTAGGAATATGAACTTGGACTTTGGCTAGACACCCCCACAATTTGAAATATTTCAAGTTGGGTTTCCTTCATTTCCATTTCTCATATGGAATAGATTTTGTCCTGAACAAACAAAATTGCTTTCTTTATCAAAAGACAACTTTTTTTTTGTTTTTCCCTTTTGCATTAAGGGTAGTTCCTCCACAAAAATTTTGTGATAAACCCGAACTTATAAATAATGCATCCATCATTTCTTTCAACTTTCGGTTTTTCATTAGATTGAGGTGAATAGGGCAGTGGTTTGATGGATAATTCTAATCCAAACATATTTCTGCACAAGCAGATTTATACTCTCCATTCTAATCACTTCTTATCTTTTTCCAAACTGATTTTTAACTTCGATATTACATTGTCTAGACATTCTATTGCTTCATCCTTATCATTCAGCAAATAGACATTGTCATTTCTTTTGCAATTGTCAATAAAAGTAACGAGATAATTTTTCCCACCATGAGATGGTGTTAACTTCATATCACAAATGTCAGTGTAAATAAATTTTAAAGGATTAGAATTCCTATCAACGGATTTATAAGAATGCTCAACAAACGTAGATTCCATAAAAACTTGACATTTTTTATTTATTGCACTCAAAGTTAGACAAAACTTCTAAGTTGATCAGTTTTCCTTATAATATTTTGTAATTGACATTCCCAAAGTGTTCATGTCAAAAACATTGACTCAAGCAAGTAAGAACAAATAAAAATATTGAGTTTGAAAACCTCTTCGCGAGGTAGCTTTTTCCTCACTAATATTTTGTTCCTATTTCTTACAATTTTGTGTGATACAAACATTGTTTAGAGTCATCACCTTGTCAAATGTACTTTTCATAAGGACCTTTACATAACTTTCAATTTGATTGTTATAGAACTACCCATGAACAAAGTTTCATCGGATTCAATAAAGGCAATATAGTCCAAATTTTACTTTTACAAAAACATAACAAATGACTATTCACCAATATTCATGTCTATGCAGATATTTTTATTGTTATAGACATATATTTTCATGAAAAATCACAATATTTTAAGTGACTTTTTTTTCCATAAAAGAACACAATTATTTTGAACAAGTATGTATATAATTTGGTTGTTTCATACTAGTCACACTATATATTAGTAATAGAAAAATTCAACAACCACAATACCAAATATACTCCAAGAATTTTGTGGGTCTAACATAATACAAAATTATCATTGAATTTCATAGCTTTTGCTCCAAAGTTAAATTAGACACCAAGTCTAATCATAAGCAAAGAACCCCCACATTTTAAATGTGATCTCAAAAGTATTTTTTAATTATTTGAAAATAGTTTTTCCGCATACTTCCTAGACATTCAAAATGTCATTGACAATGTGAAACATCTTTTGGAAATATTATTATACAAAAAAATTATACTCCTTCAATTCTCTTTGACAATGTTTACACAATGTCAAAGTTCATTTCATAGAGGCATAAAATCACAAACTCTAAGTCACTGGTATTTTTCTCTATCACAAATAGACATACCACTTAGTATTCTAAATACTAACAATAAGGACAAAAATAAATTGTACAATTTTGTTTCTATATAACATTGAAGTTTATAGAAAATCAAAAGTACAACACTGACTTATTATCTGAAGTTTTGATATTCTTCAATCCAATTGGATAGTCCAATTTATCCATAGTAGAAAACCACAAAAGTTTTAGTCTACAAAAATCAGACACACTAACATTTCACATGGAGTACAAAACCACAAAAATCTTTTTTTTTTCCTTCTCCAAACAGAATAAAACATATTCTTAGACCATCACATAAAAATGTTTTTCTTTTCAAATAGTCTTCCAACTATAACATTTTTAACATGATATTTATTAAACAAAAATAGGAATATCTCATTCTGTAAATTAGTAAACTTTAACGGCAACACTATTTGCCAAAATAAAATTCATTTACAAAATATACGATTTGCAGAACTTTTTCCAAATACACACATGATAATATCAAAATTAATAACCTTTAGAAACTATTTTTCTCCTTAGATAAACTATAAGAAGGTTACCCTGTATAATCTTTAATCGGAATACCACCAATTTTTTTTGTTACTTTCTCACTTCGACCTTGCTAAACAAAGCAACAGATTATGGAGAAGTAATGCATTTATCTTCTATTTCCATAATCAAATTCTCTCAATCAATAGAATACAAAAAATACTAATAATATAATAATTTCCTTAAAATTGTTATTCATCTTGTATTTCTAACATACTTAGAACAAAACTTTGAAGAACTTGGTAAGACAACAAAGTTTAAGAATATTTTCACAACTAGAAAATTATAACTAGTAGAGATAAGAATCAGAAACACATTAGAAAAAAAATATTTAAAATATTTTTCTTAAAGAAGAATTGTTGTTAATCTGTGTTTAAAGAATCTTACTGATTCCAACAAACTTTGCCGAAACACGAAGTTACTAAAGTTTAATGAACCGGTGAAGAACAAAAGAACATAAATTAATTCACAAATCTTAAATTTTTAACACATACCAAAATTTGGAAAAACAGGAAGAAGATCAAGCCCACTGAATGCAGTGTCTCCTTAAGGAAATTATTCCCCTCTAGTATTCGAGGTTTGATTTGGAATATATCCTCCCAAGATAGAATGATCTCAATCACCAGTATATTTATACCAAAAATGATGGTGTCGGCGAGTCACTCAACGGGAGTAAAGTACACTTAGAATAGTAGATTTAGTAGTAGAGGAAGAAGTCCATAAATTCTATTTTTAAAATGAGAGGAAATCCCTCAATTTATAGAAAACAAAGGGTAGTGCGAAAATGTTCTTACTGTGCCTTATCGGAAAGGGCACAAACCTTTGAAAAAATCACAATCTTTCGGAAAGGTCATCACCTTTCATAAAAGTCACAACTTTCCATAAAAGTCACAACTTCTCATAAAAGTCGCAACTTTTAATAAAAATCGCAACCTTTCATAAAAGTCACAACTCTTCATAAAAGTCACAACTCTTCATTTTCCATTCATACCTTTTAAAACCCAACAATAAGCTCTCTTGTATTTGTTCTTTGATGCCACAAAAGTAGAAAGGGATCATACCAATGTTTGTTTGCAGACCAGAGGCTTTAGAAAATTATTTGAAGCATTTTTATAGGACAGCAATAGAAGTGTGAACACCTCTTAAAAACAACAGAAGATCACATGCAAAACATAGGTTAAGTACGCTAACCATTTACATATACAATGTTTGGAGCACTTACGATGATAGCAATAACAATCAAACATCGAGAGATAGGGTCTCCTTGTCTATGTATCTTAGCAGCATCAAAAGGTTAAGTAAGCTAACCATTTACTATGATTTAATAGTGAACAATTTGCACACACTCTAAAATCCACACAATTAATATAGTAGGAAAGCAAAGTTCATCCTAAATCACAAATGTCCTCTATAATAGTTCCACATGATCTTTTAAAGAAATATGTATCTTATCAATCTACTCAAGGAGATTTATAATTTCCTATTGCTTTCAATGATTTATATACTTCCTATTTTGCGTACCTGCACTCCTTGAGCATGAGAAATAGTTGGACACTTTTGAATTACCTGTATGTCGATACCATGAAGAATTTGTTTGGTTGTTCCCATAATTCACTTGTAGAAGTGCATACCATACTTTTTTATGTTGTCCGGATTAGTCATTTAACCTCTTTAATAGAATTAAGCTCATACATTCTTTTTCCTGGTATTCATCTCCTTCATCATTAAAGAAAAGTATTTAGTGTTAATCTCCTAGCTTTATCCAGTAAACTCTTCATTTCTTTCTCAGGGCACTTTCTTCAATATTACTCAAACTTCCATTGTCCTGCAGATATTGTTTTTCTGTATGGATTTGATCATCTGCACATTATGAGACTATCTTGCAATATCCATTTCAGTGTGGGTGATATTTTAAGTAATATTCAAGAATTCTTCATTATTTAGTCTCTTAAACACATACTTGAGAACTTTGAGTTTTGCCCTCACTTTAGCGATCCTCTCTTTTGGACACTGTTGATTCTTGACTGATGCTACAATATAATTGAATGATCAGCTCAAACATTAAAGAATTTAAAGGAATGTTTGGACCTCCATATAACCCTTTCCACTTTGAGTAGCATGCAAAATTATCCGAGCTTTTAGGAATATCATACATAGTAACTACATGTTCCCATTGCATCATCATTCTGAGTTCCCAAATACTCTATCAAATCTGTTATGGTTTCTATTTGTTCCCAGTTGTTTATTGCTTCATTTATAATGGTATACCTTCCATGGTATTTAATGCATCGATATATCTTGTATGCACTCAGTGAAGTAGCTGATATATCTATAGTTGTGACATGAGCCCCATATATTCTATCACTCTGGAGAACAACATTAGAATCACGAGCTATTATCTTTGGCTCTGAGACACCTTTGTTAATGTCTATTTAAGTTATCCCAAAGGGATTTTTTTTGCTCTACGGTGTTGAATCCATATACTACAGTAAGGAAACACTTAAGGTTACTAGTAGTAGTAGTAACGTGACAGTGTATAACGTTGGAAGTAGAGTATATGTGAGAATCATGTAATAATTTGGATCCCAGCCTATCCATCCACTAAATCCTGATAGTTATGTAGGGTGTTCTTGTTAAGAATTATATGATTAGCCACTCTGATTGAGTTTTGTTCGTTAACGCTCATTTCCACCAATCATCAAAGCTTATTATGATTGTTCTTCCAATACTGATTGAGCTCCTTTTTCTTGAGCCATTTATTCATACCTCGCACATTCTAGCTAATCCATGCATTGAGGTAATTAAGAAAAGTCTCCTTTATCAGGAGGTTGTTTGTTGTTGCAAAATGTATCTCTCTTATCAAATCATACACTAGACATGTTTTTAGAGTTTCCTGAATTTGCTTTTGGGGAGGTATGTTAGTACCAGTCTGAGCTATCAAAGTTCCTTAAGGAGCATGAAAGCTAGGACCTGCAATTTCTATGCTGCCACATGATTCTAGTAACCTGATTTTAACCTTTTGTGATGACCTTAGAGGGAATGATATCTTTAGCCATCCATGTTGTTCAATCTTCCTTGACTCAGGTCTCTTCCGTTGTTTTGCTACTAGATCTTTTATATCATGTGGATGGAAGGAGAGTCAAAGTACAAAACATAAATTACAGAAGTTAGGGCGAAATTCATACACTAATTTCTTCTAATACAGATTACCATTTAGATCCAAAACAATTATCTCATCCAGCAAGGTTTTAGTGATATTCACTTCTATCAGCATCCCTGGGAATGGGATTCTAGTTTATTTTGATGTGCACTCATTACCATAAACAGGAATTCCCAACACACTTGCGATTCTACATAATAATTCTCTCCCATAACACGACATTGGAAAATTTGTAATTTTAATCCAGAAGTGAATCCATGTAGGAATCGCTGAAATCAAAATCACGAGTCCAAGGTTTTTGAATAACATGCTTATAATTCATTGTGTATGGACTAGAAAAGAGTACATCATTCTTATCTATAGTGAAATGGAATCTAATTACGTAGTCTCCTTCTTCATGGTAGAAAAGCTTTGGTTCCACATAACATGCCCATAATTGACCAATGTATCTATTAATAGCATTATACCCTAGTGTTTCTCCTGTACAATAGGCAAGTAAAAATGAGTTCCACTTGGTTACTTCTGTATAAATTGCCTCTTGGATTAGTTGTACCAGTTGTTGCTTGTTCATAGTTTCTTGAGGGATATATTTGATATCCAAACCACTGGTTGATGCCCCATTATTACTGAATAATATATTTGATATCCAAACCACTGGTTGATGCCCCATTATTACTGAATAAGGAGGTCCACGTAGAATCTTGTTATGTGTGGTTAAACCCAACAACTACAATGTTGTGAGTAGGTGGAGATTGAGATCCTCTTGTTGCAAATCTGGGAACCGTTGTTCCATTGATTCCTCGGGTCTTCAAACCTAGAATGCAATAATTATTCATTGATTCATCTG
This sequence comes from Solanum sitiens, assembly GCA_016801875.1. Lineage (NCBI taxonomy): Eukaryota > Viridiplantae > Streptophyta > Magnoliopsida > Solanales > Solanaceae > Solanum > Solanum sitiens. The sequence continues at coordinate 956,473 of JABWTJ010000130.1, read as the reverse complement.
GTGGGATGAATATTAGTTGTACCCTCCTCATAAATTTATCGGCCTAGAGGAGGTGCTAGCCTCATGGGTGGTTTTAAACCCAGTGGGTAGTGTCGTGCTGATTTTGTTTCCCTTTATCGCCATGTTTAATTTGAGGTATAGAATTGTGTATCACGGAATTAAGTTGTTTCTGATGTCTTCCTCGACCCATTTCATGACATCTAGCCATGGCAGCCACTAGCAGCGCACATTCAACTAACGTGAGCTACCTTAAGAATTATTCTATTTCTTCACTTTATTTCTGAATAATGTTATTCAACACAACATTGGAATTTTGGTTTGATGTTAAAATTTTGAAGTATTGACTAAATTAAATTTGGTTAATTTTGCAAAGGAAGAAATTGATGTTTTATGGTTGGAGCTTGTCCATCTGGTATAACCGCTTCAGCTTGTTTGAACAAATTGGGCATAAAAAATATTGTGTTAGGAATATAATATTGTTGTGGCTGTTTGTGGAAATAAAGACTTATGATAGACATCAATTGCATTTATCTATGGATATTTGTTCATTACCTTTTATGCCACATGCAACTTAATTACCAAAGCATTTGCCATAAATATGAATTTAGTCGATACTTTGGTGAGTAGATTCATTTTTTATGGAAAATACTTTTGTGATGAAGTTACATGTGGTTTAAACGGCAATGAACAAAACTTCTTAGATAAATGCAAGTGAAGTCTATCGTAACTATTTATTTCAACAAATAGACACAAAAATCTTCATTTTTTAAAACAACATTTTTATGCCCAATTCATTCAAACAAGATGAAGCATGTATACCTGATAGACCACCTCTAACGACAACCACTTCTACTTCTTTTTTTGCAAAAGTAACCATTGCAATTTAAAGATCAAACAACCAATGCATTCTAAAACATACCTGAATTGTTAGGGAGGTTTCATCGGAAGCCTTGAAAGGATTCCGCTCTAACGGCAGAACGATGGATCAAAATTTTGAATCTTGAACTCTAGAAGAAGCACTGCTAGTGTGTTTCCCTTGATATTTGTATCCATTGGAGGAATTTGATTCCATTTATGTTAAAGAAAATCTTAACACTCTGAGAGGACTTATGGTTTCGATGTTCTATTGAGGTTCTGCCTAGATATATATTATGAAATTATTTCTATTAATTGTCCTTATCTTTTTCTAATAGGTAAGTACCTTAATTATCACATTATTAACTTTTGTTCTTTAAATTCACAAAAATGAGCACTTTAAAAAACATCCTAGTAAAGTTCATTGAAGATATTGCGTCAATTTAACGCTCAAAAGAGTCTTACTTTTCACCTTCCAAAATATCAGTCAAAGAAATCTAGTTTTGGATTAGAAGGTAATTAGTCAAAGGTGCTCAAAATTGTCTTAAATTTCACCTCAAAATCTTTCATTTTCTTTAAAACATACTGGAACTATAACATCCCAAAAATTTCACAATCAAGACTCAAACCATTTTTTATTGGTGAAAAGGATTGTAGGGTGTGATTCTAATTTTTTATGGTCTTAAGGTCAGTAGACGTAACATCTAAAATTTCAAAAAGATATAAAGGAAAATTCATTCAAGTCAACCGTCTACTTTTTATTTTGGGCATACTTAAATAGACCATATCTTTTAGCACATAAAGATTTAAGTGGCCTATGACTTAGAAAATTGAAGATCCTTGAGGCTTCTTTCCGACAAGGCCAAGTCTTCTAGATTTCTAGCTCCAAGTAAGAACTGATGGCTATTTCAGTGAACCTTCTGCATTTAAGGCATTCCATTCATTTTAGAAAAAGTGTAACTTTTTACTTTTCCTTTTTATGACTAGGCTTATAAAGTTCTTCCTTTCTCAATTAAGGGTGTACTCAAATTCTATATCCCATACTCACGTTCTTAAGTTTTCATGACCCAAGGGTACCACCTAGATGTAACATGGTGTATAGAGCCCTGAAGGACTCTATACATGACACTTAGTTGTCATAACATAAGAAATAGAACAATAAGAGTAAAATAATAGTTCAAGCCAAAACATATGAGAAACAAAAAATGGAAGTATCAAACACTTGTCTCATTATAGTTATCTAATACAATTGGATTAAATTGGTCCTAGACCATAAATCATGTTTTGAAAAAAATACATGAAAGAAAGTGTAACAATAAAGTTCGTCCTCAAAGCATGAGGACACCCAAAGCTCAAAAATATGTAAAAGCAACCTCTAGACACGAAATTGAGTACCCTGATTTCCGAACCCTACATTTGCGGAAATGTAGGCCAAAGTATGCCTTTGTACAAAAGAATGTACCAATTATTACAACCATACATAAAATATTTAATTTATTCTGTAACGGAAATTTTATTTCATGATATGCAATTGAGCAAGTTAAAACATGATATAAAAGAATTAGAAAACATAAACCATAGAATCATGGTAAATGCAAGCTAATTTAATCTTTAAAATCATTGAACCCATATGCGATACTTCTTGAAGTAACCTTAGTCAATTATTACATGTGGGGATTAGGCTGTACCCACATAGACACCATGTGAGATATAGCATGATCTCAATGTCTCCCACAATGAAAAGGATTTCCCTACTGGCCATGGTAGAACCATGAACTTCTAGCTTAAGTGGATCCACATTCTATTCAACGTATGGTGACACATTATTAAGGGATATAGAGATTGCTACTAGAAATATGGCCTCTACTAATGGTGGAGCTTCTATCTCATGAAATTTCTTTCAGAAACCCGACATCTACTATCAGAAAGATTCCATCCCATCAATATCCTCTCGGTGATAAGCATAAATCCAATAGAATAGTAATTTCTCACTTGAGTTCATTATTCATTTAAAGGTTCCCTTGGACGACCAATACAAGATAGTTTCATTAAGATAACTCTTACTAGTTGATTCAATTAGGTGAGAAAGCCTTTCAACCTAACAATGCTCTTCTATGTGAGAAAACCTTTCACATCATTATATTATGTGTTTATAAGAATATTCTTTCAAAACACAACATCATCATTGGAACTTTACTCTCAAATCACCCTCAAAACATTTTCAAAGATTTCAGTAGAAAATGCATAAGTCTATAATTCACCTATTGTGGTTCAAATCCCACTTTCAATCATCCATACATAGGAAATATTAGATATGACTTTCATCATAAATACATGTAAATATTTCAATACATACTTAATGTTATAAAACTATTCCTTGAAGATCAAAACCCCACAACATATGTTTAATAACATTAAACACATGGTGATTAAATGGGTTCATGAGGAAATCATCATATTTCATCAATTCATGCCTGAGACATCATAATTAAATCATTAGAGTCGTCAACGAAGAGAACCCATGCTAATTGAAGAAAACCCTAAGTTAATTGGGGAATTTAACCTTTTTACATATACGAATTTGGGAATCAACGGATGAAAACTATGACAAATTGGAATACAAAATCTAGTCTTCAATGGAGGAATAGTGACCTTGAGTTGAAACTTAGGTTGAATCCTTCTTCTTCTTCTTCTTTCTAGAGAGAGAAATCTTTGGAGAGGAGAATTGGTTGATTTTTGAAGAATGAAGTAAATGGGTTAACTTGGGGGTTTAAAAATCTTATATAGGGGTCATAGTAAAGGATAAAGCGATATAATATCGAAACTAATTAATTATGAAAAAACCCAACTACTCTTGAACATAATTAACAGCTAACCACCAACGAACCCACTCAGGGACCGTGGTCTTACCCACAGCTTGTCATTGTGGTCAGTTGTTTGTAATCAAAAACATTATATTGTGTAACACCCCGTATCCAAAACAGTCCAAATATTAGCTCTTCAGAAATCTGCAGGTGCAATCGACGATCACTATCGATGGACCGTGGTCTGATCTATGGCCCATATTGCATATCCATTGTTAGTGACTGAAACTCTCCCAAAACTCAGTTCAGAAAATTGACGAAGTGTCAATCCACGGACAAACATACGATCCATAAGTCAGACTACGGTCCGTAGTCTGTGTCTGTCAATCAACACCCCATTTACACCAGCCTCTGAAAAGAACCACGATTGACCAGTATGGACCGTCGTTCGATCTATGGTATGTAGGTATGACTGTAGGTGAAAATTAGTAGACAGTTAGGGGGAAAATGTTGTTGGGTCAACTTCAGATGGTCATAACTCTAAACACAAAATGAATTCGGTGTCCCATGAACTATCAACAGATAGATTATTGAATTAGCTTTCCATAGCAACAGACCTTGCTAAAATCAGACCTCAGCGTAAAGAGTTATACCCATTTTAGTAAAGGCCTGTCAAACAGACCCAACCTACGGACCCAAACGACGGACCGTCGATTGAACGACGGCCCGTCAGTCCAAGTCATTGTTTGGTCCGACAACAACTAACTTGGGGGTCTTTTGGTCTTTTCCCACTTCTTTTAAACCCTAAGATACGTCGTTTTGACCCTAAATCATCAGATTTTAGTTAGTTTAAGTCTACAAACATAATAAGAACTTACCTAAGTCAAAATCATAAATCAAAACTTAGAACGTTAGAAGCAAGAAAGGAGAAAAAGGTCAAGAACCCTAGTTCAAGAATGCAACAAGGTTCCAGCCCTGAAATCTAAATATTTTTCCGTGGATTTCATCACCAGGTATGTGGGATTTCAATGGTGGGTTCCTCCCACCCATTAGATCCCTACTTTTCAGTCAGATTCTTCATTCCCATGTCATGATTAAACCTAGGGCTTCTAGAAATTCAACAGAACTTCATGAATTAATTAGTTATATGTTCCAAATCATATTGTAAAGTTATTATTCAGTTTATCACATGAATTTCAGAACCCTACCTGTGTATTTCTTTAGTTCTTGAATAACACATGCTAGGTTAGATATTTCCGTTACTTAAGATATAGATGCCTCAGTTATTAGTGCATAATTATCAGATTAAATATTGCACTCTCTGTTTGCATGTTCAGTTTTGAGCTATCTAGTACAATATAGAATTTCAGTCATAACGTCTTAATCACATAATTCACTGGGAGTAGCATAATACCGAGTTGGACTAGGATTCAGCGTACCCAAATAATCCTGGAACTACTAGTCAAGTAGGCTATAAGTCCCCTCTGTGAGCATTAGTTCAGTGATCACGGCAGCATGCCTTTATACCTCTGGCAGGGTATATTGAGTCCTCTCGATGGGGCATATACATTGGACTCCACATTTAGCTCATGTGGTTTTAGTATTGGTTATTAGTAGCTCCAACAGTCCAGTCAGACTCTATTGCATTGACCATTTATCAGTATTTTCAGTATTCAGTCTTCGCATGTTATAAATTGATCATTGCATTTTGTTACCTCAACATTTAGTATATCATGTTTAGATTACTATACTTGCTTTTGTGTTTGTTCAGTTATGTTGTAATTCAGATTTACTCTATCCTACATGCTCAGTACCTTCAAGTACTTAAGCATACGTGCGCTACATCTTCTCGTGATGTAGGTTCATGTTCCGAGCATCCAGATCACACTTAGATCAATTTCCGATCTCCAGTTCAGCAGATTCAGTGGCGAGTCCTCATTCTCTGAGGACAATAGTCATGAGTTTCTTTTCAGTATTTAGTCTTTTACTTTCAGTTTTTACTAGACTTAGCTGGGGCCTGTCCAAGCCTTTCTAGTCAGTTTAGAGGCTATTTTCATACATAGTTAGTTCTAGCTTAGTATTAAGTTAATAACTTCTTTGTATTAAACACATTAGTTTTCATATTTCTCAGTTTTAGCATATGTGTATTCCCCATTTTTTCATTATAAATTATTATTTAGCTTCCGCATCAGTTTATATTCTTTAGTATGCTCATGATCATGCTAGTAGGCTTAGCTCAGGATCACTTGTGGTCCTAGGTCCCGTGTTCGCGTCTCGGGGGTAGCTCTAGACGTGAAAAACTTTGTATAAGAGCACTAGGTTTAAGTGTCCTAGGATGTATGAAAAGACGCAGTAAGTAGAGTCTTTTTCATGAGTGTGAAGTGCACCACATCTATTGAGATGGAGGCAATGAAGTGTTCTAGAAAAAACATCACTTTTTTTGTTACTCATATCGTGCGTAAGGTATGATCTAATTCCATTTTAACTCGACATTCTACATATCAGATCATGCCTCCTCGTATAGCTAACGCCAATAATGCGAACGCCAGGAATGCGAATGCCAGGAATGCGAACGCTAAGAATGCGAATGCAAGGAATGCAAACGCAACTCCTCCAGTCCCAGATCAGGAAGTCTCTGATGCTGAATTCAGAAGTTTCATTCATATGTTAGCTCAGAGTGTCACCAAATAAAACAATAAGCGGGTTCAAGTTCCTATGAATGTAAATGGTGGATCAGCAGCAGCCAGGGTCCGTGACTTTGTTAGGATGAACCGCCTGAGTACTTAGGATAGCAGACTAGTGAGGATACTCAAAATCTCTTGGACGAGATCAATACGATATTTGAGGTGATGTAAGTCACTGGGAATGATTAGGTTGAGTTGGCATCATACGAGCTGAAAGATGTTGCTCATATCTGGTACACTCAGTTGAACGATAATAGGGGTACAAATGCAACTCCTATTACTTGGGAGTGCTTTAGTGAGACCTTTATGGACAGGTTTTCCCCATAGAGTTGAGAGAAGCAAAAGCCCAGGAATTCATGAACTTAAGGCAGGGTAACATGACAATCCAAGAGTATGGACTCAAGTTTAACCAACTCTCCAGGTATGCTCCTCACATGGTTGCTGACTCCAGGGCTTAGATGAATAAGTTATTTTATGGAGTGTCAGATTTGGTGAAAACTGAGTGCACAAATGCTATGTTACTTTGAGATATGAAAATCTCTAGGCTTATGACTCATGTTCAACAGGTCGAGGGTGATAAACTTATGGAACAGGCTAAGGATAATAAGAAGGCTAGGACTGGGAACTATGACTATTCTCAGCAGAAATCGGGTGGTGGATATCACTCGCTGAGTCAGCAAAAGTTTTCAACTTCATCCCCTTCGTCATCTAGTATCCATCCTCCAAGAACAGGTATGACCAGAGGGTTAGAGCACCAGGCTGTAAGACTCAGGGAAGTGTTTCAGGCACCAAGAGTTACCCCACTTGCCCTTAGTGTGGTAAGAACCATCTTGGTGAGTGTCTCGCAGGAAAAGAAGGATGCTTTGGGTGCGGTCAGTCTGGTCAGGTGGCGGTCAGCGCCATAACCGTTTGTATGCTCTTCAGTCTCTCCAGGATTAGGAAGGTTCTCCTAATGTAGTCATTGGTATGTTACGAGTCTTTGACCTTGATATTTATGCATTGTTAGATCCAGGGGCTACTCTTTTTTTTGTAACTCCTTACATAGCAGTCCAATTCAGTGTCAGTCCAGAAACGCTCTCAGAACCTTTCTCAGTCTCAACTCCAGTCGGTGACCCATTTATAATTAGATAGGTATACAGAAATTTCCCTGTCATAGTCTCTCCATTAGTCACCTCAACAGATCTTGTAGAGTTAGAAATGGTAGACTTCGATGTCATGCTAGGCATAGAGTGATTACATTCATGTTATGCCTTAGTCGATTGTAGAACTAGTATTGTTCATTTTCAGTTTCCAGACGAACCAATCTTAGAATGGAAGGGTAGTAGCATAGCGCTTATGGGTCGATTCATTTCTTACCTTAAGTCCAGAAAGATGACCTCTAAGGGTTATATCTATCATCTAGTTCGGGTTCTAGATTCTAGCTCTGAATCCCTAACTCTTCAGTCAGTTCCAGTAGTTAGTGAGTTTCCATAAGTGTTTCCAAAAGATCTTCCCAGAGTTTCTCGTGAAAGGGAAATTGACTTTGGGATTGATCTCCTTCCAGATACCTAACCTATTTCTATTCCTCCTTACAAAATGGCTCCGGCAGAGCTTAAGGAATTGAAAGAGCAGTTGAAAGACCTTCTAGATAAGGGTTTCATCAGTCCTAGCATTTCACCATCGGGTGCACCAGTGTTGTTCGTAAAGAAGAAAGATGGTTCTCTCAGGATGTGCATTGACTATAGAAAGTTAAAGAAGGTCACAATCAATAATAAGTATCCCATCCCAGGATTGATGACTTGTTTGACCAACTTCAGGGGGCTAGGCATTTCTCAAAAATAGACCTCAGATCGGGTTATTACCAGCTCAGAGTCAGAGATAGTGACATTTCAAAAATAAAATTTAGAACTCGGTATGGTCATTATGAATTTGTAGTTATGTCGTTTGGACTAACCAATACTCCTGCAGCTTTCATGGATTCGATGAACACAATGTTCAAGCAATACTTGGACTTGTTCGTTATTGTCTTTATTGATGATATCCTCATTTACTCTGGGAATAAGGAAGAACATGCGAGTCATTTGAGAATTGTTCTACAGACTCTCAAAGATTGCCAGTTATTTGCTAAGTTTAGCAAATGTGAGTTCTGATTGCAATCTGTTGCTTTCCTTGGTCAGATTGTATCTAGCGAAGGGATCCGAGTGGATTCACAGAAGATAGAAGAAGTAAAAAAATGGCCCAAACCTACCTCTGCTATAGATATCTGAAGTTTCTTAGGTCTACCGGGTTATTACATAAGGTTCGTGGAAGGATTTTCATCCATAGTCTCACCATTGACTAGGTTGACTTAGAAGATGGTGAAGTTTCAATGGTCAGATGATTGTGAGAAAAGCTTTGCCAAATTGAAAACTAGATTGACTACACCTCCTGTCTTGACCCTACGAGAGGGTTCATATGGTTATGTGATCTACTGTGATGCATCCAGAGTGGGCCTACGTTGTGTGTTGATGCAGCGAGATAAGGTTATAACTTATGCTTCTAGATAGCTTAAGGTGCATGAGAAGAACTATCCAACTCATGACCTCGAGCTTGCAGCAGTGGTGTTTGCACTAAAGATTTGGAGACCCTACTTGTGTTGTGTTCATGTAGATGTGGTCACTGACCATAAGAGCTTTCAGTATGTGTTCACCAAGAAAGAGTTAAATCTTCGCCATAGGAGATGGATTGAGTTCCTTAATGATTATGATATGAGTGTGCATTAACATCCTGGTAAGGCGAATGTAGTAGAAGATGCTCTTAGTAGACTATCTATGGGTAGTGTAGCCCATGTTCAGGAATAAAGAAGGGAGCTAGTGAAGGATGTTCACAAGCTTTCTCACTTAGGAGTTCGACTTATGAGCATATCAGACAGTGGTGTAACAGTTCATAATGGGGAAGAATCTTCTTTGGTAGTGGAGGTTAAGGAAAAGCAAGACAGTGATCCAATCTTGCTTGAACTTAAGGGTGCAGTCCATAATCACAGAGTGGAGGTTTTCTCCCAGGGGGAAATGGTGTACTTCGCTACCAGGGTAGATTGTGTGTTCCCGATGTGGGCGAGTTGAGACAGCATATTCTTGCTGAAGCCCATAACTCTAGATATTCTATTCATCTAGGTGCCACTAAGATGTACCGCGATCTGCGGGAAGTCTATTGGTAGAATGGCATGAAGAGGGATATAGCAGATTTTGTGAGTAAGTTCCCCAATTGCCTGCAAGTCAAGGTAGAACATCAGAAACCAGGAGGTATGACTCAAGAGATTGACATTCCTACTAGGAAGTGGGAAGTGATCAACATGGATTTCATCACATGGTTACCGCGTACTCACAAACAGCAAGACTCCATTTGGGTGATAGTTGATAAGATGACTAAGTCTTCTCGCTTTTTGGCGGTCAAGACTACAGATGCGGCAGAGGACTATGCCAAGCTTTACATTAATGAAATTTTGAGGTTGCATGGGGTTCCTTTGTCTATCATCTCATAGAGTTCCTCAGTTTACCTCTCATTTCTGGAATTCGTTTCAAAAGGGTCTTGATACTCAAGTTAAACTTAGCACAACATTTCATCCGCAGACGGATGGACAAGCAGAACGTACCATTCAGACCCTAGAGGATATGTTTAGAGCTTGTGTGATCTATTTCAAGGGTATTTGGGATGATCACCTTCCTCTGATTGAGTTCGCCTACAACAATAGCTACCATTCCAGCATTCAGATGGCCCCTCATGAGGCTTTGTATGGACGTAGATGTAGATCTCCGGTTTGTTGGTTTAAAGTAGGTGAAGCAGCTTTGATAGGGCCAGATTCAGTCTTTGATGTTATGGAGAAAGTGAAACTCATTAGAGATAGACTTAAGACAGCCCAAAGTCGTCAGAAATCTTATGCAGATGTAAGGAGAAGGGACCTAGAGTTCCAAGTTGATGATTGGGTTTTTCTGAAAGTGTCACCAATGAAAGAGGTGATGAGATTTGGTAAGAAAGGGAAGCTCAGTCCTAGATATGTAGGTCTTTACAACATCTTGAGAAAGATTGACAAGGTGGCATATGAGTTAGAGTTGCCAGTAGAATTAGCAGCAGTGCATCCGGCCTTTCACATCTCTCTCTTGAAGAAGTACGTGGGTGACCCAACCTCTGTAGTGCCATTAGAGAGTGTGGCGGTGAAAGATACTCTTTCTTATGAGGATGTACCAGTTGAGATTCTTGACCGTCGGGTTAGGAGGTTAAGAAATAAAGAAGTCACTTCAGTCAAAGTTTTGTGGAGGAGTCAGTCCGTAGAGGGAGCTACTTGGGAAGGAGAAGCAGCCATGGAAGCCAAGTATCATCACCTCTTTTCTTCCGATTCCACTCCAGCTTGAGGTAACAGTTCCTCTTCAGTTTTTCATTAATTCATGTGTAAATTCAGCCTTAGAATCATGTTCCCTAAGTTTGTACTTGCATTTTCAGCGTACTTGCATATTTTTGGAAATTAATCAAGTCAGAAACTCAGTCTCCAGTGTTTAGTAGTAGGGATTGCAGCTCTCTCTTCTATTTCAACTAGTTTAGTCTTCATTCTAGGACGAATGTTCCCAAGGGGGAGATAATGTAACACCCCATATCCAAAACAGACCAAAAATCAGCTTTTTAGAAATCTACAAGTGCAATCGACGATCACTATTGACGGACCGTAGTCTGATCTACGGCCCGTACTGCACATCCGTCGTTTGTGACTGATACTCTCCTAAAACTCAGTTCAAAAAAATTGGCTAAGTCTCGATTCACGGACAGACGTACGGTCCGTAAGTCAGACTATGGTCTGTATTCTATTACCGTCAATCAACACCCCATTTACACCAGCCTCTGAAAAGAAACACGATTGACCAGCACGGACAGTCGTTCGATCTACGGTCCGTAGGTGTGATCATAGGTGAAAATTAGCAGACAATTAGGGGGGAAATGTTTTTGGGTCAACTTCATATGGTCATAACTCTTAGAACAAAATGAATTAGGTGTCCCGTAACCTATCAAAAGATAGATAATTGAATTAGCTTTCCATAGCCACAAACCTTGATAAAATCAGACATCCAAGTAAAGCGTTATGCCGGTTTTAGTAAAGACATGTCGAACAGATCCAACCTATGGACCCAAACACAGAAAGCCACTGGAAATATATGATTCTCGGCATGTTGTGCCACCGACGATAGCAGAACTCCTCTATACTTGCCCCTTAGGAATGTGCCATCAACGGCTATTACTTTTCTCATTTCTTGAAAACCAATTATCCAAACAGCATATGATACAATTAAGTACTGGAACCTCCCATTTTCATCGAGCGACAAATGCTGTCTTGCTTCCTGGATTCGCAACTTCAAGCATATAACGGTACGCATTAAGCACTGCATATCCGTGCTCATGTGTACCCCTGACATTAGACTTAGCATGCTCCATGCCCTTATTATTGTTCCTATAGCATACCTTACAACTCAATTTTGTGCGGAGTTGATTTGACATGTCTCTTGTGGATGGGCCTTTACCATTGGGAAACCTATTTTCAAAGTACTTACCTATGACTTTTGCCATGGCATGGGGATTATTGCTTGTAAGATGATCTGAACCACACGTATGGTACTTTTCATAGATTCTAATGGCAAATCTGTCACTACTTGTAAATTTCGCAGCCCTCAGCCACCAATCGCAATTCGGATATGAACATTTAAAGGAAAACACATTACGAGAATTGATCACCTTTTTAAGTCTAAAATCTTTTTTCAAGCAAGCAATTTTTAATGAATTTGCCAGTTCTTGCTTGTTCTTGAATGTCATTCCCTTATAAAAACCTATTTCATCATCTCGAACATTATTCACACGTAAAGTTTGAGAATCACATGGATTGTTGCTGCCAACTATATGTGTAGGAGGAAATTTGCTCTCAAGGTCCGACCCTTCAGCTTCACCTTCACCTTCGCCTACACCTTCACCATCACCTATTCCAATTTCATCATCAGGATTATTCATGTCCGCAGGATGAAATTCATCATTAAACATATCGTGTTCACCTTCGTGTACATTATGATCCTCCTCGGTAGGATTTTCTTCCACGTAGACTCTTAATATGGGTGGTATCTCTGCTCCTCCAAAATAAACAAGCAAACTAGATTGATCGGTTATTCTAAAAGGTAAAACCTTCTCATTATGACAAAAATGGGGAATGTAACTCATAACAAGATCTTGCAGTTTACAATTGTATTCAGACTTTTGCACGACTAAATTGAAGAAATCATCATATAAAATGTTTCTTTCGACATACATCCCTACTGAACTAGCTCCTCGTTTTTTACTATCCTCCCAACGCCATATGAATCGATTTTTCTTCTCGACCCATTCACCACGACAATCAATTCCTGCAAATAATGACATTGTACCTGTAGAAATTAATTAAAAAACAATTAGTAATTATGAAGAATAAGTATATGTGCAACATTTGACTATTCTGTGGCGAGATGTGAGTCATATATTGCTACATATGACCGTTCTGTTGTGAAAAGTAAAGCACATGTGGCAACATTTTAATGTTATATCATATGTTGCAACTTGTGGATTTTCTGTTGCGAAATGTAACTCATATGTTGCTACATATGACTGTTCTATTATGACAATAAATCACATGTGACAACATGTTTATATTATATCACATGTGGAAATATGTTTATATTATATCATATGTTGAAACACATGACTATTTTGTGGCGAGATGTAAGTCATATGTTGCTACATATGACTGTTCTGTTGTGAAAAATAAATCACATGTGGCAACATTTTTATGTTATATTATATGTTGTCACGTATGGTTTTTATGTTGCGAAATGTAAATTGAATGTTGCTACATATGACTGTTCCGTTGTGACAGACAAATCACATGTGGCAATATTTTTATATTATATGATATGTTGACACATATGAATTTTCAGTTGCGAAATGTAAGTCATATGTTGCTACATATTACTGTTCTGTTGCTGTTGAAATAACATTTATGTTGCTACATATGACCATAATATGTTATAATATTAAACTGTTGCAACATATATAACAATATATTGAAAACGCGAATGCGAATTATTGAAAAAATTGCAGGTACCCAACTAAGATGATAATGAATTTATTTCAAATAACTATGAATTATACTTACCAGAAACAATGGTGTGTGACCCAATCACTTATGAAAAAATTCCAATTGAAACAAAACGAAATTTGGTCCTCAAATTACAGATTAGGTAATCTGATTCAAGAAGAAGAAAGCTCAAGCACTAGAAGCCAAGACCCATAGTGTACGAAAAGAATAAGAAGAATAAGAAGATGAAGAGAGCGGGAAGAAAGGAAAGCAAGCTAGCAAATACGAGAGCAGAAGAAGAAGAAGAAGAAAAAGAGGATGAATACGACGGTTGGAGGCGGGGGAAAATCTTTTATTTCCCCTTTTGGCTCGATATTTCCCACCAAAATTGGTTAAATTACATTTGGTTTAGTCAATTTACCCTTTTACCCCTCATTTAATTCCCACAAAAGTTGGTTAAATTAGGTATTGTGAAATTTCTCCTTTACCATTCATTTAATTCAGTGGACCAAACTGTCAACTTATAAACTTGAGGACAACTCCACAATCGTTAATCATTAATCACATAATTGTCACCTACACCCAATACTTAAGACTTATGTCACCACCCATTTATTTTGAAACCTTAATGTCACCATTTTTTAAAAATCCCATCAAACTCACTCTTGAAGAAATTGTTATCGGAGAAGAGAATCGAACTCACGCTTGACGAAATCAGTTCTTCGACTTCAACTGTTCATTTCTTCAGTTTAGCCCTTCAACTCTTCAGCTCAAATGTTTTTCCAAGAAAGAGAAAACTTAATGTGTATTATGTATTTTATTGAAATTAATGATTTATGAATATATTTTTTTTGACCAATAAAAATGGGAGGGAGAGTTAAAATAATGTTGGAGGGAAACTTTTAGTGAAAATTTTAAGACAACACTTTTAATGTGTTGTTTTTACAATTATAAAAATAGAACACTTTAAAAGTGTGGCCATATATGTTAATAGTTCTTGTCAATTCTATCATATTGAAACAACACTTACAAAGTGTTGCTTATACCATTAAAGAATACACCTTTTCAATGTTGCCAATATAAAGTGTAGCTAAAAGTGAAAATTTGGCTACGCTTTGAAAGCGTCTCCAAAAATATTTTAGGGAACACTTTACAGGTGTTGTCCAGAATTAGTGTGGCCATAGACCTAAAATGGTGTAGTGTTTATACTTTATAGATACATTAAGGATGATAATCGGTACAGAATAGATTAGTAGCATACAAGATGGGGAATATGGGCGCAGTTACAACAAAAGATTCATTATAGTTCAAAATGTCTTGTTCAATTGAGAACGAGTAAGAACAAGAAAACTATGATAAAATACATTAAGACAAGTTGCATGTAATTTATATGAACAAAACCTTACTTTTAGATTAAATTAATAACCAAATTTCTAACACTAAGTTATGAACATAAAAAAAAGTCTCAACCTTGCAAGCATTTGGTACAAAGAGTCATAAAAACATGGGCACATCAATAGAACAGTAAAAAATCTAACATAAAGATAAAAGAAAGATTATAACCTGAACAGAGATTATCTTTTTATCGTAGACAGCTTCACCTAGTACAGAGATCATCTTCCTTGACCTTAGCAATGAACACGCCCATGTCAATGTGGCTAAACCAAAACCTTACTACCACCTTTAGCAATGAAGACACCACCATTGTTAAAGAGAACAAGTAAACAAGAGCTAGGCTTCAAGAGTATGACAAATGACGACCTATTACATTTGTTGGATAGATTAATTTTCCTTATCATTATATTATTTTGAGTAAGGCATGTCTCATTAAGAACTGTCCAGGTGAATATCAAAACGTATATACAGACAGAATATCAAAACCCTAAAACTAAAATTTTGACTTTCAAAGATACAATTTCAAACTTGATAAACCCTATTTCAAACAAAATGTGATGAAGCTTTAAGACATCATCCTGTCAAGTGAAGCATTTTAGTGAGGAGTGTTCATCTGCGGCGTAACCTTCAACTCTTCAACAAGAAATTGTGAAATCGTATTCTCCAGCTTTTGAACGTGAAATCGTGATACCTGTGAGAATGTTTGAAGGAAATCGTGTTCTTTAGACTTAGTTTACAGAGAAAATCGTGTTCTTCAAATGGACTGAATGGTTTTCCTATTTTCGGAAAATATAGTGTGAATATTCTATGTTTTACCTGATAAACCTTCATCGATTCATCCATTCAGTGAGAAGTTCTTCAATTATTCAGCGTGTTGTTCCATGATTCAGCGAGAAAGTTTGCCGGAGAGAAAAGCTCAGCTCAATTTTAGGGACTCGTCGTGTTCTTCAGTACTTCAGTTCTGATTTGGCAGAAAAGTAATTTTTAATGCTTTATGAAAAAAAATTGCTTAATAAAAATGGGAGGGATGGTTAAAAAGGTTGGAGGGAATATAGTGAAAATTTTAAGGCCACACTAGTAATGTGTTGTTTTTAATATTAATAAAAATAAGACACTTTAAAAGTTTGGCCATATAGATAAATAGTTGTTGCCAATTATATTATACTTTAACAACACTTATTAAGTGTAACTTATACCATTAAAGAGTACACTTTACAAGTGTTGCCAATATTATCGTAGCCAAAAGTCAAAAACTTGGACTACGCTTTAAAAGCGTCCCCACAACTATTTTAAGCAACACTTTATAAGTGTTGTCCAGATTTAGTGTGGCCGTAGACCTAAAATGGTGTAGTGTCATGAACAAGAAGTTGAATAATGAACTAAGTCATGGTTGAAGAAGTATCCCGTAAGTGTTCAAAAGTTTTAAAGATGTTACTAAATTGCATTAAAATATGAAGCTGGCCTAAGTTGTTTGCTTAGAATGGGTAAGATTTTTCTGGTTTTGTTCTTGTATTGAACAAGAGCGCCTTGAGGGTATTTATGAAGTGTTTATCATATGTAATGATGATGTTTAAACATGCTAAATTGCATGCTTTCAAATGAAATATCTCTTTACACACATTTTCAATTCTTTAAGCATGGCTATCTCACTTAGTGAATTTTTATACTAACGCCTATTTTTCCTATACTTTTGCCATGTGAAGAGTCCACTTCTCATTTATATCCTCAGTGTGGTTAAAGCTTGGATTTTCTTTTTCTCTGTGCATGATGGTGAGTCCTTATGATTCGAGGACGAATGACTTCACAATGTAGTTTCATTACTTTTATTTATTTTTTGGACTCTGTTGTATAGGCTATGTCCCTTTCTTATTTCGATTAATGTAATATATTGCTATGTTGAGACCTAGAGTCTAGACTTCCACGTTTTCTTTTATGAAAATATTAGACTCTAAATTCAATTTTACACTTATTCTTCTATTGTTTATTTTATGATATGCTAAGTGGCTCGTATGGAGTCCTTTGGGGTTCTAAACATCACGTCACATCTACTAGGTACCCATTGGTCGTGACTTTATCAAATGAAAAAATCGTCTCATTTCCTTCCCTTATTCGGTGGAAGACTATGCTAAGATGTACATGTGAGAGATGGTAAAATTGCATGGTGTGCCTTTGTCTATCATTTCCTATAGTTGTACCCAATTAACTTTCCAATTTAAGAAGTCATTTCAAAAGGGTCTTGGTACCAAGGTTAATCTTAGCACCACTTTTTATCCCCAAACCGATGGGCAAGTGGAGCATACGATCTTAACGTTGGAAGATTTGTTAAGGGTTTAATTTGTTGGGTAATTGGAATGACCATTTCTCATTGATGGAATTTTATTATAATAATAGCTATCCCTCGAGTATTGGTATGGCTCCATTTGAGGCTCTTTATGTATGAAGTTTAGATCTCTTATAGGTTAGTATTAGGTGGGTGATGTTTCTTTGATATGTCCTAAGCTAGTTAATGAAGCAATTTATAAACTTTAACATATTAGAGAGAGGTTGAAAAAGGCTAAAAGATGACAAAAGTCTTATGTTGATGTTAGAAGAAGGGATCTTCGGTTCGATGTTCATGATTTGTTCTACTTGAAAATATCACCTATGAAAGGGGTGATCAGATTTGGTAAGAAAGAGAAGCTTAGTCCACGGTATGTAGGTCTATATCAAATTTTGAGGCGTATTGGTAAGGTTGCCAATGAGTTAGATTTTCCAAATGATTTGGCATCGGTGCATCCGGTGTTCCACTTTTGTATGCTTAACATGTGTGTTGGAGATCCAACATCGATAATTCTTCAAGAAAGTGTTGGAAGTTGATGAAAGTCTTTCTCATGAGGAAGCTAGTTGCGTTTTTTGACCGGCAAGTTCAGAAGCGGAGGAATAAGGATGTTTTCTTACCATGTTTGTGATTTATGACCTCTAACCTTTTATATGAAATTTAAACTTGTCAAATCGCATGACATGAAATATAATGTCCCTTTTTAGAATGTTTTAATGTTTTTATGCATAGTTATCATACTTAGTGCATTTTTGTACTAACTTTGCCTACATTTCCCCCAAGTGCAGGGTCTGGTTTTCGAGGTGATAATTCTGGTGGTTAGATATTGTAGTTGAGTATCTTCTGAGCTTGTTGAGTCCTCATGGTTCGAGGATAGATTTTTCATATATTTAGTTCCTTTCATGTACTTTCCCTTTTCGGACATGTTGTATGGGCAAGGCCCTATTTCATTCAAATACTGTAATAGATGGCTATGTTCGGACTAAATGTCTATACTTCCGCTTTTCTTTATGAAATTTTTTAGACTTAAATTGTTTTTTTATTATTATTGTTTTATTACATATGTTATGAGAACTATTGGCTTGTATTGAGTCCTTCGAGGTTCTATATGTCATGTTACATCTAGGGGGTACCCTTAAGTCATGATAGCCAACCACGGTCCATGAGCTAAACCACGAACCGTAGAATGGTGTGTGGGTTGGTTACCCTGCCAAGTGACTTGACTTCCAAGACAATAGCTCTACCTACAGACACTAGGTTAAACCACAATCTGTCTTTTGATGGCACAATATGTCACGCCCCGAGCTACCCCCGAGACGCGGAAATGGGACCTAGGACCACAAGTGATCCCAAGCTAACCCTGTTGGCATGATCATGAGCATACTAAAGAATATAAACTGATGCGAAGCTAAATCATAATGTATAATGAAAAGATGGGGAATACTCATATGCTAACACTGAGATAATATGAAAACTGATGAGTTTAATACAAAGCAGTATTAACTTAATACTAAGCTGAAACTAACTATGTCTGAAAATAGCCTCTAAACTGACTAGAAATGCTTGGACAGGCCCCAGATAAGTCTAGTAAAAACTGAAACTAAAAGACTAAATACTGAAAATAAACTCATGGCTATTGTCCTCGGAGAATAAGGACTCACCACTGAATCTGCTGAATTAGAGATCCGAAATCGATCTAAGTGTGATCAAGATGCTGGTAACCTGAACCTACATCACGAGATGATGTAGCGCACGTATACACTAGTACTTGAAGGTACTGAGCATGTAAGATAGAGTAAAGCTGAAATAAAACATAACCAAACAAGCACAAAAGCAAGTATAGTAATCTAAACATGATATACTGAATGCAATGACCAATTTATAAGATGCTGAAACTGAATACTGAATATACTGATAAATGGTCAATGTAATAGAGTATGACTGAACTGTGGGAGCTACTAATAACCGATAATAAAACCACATGAGCTAAATGTGAAGTCTGATGTATATGCCCCATCGAGAGGACCCAATATACCCTGCCAGAGGTATAAAGGCATGCTGGCGTGATCACTAAACTAATGCCCACAGAGGGGACTTACAACCTACTTGGCTAGTAGTGCCAGGACTATTTGGGTACGTTGAACCCTAGTCTAACTCGGTATTATTCTACTCCCAATGAATTAAGTGATTAAGACGTTAGGACTGAATTTCCATATTGCACTAGATAGCTCAAAACTGAACATGCAAACAGAGAGTGCAATATTTAATATGATAATTATGCAGTAATAACTGAGGCATGTATATCCGAAGTAATAGAAATATCTAACCTAACATTTGTAATTCAACAACTAATGAGATACACTGGTAGGGCTCTGAAATTCATGCGATAAACTGAATAATAACTTTACAATAGGATTTGGAACATATAACTAATTAATTCATGAAATTCGTTGAATTTCTAGAAGACATAGGTTTAATCATGACATGGGAATCAAGAATCTGACTGAAAACTAGGAATCTAATGGGTGAAAGGAAACCCACTAGTGAAATCCCACATACCTAGTGATGAAATCCATGGAGAAATATTTAGATTTCAGGGCTGGAACTGCTGGAACCTTGCTGCGTTGAACTAGGGTTCTTGACCTTTTTCTTTTTTCTTCCTTCTAAGTTTCTAAGTTTTGATTTATGATTTTGACTTAGGTATGTTCTTGTTATGTTTCTAGACTTAAACTGACTAAAAGTTGATGTTTTAGGGTCAAAACGACGTATCTTAGGGTTTAAAAGAAGTGGGAAAAGATCAAAAGACTCCTGAGTTAGTTGTTGTCGTACCAAATGACGACCTGGACTGACGAGCCGTCGTTCAATCGACGGTCCGTCATTTGTGTCCGTAGGTTGGGTTTGTTCGACATGTCTTTACTAAAAAGGGCATAACTCTTTACTTGGATGTCTGATTTTATCAAGGTTGGTGTCTATAGAAAGATAATTAAATTATCTAACTTTTGATAGGTCACGGGACACCTAATTCATTTTGTGCTAAGAGTTACGACCATATGAAGTTGACCCAACAACATTTTCCCCCTAATTGTTGCTAATTTTCACCTATGATCACACGTACGCACCGTAGATCGAACGACGGTCCGTGATGGTCAATCGTGGTTCTTGTCATAGGATGGTGTAAATGGGGTGTTGATCGACAGTAATAGAATACGGACCGTAGTCTGACTTACGGATCGTAGGTATGCCCGTGAATCGAGACTTAGCCAATTTTTCTGAACTGAAATTTGAGAGAGTATTAGTTACAAATGACGGATGTGCAGTACGGGCCATAGATCAGACAATGGTCCATTAATAGTGATCGTCGATTGCACCTATAGATTTCTAAAAAACTGATTTTTGGTCTGTTTTGGATACGGGCTATTACATTATCTCCCCCTTGGGAACATTCGTCCTAGAATGAAGACTAAACTAGTTGAAATAGAGGGAGAGATGCAATCCCTACTACTAAACACTGAAGACTGAGTTTCTTGAGGTTAGTCTTTATACTCTTAAACCTATGTTTCCTTATTGCCCCGTATTTTGGTGCTATTGATTGACTATGTATAGTGATTTTATTATGATCTGACTAGCATTACGACGTGAAGTAGTAGTGTCATTCGGGGACGAATGTTCCTAAGGGGGGGATAATGTAACAACCCTAAAAATGAATAGGATCAAGACTTAGGTTGTCATGAATGCTTGCGATTAGACCAAGGTTCACACAGACTGATACGCGTAGAACCAGAGCTCAGAACCCTTACTACGACCAAGCCAACTAACTTGGGGAGTTAGTTGAGCTTGGAAATGTTGAAACCAACCAAGTAAGGCTCTCGAAAATGAAGATTTAATCGAAGGAGTCTTTACCGGACTTAAAAAGAAGAAATGTTAAGTTTTGAGGGTGTAGGGGTAAAATGGTCTTTTACCAGGCTAAGGGTAATATCGTAATTACCCTAAATATATAAATAATTAATTATTTAATAAAATGGAAGGCAATTTTGAGAGAGAGAGCAGAATGTGAGCTCTAAGAGTGAAGTCTTGCTCCACCCGGGTTCGAACCTAGGTGGAAGCAATGATTTAACTTGTTTTTATTTAAATTGATAAATTGATTTAATTAACTAATAATTATTATCTGATTTAATAAAAAGGAAAATCAGATTTTTATTATTAATTATCTATTAATTAAGATGCCTTATTTTGACTAAGTCTTGAATTAGACTCCTAAACCTAAACTAACACTCTCCTAACACGTCTATCACCTCTCCACGCTCAAAAAAAATCTCTTTCACATTTATTCTCTGCCAAATTAAGGTTAAGAACTGAAAATACATCAAGGGTTCTTCATTAACATGGAGATGGGGCTGATTTGAGTGTCAACATTTTGTCTAATGAATCCATGAAATACTCCCCCAAAAAGTATCAAACGATCCATGAATTGTCCTAAGTTTTCAAATGAAAATATTGATGAAAACAAGTTAATAAGATGGTAAAGTTCCAGCCAAAAATACAATTTTAGTTTAGGCTAAAGTTTAATGAAGAAATCTGGAAAAAATTAAATTAATTTAAAGGGGTGAGGCCACCAGGATTCGAACCTGTGACCTCACCCGTGTGGAACCTTAATCTCGCAAGAAGTAATGAAATAGGGTTGGGGGGATTCGAACAGGGGTCTGCTGGTTGGGAAAGGAGAGAATGATAATTTAAATAAATAAATGGGAGGTGTGGGAATTGAACCCACGACCTCCAGGCAGCGAATGAAAGAAGAGAAATTAAAGAAAAGAAAATGTGAGGCGTGGGAATCGAACCCACGACCTCAAGGCTGGAAAGGAGAAGGAGAATTAAATAAGAAAATAAGGTGAGGCTGTGGGGGATCGATCCCACAACCTCACTGCCAAACGCCTAACTAAGTAAACTTTAATAAAAATAAAAATAAGGAGGCTGTGGGGGTTCAAACCCACAACCTCGCAGCCTCTAGCGAAATTAAAAGAAAAATTAAGGAGGCTGTGGGGGTTCGAACCCACAACCTCCCAATGCCCAGCGAAAATGAAGAATAAATAAAAGAGGCTGTGGGGGTTTGATCCCACAACCTCTTGGTTTGGGCGAACAGGGGCAATGTGATGTTAATGAAAAAGAAAAAGGGGTTGTGGGGGTTCGAACCCACAACCCTTCGGCCAATTTAAGAGGAAAACTAGGTAGAAAATTAATGATACGATATTAATGCTGGGATTTAATCTAGAGTTCTAATGTCATGAATATTAAAAATAAAATCAATGAAAAATGTAAATGATATCCAAGTGATTCAAACTTGGGTTTCCTTGCCCAAACTTCCGTATTGATACATAAGTCATGCGTGAACAAAATATCCAAGAATAATGCCACATACTTAGATCGAAATCAAGATCTTGACATACATACAAGATGCATAAGTCTTGTATCACATAATCTTAGAAAGATATGAATCACTTAGACGAAATATGAATGAATCCTCATGGCTTATATGTATAGACACATAAGTCTAACATACGTTCAAAAGTAAGTGAACCTAAGAGGTATGTAATGAAATGATGAACCCTGGAAGGGTTAAGTATGAGTGTAAGATACACTAACTAGCCAAGTACATTGGCATATGATGAAATGAACATTCACGTAATAAGAGGTGAGTAACTATGAAAAGCAAATGTGCTAATGATAATGAATTTGGTGACAACATGATATGAGGCTATTGTAAATGATGAGAGCAATCTCAAATGAGCCTAAGTAAATGTTACCAATACGTACTCACCTATGATAGTGTAAGATAATGAAGAGACGAGTCTCTATGAACACTCTAGTATTGAGCTTAACACAATTAATACTAATGATGAGATGAGAAATCATCTAATGAGCTATGATGTCCTCATACTAGAAGCCAGCTTCCATGACGTATGAGATGAATGAAATGGAACTTTATACTGAGCACCAATAGGCTAGCTATGAGAGGTGATGCCTTCTTTCGGGAAGGACGGAGGTTCACGTAACTCTCATGAGATGAGACTGTCCGGCTTGCCGGGTATGGGTCTCCTTATATCTCCTAGTCTTCGAACCTATACTGCCAATATAGGGACCTGGCGGGGTTAAATTCCCATGTACGCTAGCAAGTTATTGGATCACTTTGGCCGGTTATTCCACCTCTTTTTGGTGTGGGGGAGACACTGGATTTCATGATGCTCACATGATCTATGTCGGTTAAAGTTAAAGTTCCCAATGAATGAATGAGGCCAGCCTCAAATGATGCACATAATGAAATGAATGATACCAAAGGTGTTAGGACAGGATAATCAAAGGTGAGTTAGATTCAAGTAATGACATTAGGTTATTCTTGGTCATTGCACAACGAACCTAATGAAAGTCTTAAACTACATCCTAGGTATAGCTGGTGGTTACACTGGCCTATGAATGAAATTAAATGAAGTACGTATGAATGAATGAAGCAGACTCTGTGTTTGCTAATGAAGATTCCCTAGTTGAGGTCCCATCTGTTGAGCCCTCATTTATGGGATGCCTTAATGTCTTGTCCATGATTCTAAGGTCTCATGGCATATGAATGAATGATATGAAAGAAGTTATGTGCTACATGCAAAATGTACTTTATGCTATATGATATGTGCTATGTGTAAATGTTATGTGCAGTGTGCAAATGTGAAAAGTATGATGATGTATGTTATTCTCATGGCATCACTTTCCTAATCCAAATTTGGAAAGCTCATTTACTTTCCTAATCAAAATTTGGAAACTTTCCTAATCTCAATTTGGCAAGTCCACTGACTTGACTTTCCAAAAATCATGTTGTTAGGAAAGAGCTATTCTTTCTCATGCTTGTCCTTGGTGTGTGCTTGCATATACCCATACTTAGTACAAGTGTGTACTAACCCTATACAAACTCTACTATTTTAGGTGCAGGCACAGGTGGACGATAGAGCTACAGGATAATCGTTGCAGTTATCCGGATGTCCAGCATTGATCCGGTTTTGGTAGGTCCTCATGTCTTTGAGGATGCTACTGTTTTATATTCTAGCTTAGTTTTAGATTTGAGCTAGTGGAGCATGTTCCACTAGCGTTTCTTTCCTGTTTTTATTCAGACTATGTATTGGTGACATTTTGGCAATTATACGCTTTATAAGAATTGAACTATTTCTTTCAGTTGCTTATCTCTTAATGTTAGATGGTTGATAGTGAACAATTACGTATTTATGAGAATGTTTGTATAAGTATGTTAGGAAACAAAAAGTTTCAAATTTTCCGCTAAAATTAACCTATGTAATGTAAGAATGACGTAAGTAGGCTTGTCTACAACCTCTGAGAGATCAACGACGCCGGTCTCGTCTGGGGTCTAGATTCTAGTCGTGACAAAGTTGGTATCAGAGCACCAGGTTAAATTATGAAAATAATAAGTTCACATCAACCACATTGAGTAGTTTCTAAGTCATGGTAGTGAAGTGCACCACTATCCTGAATTAGAGACTGCATGATGAGTAGGAAAATTTCCCTTCTTCTAATCTTATCGTGCTTTTCCTAATGTCTGAGTTCTTGGTATTATGAGCGTGTCTAACATCAATCCTTTTTGTTTTTTTCCAGAGAATGAACACTAGGAGAGCTAATGATCAGAGGATAGGAGGAGCGGCTGCTGGGGGTAACCGAGTTCCACCCCAGGCTCCAGCTGAAGGAGTGGTTGTGCCAGCTAATCCAGCTGGGATGACTGATGCTGAGGTGAGGGCATCTCTGGCCCAGATGGCACAGGACATTACTATGCAGGCCCAGGCTATGACTGCCCAGGTCAACCGGTAGGATGTTCAGAGAGAGAACCCACCGGTTCGTAGCATGGCTGACAGGCTGAGGGATTTCACGAGGATGAATCCTCCTATTTTCACAGGGTCTAGGATATCAGAGGATCCCCAGGAGTTTGTGGATGAGATTCATAAGATCCTTGTTGCTATGGGGGCCACTGATATTGAGAAGGCTGAGTTGGCTTCCTATTAGCTCAAGGATGTTGCACAGACTTGGTGCAAGATGTGGCAAGATAGCCGTGTCTTAGGTGGAGTGCCAGTCACATGGGACCTGTTCAAGACAGCATTCCTGGAGAGATTCTTTCCCAGGGAGATGAGGGAGGCCAAGGTTGAGGAATTCATCAACCTTAAACAAGGCTCTATGACAGTCAGGGAGTATTCCCTGAAGTTTGTTAAGCTGTCAAGGTATGTTATTTTCCCTAGTATTTAATAGCAAGAATGAGGATAATACTGAACTTTGTTGAAATCATCCAGGTATGCTACTTCCCTGGTTTCTAACAGCAGGGATGAGATGAGTAGGTTCCTCATAGGAATCAATGGAGACCTAGAGGAGGAGTGTCGATCTGCAATGCTCCATGATAATATGGATCTTTCCAGGTTGATGGTGCATGTACAACAGGTAGAGGACAGCCGCAGAAAGAGAGGTGTTCGTGATGCTAGGAGGCCTAGGCCTTAAGATCAGGCAGGACCCAGTCATGGAGGCCACAGGAACAACTTTGGTGTCCATGAGCAGCCAAGGTTCAAAAAGGGGCAACAGAGTTCTGGGAATTTTAATCCTCAAAGGAGTGCTACACCTAGAGGAGGCAGACCTGAGCCCAAGAAGGGCAATGGAGGTGAGATGCAGCATCCTAAGAAGAATTGTGCTAAGTGTGGCCGAGCTCACAGTGGAGAGTGCAGACAGGGCACTAATGCCTGCTTCGGTTGTGGTAAGAGTGGACACATGGTCAGAGACTGTCCACAGAAGAGAGGTCAGGCTGGAGGTAATACTCAGCCTAGGCCTAATCCACAGGGTGCAGCAGCAGCCGAGCCTCCTAAGAGGAACAGGTTCTATGCCCTGAAAGGCAGAGAGGAGCAGGAGAAGTCCGCTGATGTGGTCACAGATATGCTGCAAGTGTTCTCAACTTCTGTTTATGCTTTACTTGATCCAGGGTCTACACATTCCTTTGTAACTCCTCTGCTTGCTCTTACTTTTGAGACATTGCCTGAAGTTCTGCATGATCCTATAGTGGTTAGTACACCTTTAGGAGAAAATGTAAAAACTGATAGAGTATACAAGGATTGCCCAATAGTTATTAGTGGAAAAACTATGTGTGCAAACTTGGTTGAGTTACCCATGCATGATTTTGATGTTATTCTTGGCATGGATTGGCTTCACATTTGTTATGCTTGCTTGGACTGTCGTAGTAGAGTGGTGAGATTTCGCTTCCCTAATGAAGAAGAGTTAGTCTGGGAGGGGTACAATTCGAGTCGTCCTAACCCCTTGATTTCTAACCTTAAGGCCAATAAAATGATGTCCAAGGGGTTATTGTGTCATCTTGTGAGTGCTAATGATTTAGATCATGACATTCCTTCCATAGACTTAGTACATGTAGTGAAGGAGTTCTTAGATGTGTTTCCTCATGATTTGCCTGGAGTCCCTCCCCTTCGAGAGATTGACTTTGGTATCGATTTAGAACCCGATACTAAACCAATATCAATTCCTCCTTACAGAATGGCTCCAGCCGAACTCAAAGAGTTGAAGCTGTAGTTAAAAGATCTCACTGACAAGGGTTTCATTCAGCCGAGCATATCCACTTGGGGCGCTCCAGTGTTGTTTGTAAAAAAGAAAGATGGGACCCTTAGAATGTGTATCGATTATCGGCAGCTCAACAAAGTCACTATAAAGAATAAGTATCCACTCCCCAGAATAGATGATTTGTTCGACCAGCTCCAAGGGTGTAGTTTCTTCTCTAAGATTGATCTTCGTTCAGGGTATCATCAGCTTAGGGTTAGGGATGGAGATATCCCAAAGACAGCCTTTCGTACCGCTATGGTCACTATGAGTTTTTAGTCATGTCATTTGGTCTCACGAATACACCTGCTGCATTTATGGATCTCATGAACAGGGTCTTCCGTGAATACCTTGACTCTTTCGTCATAATATTCATTGATGACATTCTCATCTACTCTAAGACCAAGGAAGAACATGAACAACATTTGAGACTAACCTTGCAGGTACTTAGACAGCATCAGTTGTATTGCAAATTCAGCAAATATGAATTCTGGCTGAGATCAGTGACCTTCTTGGGTCATGTTGTGTCCGATCAGGGCGTGGAGGTGGATCCCAGAAAGATTGAGGATGTGAAGAACTGGCCAAAGCCTCTTACTCCTACTGACATCCGTAGCTTTTTGGGATTGGCTGGTTACTACCGCAGGTTTGTGAAGGGCTTTTCTTCCATTGCTGCCCCATTGACAGCTTTGACTAAGAATAAAGCCAAGTTTGAATGGACGGAGACTTGTGAGAAGAGTTTCCAGGAGCTCATGGACAGACTCACTTCAGCCCCGGTGCTTACTTTTCCTAAGTGTGGTGAGAATTACACTATTTATTGTGATGCATCTAGGGTTGGTTTGGGTTGTGTTCTTATGCAGGTTGGTAAGGTGATAGCCTATGCATCCAGACAGCTCAAGGTTCATGAGAAGAATTATCCCACTCATGACCTGGAGTTGGCAGCTGTGGTGTTTGCACTGAAGCTGTGGAGCCATTATCTGTATGGAGTGCATGTATATGTGTTCACAGACCATAAGAGTCTCCAGTACGTGTTCACACAGAGGGAGTTGAATTTACGTCACCAGAGATGGTTGGAGCTGTTGAAGAATTATGACATGAATGTGCACTACCATCCAAGTAAGGCTAATGTTGTAGCTGATGCTTTGAGAAGGATGAGCATGGGAAGTACAGCTTACGTTGAGCATGAGAAGAAGGAGCTGGTGAAAGATGTACACAGACTGGCCAGACTGGGTGTGCATTTGGTTGACTCCACTAGTGGGGATGTTTCAGTTCATCCTAGTTCTGAATCATCCTTGGTAGTTGAATTAAAGCAGGGTCAGCATCTAGATCCCGTGTTGATGGAGCTGAAGGACTCAGTGCTGATGAAGATGAATGAGTCTTTCGCTTTGGGAGGTGATGGCATACTTAGGTATCAGGACAGGCTGTGTGTGCCAGATGTGGATGATTTGCGGACCAGGATTGTTGCAGAAGCCTATGGTTCCAGATATTCTATACATCCAGGTTCCACCAAGATGTATCATGATCTCAAGTAGATTTATTGGTGGGATGGCATAAAGAAGGACATTGCGGAATATGTGGCCAAGTGTCCTAATTGTCAGCAGGTTAAGGCAGAGCATCTTAAGCCTGGTGGTCTGACTCAGATTATTGAGGTTCTGACTTGGAAATGGGAGGCCATTAATATGGACTTCGTGGTTGGGCTTCCGAGGACTAAGAGGCAGCACGACTCTATATGGGTTATTGTGGACAGATTGACTAAGTCTGCCCACTTTATCCCCGTGAAGTCTACTTACAGAGCCGAGGATTATGCGAGACTCTACATTGATGAGATTGTGAGATGGCATGGGGTTCCCTTGTCTATTATTTCAGACAGAGGAGCTCAGTTTACTTCTCATTTCTGGAGATCTTTCCAGAAGAGCTTGGGCACGCAGGTGAACCTTAGCACTGCCTTTCACCCTCAGACAGATGGGCAGGCAGAGCGCACCATACAGACATTGGAGGATATGTTGAGAGCGTGTGTGATTGACTTCAGAGGTAACTGGATGACCATCTGCCTTTGATAGAGTTCTCGTATAATAATAGCTATCACTCCAGCATTGGAATGGCACCGTTTGATGCACTGTATGGTAGTAGGTGTAGATCTCAAGTTGGGTGGTTCGAGGTTGGAGAGTCATCCATTTTGGGTCCGGAGATCATTCATGAGGCCTTAAAGAAGGTCAGAATGATTAGGGACAGCTTGACTACTGCTTACAGTCGGCAGAAGTCATATGCTGATAACAGAAAGCGGCCCTTAGAGTTTGATGTTGGTGACCAGGTTTACTTGAAAATATCTCCTATGAAAGGGGTGATGAGATTTGGTAGAAAAGGGAAGCTGAGTTCGAGGTATGTTGGGCCATATGAGATCCTACAGCGTATGGGTGAGGTGTCCTATGAGTTAGCATTGTCTACAGAACTAGCTTCTGTTCATCCAGTCTTTCATGTCTCTATGTTGAAGAAGTGCCTAGGTGATCCAGCACCAATCTTACCTGTTAAAGGTTTGGGGGTTGGTGAAGACTTGTCTTATGAGGAGGTACCTGTTGAAATCTTAGATAGACATGTCAAGCGGCTGAGGCTGTGGGGGATCGATCCCACAACCTCACTGCCAAACGCCTAACTAAGTAAACTTTAATAAAAATAAAAATAAGGAGGCTGTGGGGGTTCGAACCCACAACCTCACAGCCTCTAGCGAAATAAAAGAAATATTAAGGAGGCTGTGGGGGTTCGAACCCACAACCTCCCAATGCCCAGTGAAAATGAAGAATAAATAAAAGAGGCTGTGGGGGTTTGATCCCACAACCACTTGGTTTGGGCGAAAAGGGGCAATGTGATGTTAATGAAAAAGAAAAAGGGGTTGTGGGGGTTCGAACCCACAACCCTTCGGCCAATTTAAGAGGAAAACTAGGTACAAAATTAATGATACGATATTAATGTTGGGATTTAATCTAGAGTTCTAATGTCATGAATATTACAAATAAAATCAACGAAAAATGTAAATGATATCCAAGTGATTCAAAATTGGGTTTCCTTGCCCAAACTTCCGTATTGATACATAAGTCATGCATGAACAAAATATCCAAGAATAATGCCACATACTTAGATCGAAATCAAGATCTTGACATACATACAAGATGCATAAGTCTTGTATCACATAATCTTAGAAAGATATGAATCACTTAGACGAAATATGAATGAGGCCTCATGGCTTGTATGAATAGACTCATAAGTCTAACATACATTCAAAAGTAAGTGAACCTAAGAGGTATGTAATGAAATGATGAACCTTGGAAGGGTTAAGTATGAGTGTAAGATACACTAACTAGCCAAGAACATTGGCATATGATGAAATGAACATTCACGTAATAAGAGGTGAGTAACTATAAAAAGCAAATGTACTAATGATAATGAATGTGGTGACAACATGATATGAGGCTATTGTAAATGATGAGAGCAATCTCAAATGAGCCAAAGTAAATGTTACCAATACGTACTCACCTATGAGAGTGTAAGATAATGAAGAGACTAGTCTCTATGAACACTCTAATGAAGGTATTGAGCTAAACACACTTAATACTAATGATGAGATGAGAAATCCTCTAATGAGCTATGATGTCCTCATACTAGAAGCCAGCTTCCATTATGTATGAGATGAATGAAATAGAACTTTATACTGAGCACCGATAGGCTAGCTATGAGCGGTGATGCCTTCTTTCGGGAAGGACGGAGGTTCACGTAACTCTCATGAGATGAGACTGTCCGGCTTGCCGGGTATGGGTCTCCTTATATCTCCTAGTCTTCGAACCTATATTGCCAATATAGGGATCTGGCGGGGTTAAATTCCCATGTACGCTAGCATGTTATTGGATCACTTTAGCCGGTGATTCCACCTCTTTTTGGTGTGGGGGAGACACTGGATTTCATGATGCTCACATGATCTATGTCGGTTAAAGTTAAAGTTCCCAATGAATGAATGAGGCCAGCCTCAAATGATGCACATAATGAAATGAATGATACCAAAGGTGTTAGGACAGGATAATCAAAGGTGAGTTAGATTCAAGTAATGACATTAGGTCATTCTTGGTCATTGCACAACGAACCTAATGAAAGTCTTAAACTACATCCTAGGTATAACTGGTGGTTACACTGGCCTATGAATGAAATGAAATGAAGTACGTATGAATGAATGAAGCAGACTCTGTGTTTGCTAATGGAGATTCCCTAGTTGAGGTCCCATCTGTTGAGCCCTCATTTCTGGGATGTCTTAATGTCAAGTCCATGATTTCAAGGTCTCATGGCATATGAATGAATGATATTAAAGAAGTTATGTGCTACATGCAAAATGTACTTTATGCTATATGATATGTGCTATGTGTAAATGTTATGTGCTGTGTGCAACTGTGAAAAGTATGATGATGTATGTTATTCTCATGGCATCATTTTCCTAATCAAAATTTGGAAAGATCATTTACTTTCCTAATCCAAATTTGGAAACTTTCCTAATCTCAATTTGGCAAGTCCACTGACTTGACTTTCCAAAAATCATGTTGTTAGGAAAGAGCTATTATTTCTCATGCATGTCCTTGGTGTGTGCTTGCATATACCCATACTTAGTGCAAGTGTGTACTAACCCTATACAAACTCTACTATTTTAGGTGCAGGCACAGGTGGACGATAGAGCTACAGGATAATCGTTGCAGTTATCCGGACGTCCAGCATTGATCCGGTTTTGGTAGGTCCTCATGTCTTTGAGGATGCTACTGTTTTATATTCTAGCTTAGTTTTAGAGTTGAGCTAGTGGAGCATGTTCCACTAGCGTTTCTTTCTTGTTTTTATTCAGACTATGTATTGGTGACATTTTGGCAATTATACGCTTTATAAGAATTGAACTATTCCTTTCAGTTGCTTATCTCTTAATGTTAGATGGTTGATGGTGAAATATTACGTATTTATGAGAATGTTTGTATAAGTATGTTAGGAAACAAAAAGTTTCAAATTTTCTGCTAAAATTAACCTATGTAATGTAAGAATGACGTAAGTAGGCTTGTCTGCGACCTCTGAGAGGTCAACGACGCCGGTCTCGTCTGGGGTCTAGATTCCAGTCGTGACATACATATCTAGGACTGAGCTTCCCTTTCTTGCCAAATCTCATCACCCCTTTCATTGGTGACACTTTCAGAAAAACCCAATCATCAACTTGGAACTCTAGGTCCCTTCTCCTTACATCTGTATAAGATTTCTGACGACTTTGGGCTGTCTTAAGTCTATCTCTAATGAGTTTCAGTTTCTCCATAACATCAAGGAGTGAATCTAGCCCTATCAAAGCTGCATCACCTACTTCAAACCAACCAACCAGAGCTCTACATCTACGTCCATACAAAGCCTCATAAAGGGCCATCTCAATGCTGGAATGGTAGCTATTGTTGTAGGCGAACTCAATCAGAGGAAGGTGATCATACCAACTACCCTTGAAATAGATCACACAAGCTCTCAACATATCCTCTAGGGTCTGAATAGTACAGTCTGTCTGTCCATCCGTCTGCGGATGAAATGCTTTGCTAAGATTAACTTGAGTACCAAGACCCTTTTGAAATGACTTCCAGAAATGAGAGGTAAACTGAGGACCTCTATCTGAGATGATAGACAAAGGAACCCCATTCAACCACACAATTTCATTAATGTAAAGCTTGGCATAGTCCTTTGCAGCATCTGTAGTCTTGACCGCCAAAAAGCGAGAAGACTTAGTCATCTTATCAACTATCACCCAAATGGAGTCTTGTTGTCTGCGAGTACGCGGTAACCATATGATGAAATCCATATTGATCACTTCCCACTTCCAAGTAGGAATGTCGATCTCTTGAGTCATACCCCCTGGTTTCTGATGTTCTACCTTGACTTGCAGGCAATTGGGGCACTTACTCACAAAATCTGCTATATCCCTCTTCATGCCATTCTACTAACAGACTTCCCGCAGATCGCGATACATCTTAGTGGCACCTAGATGAATAGAATATCTAGATTTATGGGCTTCTGCAAGAATATGTTGTCTCAACTCGCCCACATCGGGAACAAACAATCTACCCTGGTAGCGAAGTACACCATCTCCCCCTGGGAGAAAACCTCCACTCTCTTATTATGGACTGCACCCTTAAGTTCAAGCAAAGATTGGATCACTGTCTTGCTTTTCCTTAACCTCCACTACCAAAGAAGATTCTTCCCCATTATGAACTGTTACACCACTGTCTGATATGCTCATAAGTCAAACTCCTAAGTGAGCAAGCCTGTGAACATCCTTCACTAGCTCCCTCCTTTATTCCTGAACATGGGCTACACTACCCATAGATAGTCTACTAAGAGCATCTTCCACTATATTCGCCTTACCAGGATGTTAATGCACACTCATATCATAATCCTTAAGGAACTCAAGCCATCTCCTATGGCGAAGATTCAACTCTTTCTTGGTGAATACATACTGAAAGCTCTTATGGTCAGTGACCACATCTACTGCAAGCTCGAGGTCATGAGTTGGATAGTTCTTCTCATGCACCTTAAGCTTTCTAGAAGCATAAGCTATAATCTTATCTCGCTGCATCAACAAACAACCTAGGCCCACTCCGGATGCATCACAATAGATCACATAACCATATGAAACCTCTGGTAGGGTCAAGACAGGAGTTGTAGTCAATCTAGTTTTCAATTCTGCAAAGCTTTTCTCACAATCATCTTACCATATTAACTTCACCATCTTCTGAGTCAACCTAGTCAATAGTGAGGCTATGGATGAAAATCCTTCCACCAACCTTCTGTAATAACCCGCTAGACCTAAGAAACTTCAGATATCTATAGTAGAGGTAGGTTTGGGCCATTTTTTCACTACTTCTATCTTCTGTGAATCCACTCGGATCCCTTCGCTAGATACAATGTGACCAAGAAAAGTAACAGATTGCAATCAAAACTCACATTTGCTAAACTTAGCAAATAACTGGCAATCTTTGAGAGTGTGTAGAATAATTCTCAAATGACTCGCATGTTCTTCCTCATTCCCAGAGTAAATGAGGATATCATCAATAAAGATAATAATTTACAAGTCCAAGTATTGCTTAAACATTGTGTTCATCAAATCCATGAAAGCTGCAGGAGCATTGGTTAGTCCAAATGACATAACTAAAAATTCATAATGACCATACCGAGTTCTAAATGTTATTTTCGAAATGTCACTATCTCTGACTCTGAGCTGATGATAACCCGATCTGAAGTCTATCTTTGAGAAATGGCTAGCACCCTGAAGTTGGTCAAACAAGTTATCAATCCTGGGATGGGATACTTATTCTTGATTGTGACCTTCTTTAACTGTCTATAGCCAATGCACATCCTGAGAGAACCATCTTTCTTCTTTACGAACAACACTAGTGCACCCGATGGTGAAATACTAGGTCTGATGAAACCCTTATCTAGAAGGTCTTCCAACTGATCTTTCAATTCCTTAAGCTCTGCTGGAGCCATTTTGTAAGGAGGAATAGAAATAGGTTGGGTATCTGGAAGGATATCAATCCCAAAGTCGATTTCCCTTTCGCGAGGAACTCCGGGAAGATCTTCTGGAAACACTTATGGAAACTCACTGACTGAAGAGTTAGGGATTCAGAACTAGAATCCTGAACCCGAACTAGATGATAGATATAACCCTCAGAGGTCATCTTTCTGTACTTAAGGTAAGAAATGAATCGACTCATAGGCGCTTAGCTACTACCCTTCCATTCTAATATTGGTTCATCTGGAAACTGAAAATGAACAATACTAGTTCTACATCGACTAAGGCATAACATGAATGTAATCAATCCATGTCTAGAATGACATCAAAGTCTACCATTTCTAACTCTACAAGATCTGCTGAGGTGACTTTCTGAGAGACTATGACAGGGCAATTTCTGTATACCCGTCTAGGTATAACTGGGTCACCGACTGGAGTTGAGATTGAGAAAGGTTCTGAGAGAGTTTCTGGACTGACACTGAATTGGAGTGCTATGTAAGGAGTTACAAAAAAAGAGTAGCCCCTGGATCTAACAATGCATAAATATCAAGGTCAAAGATTCGTAACGTACCAATGACTATATTAGGAGAACCTTCCTAATCCTGGAGAGACTGAAGAGCATACAACAGGTTCTGGCGCTGACCGCCACCTATACCAGATGAGTTACCCTGCTGAGTAGGGGGACTTGCTCGTGATGACAAAGTTGTAGACTGAGCTTTACCATTTCCACCTTCTTGACCCTCTCTAGAAGGACAATCCCTCAACCTCTGACAAGACTGACCGCACCCAAAGCATCCTTCTTTTCCTGCGACACACTCGCCAAGATGGTTCTTACCATACTAAGGGCAAGTGGGGTAACTCTTGGTGCCTGAAACACTTCCCTAAGTCTTATAGCCTGGTGCTCTAACCTTCTGCTCATACCTGTTCTTGGAGGATGGATACTAGCTGACGAAGAGGATGGAGCTAAAAACTTTTGCTGACTCTGCGAGTGATATCCACCACCCGATTTCTGCTGAGAATAGTCATAGTTCCCAGTCCTAGCCTTCTTATTATCCTTAGCCTGTTACATAAGCTTATCACCCTCGAACTGTTGAGCATGAGTTATAAGCCTAGAGATGTTCATATCTCCCAGTAACATAGCATTTGTGTACTCAGTTTTCACCAAATCTGACACTCCATACAATAACTTATTCATCTAAGCCCTGGAGTCAGCAACCGTGTGAGGATCATACCTGTAGAGTTGGTTAAACTTGAGTCCATACTTTTGTATTGTCATGTTACCTTGTCTTAAGTTCATGAATTCCTGGGCTTTTTCTTCTCTTAACTCTATGGGGAAAAACCTGTCCAGAAAGGTCTCACTAAAGCACTCCCAAGTAATAGGAGTTGCATCTGTACCCCTATTATCGTTCCACTGAGTGTACCAGATATGAGCAACATCTTTTAGCTCGTATGATGCCAACTCAACTTGATCGTTCCCAGTGACTTGAATCACCTCAAACATCTTCGTGATCTCGTCCAAGAAATTCTGAGGATCCTCTATAGTCTGCGATCCTAAGTACTCAGGCGGATTCATCCTAACAAAGTCACGGACCCTAGCTGCTGCTGATCCACCATTTACATTCATAGTAACTTTAACCCGCTGATTGTTCTATTTGGTGACACTCTGAGCCAATATATGAATGACACTTCTGAATTCAGCATTGGAGACTTCCTGATCTAGGTCTGGAGGAGCTGCGTTTGCATTCCTTGCATTCGCATTCCTGTCGTTCGCATTCTTGGCGTTAGCTCTATGAGGAGGCATGATCTGATATGTAGAATTTCAAGTTAGAATGGAATTATATCATACCTTACGCACGATAATAGTAACAAGAAAGTGATGTTTTTCCAAGAACACTTCATTGCCTCCATCTCATTAGATGTGGTGCACTTCACACACATGAAAAAGACTCTACTTAGTGCGGCTTTTCAGACATCCTAGGAAAATTAAACCTAGTGCTCCAATACCAAGTTTTTCACGTCCCGAGCTACCCCCGAGACGCGGACATGGGACCTAGGACCACAAGTGATCCCAAGCTAGGCCTGCTAGCATGATCATGAGCATACTAAAGAATATAAACTGATGCGGAAGCTAAATCATAATTTATAATGAAAAGATGGGGAATACCCATATGCTAAAACTGAGATAATATGAAAACTGATGAGTTTAATACAAAGAAGTTATTGACTTAATACTAAGCTGAAACTAACTATGTATGAAAATAGCTTCTAAACTTACTAGAAATTTTTGGACATGCCCCAGCTAAGTCTAGTAAAAACTGAAACTAAAAGACTAAATACTGAAAAGAAACTCATGACTATTATCCTCGGAGAATGAGGACTCGCCACTGAATCTGCTGAACTGGAGATTGGAAATCGATCTAACTGTGATCTGGATGTTGGGAACATGAACCTACATCACAAGAAGATGTAGCGCACGTATGCTTCAGTACTTGAAGGTACTGAGCATGTAGGATAGAGTAAATCTGAATTAAAACATAACTGAACAAACACAAAAGCAAGTATAGTAATCTAAACATGATATACTGAATGTTGAGGTAACAGAATGCAATGATCAATTTATAACATGCGGAGACTGAATACTGAATATACTGATAAATGGTCAATGCGATAGAGTCTGACTGAACTGTTGGAGCTACTAATAACCAATACTAAAACCACATGAGCTAAATGTGGAGTCCGATGTATACGCCCCATCGAGAGGACTCAATATACCCTGCCAGAGGTATAAAGGCATGCTGCCGTGATCACTGAACTAATGCCCACAGAGGGGACTTACAGCCTACTTTACTAGTAGTTCCAGGACTATTTGGGTACGCTGAATCCTCGTCCAACTTGGTATTATGCTACTCCCAATGAATTAAGTGATTAAGACGTTATGACTGAAATTCTATTGTACTAGATAGCTCAAAACTGAACATACAAACAGAGAGTGTAATATTTAATCTGATAATTATGCACTAATAACTGTGGCATGTATATCTTAAGTAACGGAAATATCTAACCTAGCATGTGTTATTCAAGAACTACAGAAATACACAGGTAGGGTTCTGAAATTCATGTGATAAACTGAATAATAACTTTACAATATGATTTGGAACATATAACTAATTAATTCATGAAGTTCTGTTGAATTTCTAGAAGACCTAGGTTTAATCATGACATGGGAATGAAGAATCTGACTGAAAACTAGGGATCTAATGGGTGGGAGGAACCCACCAGTGAAATCCCACATACCTGGTGATGAAATCCACGGAAAAATATTTAGATTTCAGGGCTGGAACCTTGTTGCGTTCTTGAACTAGGGTTCTTGACTTTTTTCTCCTTTCTTGCTTCTAATTTTCTAAGTTTTAATTTATGATTTTGACTTAGGTAAGTTCTTGTTATATTTGTAGACTTAAACTAACTAAAATCTGATGATTTAGGGTAAAAACGACGTATTTTAGGGTTTAAAAGAAGTGGGAAAAGACCAAAAGACCCCCGTGTTAGTTGTTGTCGGACCAAACAATGACTTGGACTAACGGTCTGTCGTTCAATCGACGGTCCGTCGTTTGGGTCCGTAGGTTGGGTCTGTTTGACAGGCCTTTACTAAAACGGGCATAACTCTTTACTCTGAGGTCTGAATTTAGCAAGGTCTGTGGCTATGGAAAGCTAATTCAATAATCTATCTGTTGATAGTTCATGGGACACCGATTTCATTTTGTGTTTAGAGTTATGACCATCTGAAGTTGATCAAACAACATTTCCCCCCTAGCTGTCTGCTAATTTTCACCTACGATCACACCTACAAACCGTAGATCGAACGACGGTCCGTGCTTGTCAATCGTGGTTCTTTTTAGAGGCTGGTGTAAATGGGTGTTGATCGACGGAAACAGACTACGGACCGTATTATGACTTACGGATCGTAGGTCTTTCCGTGGATCGACACTTCGTCAATTTTTCTAAATTGAGTTTTGGGAGTGTTTTAGTCATAAACAATGGATGTGCAGTACGGGCCATAGATCAGACTATGGTCCGTCGATAGTGATCGTCGATTGCACCTGCAGATTTTTGAAGAGCTGATTTTTGGTCTGTTTTGGATACGGAGTGTTACACAATATAAAGTTTTTGATTACAAACAACTGACCACAATGACAAGTTATGGGTAAGACCACGGTCCCTGAGTGGGTTCGTTGGTGGTTAGCTGTTAATTATGTTCAAGAGTAGTTGGGTTTTTTCCTAATTAATTAGTTCCGATATTATATCACTTTATCCTTTATTATGACTCCTATATAAGATTTTTAAACCCCCAAGTTAACCCATTTATTTCATTCTTCAAAAATCAACCAATTATCCTCTCCAAAGATTTCTCTCTCTAGAAACAAGAAGAAGAAGAAGGATTCAACCTACGGTTTCAAGTCAAGGTCACTATTTCTCCATTGACGACTAGATTTTGTATTCAATTTGTTAGTTTTCATCGATTGATTCCCAAATTCGTATATGTAAAAAGGTTAAATTCCCCACTTAACTTAGGGTTTTCTTCAATTATCATGGGTTCTCTTCGTTGACGACTCGAATGATTTAATTATGATGTCTTAGGCATGAATTGATGAAATATGATGATTTCCTCATGAACCCATTTAATCCCCATGTGTTTAATGTTATTAAACATATGTTGTGGGGTTTTGATCTTCAAGGAATAGTTTTATAACATTAAGTATGTATTGAAATATTTACATGTATTTATGATGAAAGTCATATCTAATATTTCCTATGTATGGATGATTGAAAGTGGGATTTGAACCTCAATAGGTGAATTATAGACTTACGCATTTTCTACTGAAATCTATGAAAATGTTTTAAGGTTGATTTGAGAGTAAAGTTCCAATGATGATGTTGTGTTTTGAAAGAATATTCTTATAAACACATAATAGAATGATGTGAAAGGTTTTCTCACATAGAAGAGCATTGTTAGGTTGAAAGGATTTCTCACCTAATTGAATCAACTAGTAAGAGTTATCTTAATGAAACTATCTTGTATTGGTTGTCCAAGGGAACCTTTAAATGAATAATGAACTAAAGTGAGAAATTACTAATCCGTTGGATTTATGCTTATCACCGAGAGGATATTGAAGGGATGGAATCTTTCTGATAGTAGATGTCGGGTTTCTGAAAAATATGTCATGAGATAGAAGCTCCACCATTAGTAGAGGCCATATTTGTAGTAGCAATCTCTATATCCCTTAACAATGTGTCACCATACGTTGAGTAGAATGTGGATCCACTTAAGCTAGAAGTTCATGGTTCTACCATGGAAAGTAGGAAAACCCTTTTCATTGTGGGAGACATTGAGATCATGTTATAGCTCACATGGTGTCTATGTGGGTACAGCCTAATCCCCACATGTAATAATTGACTAAGGTTACTTCAAGAAGTATCACATATGGGTTCAAAGATTTTAAAGATTAAATTAGCTTGCATTTACCATAATTCTATGGTTTATGTTTTCTAATTCTTTTATATCATGTTTTAACTTGCTCAATTGCATGTCATGAAATAAAATTTCCCTTATAGAATAAATTAAATATTTTATGTATGGTTGTAATAATTGGTACATTCTTTTGTACTAAGGCATACTTTGGCCTACATTTCCGCAAATGTAGGGTTCGGTAATCAGGGTACTCAATTTGGTGTCTAGAGGTTGCTTGTACATATTTTTGAGCTTTCGGTGTCCTCACGCTTTGAGGACGGACTTTATTGTTACACTTTCTTTCATGTATTTTTATCAAAACATGATTTATGGTCTAGGACCAATTTAATCCAATTGTATTAGATAACTAATGAGACAAGTGTTTGATACTTCCATTTTTTGTTTCTCATATGTTTTGGCTTGAACTATTATTTTACTCTTATTGTTCTATTTCTTATGTTATGACAACTAAGTGTCATGTATGGAGTCCTTCAGGGATTTATACACCATGTTACATCTAGGGGTAACCTTGGGTCATAAAAACTTGAGAACGTGAGTATGGGATATAGAATTTGAGTACACCCTTAATTGAGAAAGGAAGAACTTTATAAGCCTAATCATAAAAAGGAAAAGTAAAAAATTACACTTTTCCTAAAATGAATGGAATGCCTTAAATGCAGAAGGTTCACTAAAATAGCCATAAGTTCTTACTTGGAGCTCGAAATTTAGAAGACTTGGCCGTGTCGGAAAGAAGCCTCAAGGATGTTCAATTTTCTAAGTCATAGGCCACTTAAATCTTTATGTGCTAAAAGATATGGTCTATTTAAGTTTACCCAAAATAAAAAGTAAACGGTTGACTTGAATGAATTTTCCTTTATATCTTTTTCAAATTCTAGGTGTTACGTCTACTGATCTTAAGACCATAAAAAATTAGAATCACTCCCTACAATCCTTTTCACAAATAAAAAATGGTTTGAGTCTTGATTGTGAAATTTTTGGGATGTTATAGTTCCTATATGTTTTAAAGAAAATGAAAGATTTTGAGGTGAAATTTAAGACAATTTTGAGCACCTTTGACTAATTACCTTCTAATCCAAAACTACATTTCTTTGACTGATATTTTGGAAGGTGAAAATTAAGACTCTTTTGAGCGTTAAATTGACGCAACATCTTCAATGAACTTTACTAGGATGTTTTTTAAAGTGCTCATTTTTGTTAATTTAAAGAACAAAAGTTAATAATGTGATAATTAAGGTACTATATTTTTACCTATTAGAATAATAAAAGGACAATTAATAGAAATAATTTCATAATTTATATCTAGGCAGAACCTCAATAGAACATCGAGAGCATAAGTCCTCTCAGACTGTTAAGATTTTCTTTAACATAAATGGAATCAGATTCCAATGGATACAAATATCAAGGGAAACACACTAGCAGTGCTTCTTCTAGAGTTCAAGATTCAAAATTTTGATCCATCGTTCTTCCGTTAGAGCGGAATCCTTTCAAGGCTTCCGATGAATTCCCCTAACAATTCAGGTATGTTTCAGAATGCATTGGTTGTTTGATCTTTAAATTGCAATGGTTACTTTTGCAAACAAAGAAGTAGAAGTGGTTGTCGTTAGAGGTGGTCTATCAGGTATACATGCTTCATCTTGTTTGAATGAATTGGGCATAAAAATGTTGTTTTAAAGAACGAAG
Organism: Solanum sitiens; assembly: GCA_016801875.1. Classification (NCBI taxonomy): domain Eukaryota; kingdom Viridiplantae; phylum Streptophyta; class Magnoliopsida; order Solanales; family Solanaceae; genus Solanum; species Solanum sitiens. Next base: position 914,936 of record JABWTJ010000130.1, on the reverse strand, counting down.
ATTTTTGTTGCTATTTGTTGAAATGTAATTAAGATAGATTTCACTTGCATTTATCTAAGAAGTTTTGTTCATTGCCGTTTAAACCACATGTAACTTCATCACAAAAGTATTTTCCATAAAAATGAATCTACTCACCAAAGTATCGACTAAATTCATATTTGTGGCAAATGCTTTGGTGATTAAGTTGCATGTGGCATAAAAGGTAATGAACAAATATCCATAGATAAATGCAATTGATGTCTATCATAAGTCTTTATTTCCACAAACATATACAACAATATTATATTTCTAACACAACATTTTTTATGGTCAATTTGTTCAAACAAGTTGAAACGGTTATACCAGATGGACAAGTTCAAACCATAAAACATCAACTTCTTTCTTTGCAAAATTAACCAAATTTAATTTAGTCAATACTTCAAAATTTTAACATCAAACCAAAATTCCAATTTTGTGTTGAATAGCATTATTCAGAAATAAAGTGAAGAAATAGAATAATTCTTAAGGTAGCTCACGTTAGTTGAATGTGCGCTGCTAGTGGCTGCCATGGCTAGATGTCATGAAATGGGTGGAGGAAGACATCAGAAACAACTGAATTCTGTGATACACAATTCTATACCTCAAATTAACCATGGCGATAAAGGGAAACAAAATCAGCACGACACTACCCACTGGGTTTAAAACCACCCATGAGGCTAGCACCTCCTCTAGGCCGATAAATTTATGAGGAGGGTACAACTAATATTCATCCCTCTAGATGAATCAATGAATAATGATTGCATTCTAGGTTTGAAGACCCGAGGAATCAATGGAATAACGATTCCCAGATTTGCAACAATAGGATCTCAATGTCCACCTGCTCACAACATTGTAGTTGTTGGGTTTAACCACACACAACAAAATTCTACGTGGACCTCCTTATTCAGTAATAATGGGGCATCAACCAGTGGTTTTGATATCAAATATATTATTCAGTAATAATGGGGCATCAACAAAGTGGTTTGGATATCAAATATATCCCTCAAGAAACTATGAACGAGCAACAACTGGTACAACTAATCCAAGAGGCAATTTATACAGAAGTAACCAAGTGGAACTCATTTTTACTTGCCTATTGCACAGGAGAAACACTAGGGTAAAATGCTATTAATAGATACATTGGTCAACTCTGGGCATGTTATGTGGAACCAAAGCTTTTCTACCATGAAGAAGGATACTACGTAATTAGATTCCATTTCACTATAGATAAGAATGATGTACTATTTTCTAGTCCATACACAATGAATTATAAGCATGTTATTCAAAAACCTTGGACTCGTGATTTTGATTTCAGTGATTCCTACATTGATTCACTTCTGTTTTAAAAATACAAATTTTCCAACGTCGTGTTATGGGAGAGAATTATTATGTAGAATCGCAAGTGTGTTGGGAATTCCTATTTATGGTAATGAGTGCACATAAAAATAAACTAGAATCACATTCCCAGGGATGCTGATAGAAGTGAATATCACTAAAACCTTGGTGAATGAGATAATTGTTTTGGATCTAAATGGTAATCTGTATTAGAAGAAATTAGTGTATGAATTTTGCCCTAACTTCTGTAATTTATGTTTTGTAGTTTGACTCTCCTTCCATCCTGTTATTTGCAATTTTGATGATGTAACAAACTGAGGGACCTTGTGAAGGTACCTGGTTCTCAATATGAAGTGTTCGTTGACTGCCAGCTGGAGAAAGTACAAAAGGTTGGTGCACAGTTCCTAACTGCGTCAGAAATGTCAGACCTTTCCAACCAATGGCATGGGTTTAAGGAAAGTGGCTTGTCTATACAATGTCATATTTCCTTACACTTTCTTTTTAGTTTTTGCAACTTGAAAAAGCACATTCAATAACTCTTGCAAAGGCTAAAGAAAATCAAGAAGAAGAATCATTCAAGAACAACCGAAACTCAGTCGTACATTGTGTAGTTGTTTGAGAATATATTCTCTCGATCTTACATTGTAAACTGATCCTAAATCTACAAAGGAATCAGTGTGGTTTGATCTGAAATTCTAAATCATTAGAAGGTTAGTGATTTATTGGGCAATCTGTGAGATTGCTTAGAAAATTCTAAGTTGTCTAGGGTGATAGCTTAGTAGGTAGAGTAATATCTACTTAGGCTCATCAAACAATCGTGCTATTGCTTGATAGTGAGATTAAAAACTTTTTCTCACATTTTGTAAGCGGTTTCCTATTGCTTGTGAAGATTAGTGAAACTGTTTTTGGAAATCCTGTGAGACAGGTCGTGGTTTTACTCCCTTGAGCAAGGAGGTTTCCACGTAAAACTCTTCTATCTTTTTACTGCATTTACTGTCTGATATATTTACGATTGTGTGTCAAGAGACCTGGTCCATTGATTGATAGTGGACGCACAGATTCTAACAAGTGGTATCAGAGCGGGTACTTTCTATCCGGCTAACACCAAGAGAGTGATTCCTATTCTAGAATGGCTACTCCACTTAATCTGGAAGAGGGTCAGTCTTCGACTAGACCCCCTCGTTTCAATGGTCATTTCTATAGTTGGTTGAAAGTCAGAATGCATGACTTTCTTATGGCTGAAGATAGTGAACTATGGGACATTGTCTTAGATGGACCCTTCATTCCCATGATGGAAGAGAAAGATGGTGAAAACACTAGGCTTGTTCCACAGCCTAGACGAAAATGTGATGAAGCTGATAGGAAGAAGATTGAAAAGGGATACAAAGTCAATAAGCTTCTGGTTTGTGGTATAGGACCTGATGAGTTCAATCGTGTCTCAGCTTGTGAATCTGCAAAAGAAATCCGGGATTGCTTAAAAACAGCCCATGAAGGAACTGAATACGTAAAAGAGTCAAAGATTGATATGCTTACCTCTCAGTATGAAAATTTCAAAATGAGAGAAGGTGAAACTATTCGTGAAATGTTCACCAAAATGTCATCAATCACAAATGAGTTGAGAAGTCTTGGATAATCTATCAGCATGAGTAAGCAGGTCAGAAAAGTGCTTTGAATTCTTCCCAAGTCTTGGGAAAGTAAGGTTGATGCTATCACTGAAGCAAATGACCTGAAAGTGTTAACAATGGATGCTCTCATTGGAAATCTAAAGACTCATGAGATGAACCGAAGTCATGATCAGTCAAAGAAGAAAGCCAAGAAAGATAAGTCGTTGATGCTGAAATACAGAACTGAAGAGGACTCCAATGCTGATGATGACATGGCTTACCTTATCAAGAGGTTTCAAAAGATTGTGAGGAAAAACAAAGGTTTTAGAAAGGGAGCAAATATTCCTCGAACTGCTACTCAAAATGATACCTGTCACAAGTGTGGAAAGGCTGGACACTTTATAAGGGAGTGTCCATTACTCAAGGTTGGAAACAAAGAATATCAAAAACCAAGAGGTGATAAAGAAAAGCGCAGGGACCTGGTACTCGATAAGAATGATCGGAAAGCTGCTGCTGACTATGTGGTCAAGAAAGCCCTTGCTGCTTGGGGTGAATCTTCGAGTGATTCAGAATATCCTGATGAATCAAATGATTTATCAATGGTGGTGGTTCATGAGGATGGAACCATATTCAATGAGATGTTTGCTTTCATGGCTCATTTAGAGGATGAAGATGATGAGGATAAGGTAACTCTTCTTGATTTGAAACATGATCTGAATACCTATTCTCTTAAAATATTGAGAACATTAGCAAATGTTATGATTGATTCAGTGATTGAGTTAACTTCTGAAAGAGATACTATGAATGCTGAGTTTGAAAGTTTAAATGAATACAGAGATAAAATGGAGGAGAAAATGTTGAAAATTGAAGATCAAATGGCTATTCTAGAATCTGAAAAACTAGAACTTAAAGAAAAATTACATTTGATGAATGAGAAAGCTGAAAAACAAAAAGGAAAGTCTAGTGGTTTACAAGTTGAACTTGAAGAAAAACTGAAAACCTCTGAGACTAATCTTGTTTTAGCTTTGGAAAGGAGCAACAGCTTAGAAGGAGATATTTTCAAACTTAAAGATGAACTTGAAAAATCCCTTAAGTGGACAAAATCTTCTAAGCTGCTTTCAAATGTAACAAATCAAAGTAATTTCAACAAAAAGGGTCTAGGAAGTTTGAATATTACTCCTCCTTTCAATCCTCACAGCAAATATGTATTTGTGTCTGACAATTTGTTGTGTCTTCATTGTGGTAAAAATGGGCATTCAAAAGAAGAGTGTACAGCCTGGAGAAAGTCACATGAGAGACGTTCGAAGTATACTGAAAAGCAAAGGTTTTCAAAAAAGAGACCTGGTCCTACAAAACAATTCTTAACCAAAAGGATTTCAAAGAGAGGACTTGGTTCTGCTCAAAAATTCTTTGTCGAAAAGAATCTGAAATTACCTCATTGGGCTAGAAATACCTTGATCACCCCTTTCTCTGCTTTCTAGGAACTCAAATTGAAATGGGTTCCCAAGTCTAATAAGTGACTCTTGCTGCAGGTGAGTGAGAGGAGCAGCAGTCAATGTTGGTACATGGACAGTGGATGCTGTAACATATGACTGGTGATATCAAAAACTTCCTCTCACTCAAGGCACTTCAAGGTGGAGGTGTCTCTTTTGGTGATGGAAAGAAGGGGTATATTTTAGGTGTTGGTAAAGTGGGAAAATCGCTTGGGGAATCTATTGAAAACGTGTATCATGTCAGAGGGTTAAAGTATAGTCTCTTGAGTGTGTCTCAAATTTGTGACAAGGGAAATGAAGTGAAGTTTACTTCTGAGAAGTGTATTGTAGTTAATCTAACTACAAAGAAAGTGATTCTCACTGCTCACAGAAGCAAAAACATGTATGTGGCTAACTTAGGAACATCTCATGGAGATGATCTGACATGTCTTAGTGCTCAGAATGAAAATGCTGATCTGTGGCATCGAAGACTAGGGCATGTGAGCTCATCTTTATTGAATAAATTGATTTCTAAGGACCTGGTCCTAGGTCTGCCAAAGTTGAAATTTTTTGAAAACAAAATTTGTGAAGCTTGTGTCAAAGGAAAATAAATCAGATCATCCTTCAAGCCAAAGAAGCAAGTAACCTCATCGAGAGTATTAGAGCTGCTACACATGGATCTATGTGGGCCATTGAAGGTTCAAAGTAGAAGTGGAAAGAAATACATTCTGGTGATAGTTGATGACTACTCAAGGTTCACATGGACAAGATTCTTAAGATCAAAAGCAGAAACACCAGAAGAATTGATAGTGTTCTTCAAAATGATTCAAACTAAATTGAATCAAGTGATTGCTAGAATTAGGTCTGATCATGGAATTGAGTTTGAAAACTCAAAAGTTGATCATTTCTGTATGAAAAATGGCACTAGTCACAATTTCTCTGCTCCAAGAACTCCCTAGCAAAATGGAGTAGTGGAAAGGAAAAACAGAACCTTGGTAAATATTGCAAGAACCATGATTATTGAGTCAAATCTTCCTCAAAATTTTTGGGCTGAAGCAATCAACACAGCATGCTATGTCACTAACAGATGCTTGATAAGGTCTTTACTGAATAAGACTCCCTATGAACTACTCAACAACAGAAAACCTATGTTGAGCTACCTTAGGGCTTTTGGATGCAAATGTTTTGTTTTGTACAATGGGAAGGATGATCTCGGGAAGTTTGACCCTAGAAGTGATGCAGGAGTGTTTGTAGGGTATTCTTCATCAAGTAAAGCATACAGAGTTTTCAACAAGAGAACTCAATGCATTGAAGAAAGTATTCATGTTGTGTTTGATGAAGATGGAAATCTGAAAGGGGCAGCATCAAATGATGAAGATGAGTTGATTGAGTTGTTTAAATCTCAGAAAAGTGAAAGAAGTGAAGCCGAAATTAATGACCAGTTGGGGACTGACAATGCTGATCAAGGTTCATCTAAAAAGGCTGATGATGTTGATAAACCTGAAGAGGAACCTCGTACCATTCTGAACTCTAGTCAGAAGATCACTCACTCTCCAGAAAATGAAGACTTCCTTGATGAAGAAGAGAACACTGATCAGCTGAACCAGTTGACTTCAAGACCAGGATGGAAACTCAGTTCATCACATCCACTTGATAATCTCATTTCACCTTTGAACTCTGGAATTCACACTAGATCAAAAATAAGAAATCTAGTTGCATTTTCAGCATTTATATCTTCAATTGAGCCTAAGAATGTGTAAGAGTCATTAGGTGATGCAGATTGGATTAATACAATGCAAGAAGAACTCCTATCAGTTTGAAAGAAGTAAGGTGTGGTACCTGGTTCCTCAACCTATTAACAGAACTGTTATAGGAACCAGATGGATTTTCAGAAACAAGCGTGACGAAAATGGTGTGATTACTAGGAACAAATCCAGATTGGTTGTTCAAGGATATAATCAGGAGAAAGGTATAGACTATGATGAAACCTTTGCTCATGTTGCAAGGATGGAGGCCATCAGAATTCTCATAGCCTTTGCAGCATTCATGGGATTCAAGTTATATCAAATGGATGTCAAGAGTGCCTTCCTTAATGGAGACTTAAAGGAGGAGGTGTTTGTCAAATAACCTCCTGGGTTTGAAGATGCTGAGCTACCAGATCACGTGTTCAAGTTGAATAAGGCCCTGTATGGTATAAAACAAGCTCCCAGATCCTGGTATGAAAGACTGTCGAAGTTTCTGTTGAAGAATGGGTTCAAAAGGGGGGAAATTGACAATACCTTGTTCTTACTAAAAAGAGAACAGGAATTGCTTATTATACAGGTATATGTGGATGACATTATATTTGGAGCTACATCGGAGAATTTGTGTGAAGATTTTTCATCATTAATGAGAAAGGAGTTTGAGATGAGCATGATGGGTGAACTGACTTTCTTTTTGGGACTACAAATCAAGCAATCATCAGATGGAATCTCAATCAGTCAGGAGAATTATATTAAGAAGCTGTTGAAAAAATTCAATATGTTTGATTCTAAACCTATTGATACTCCTATGGGTACAAATTCTAAGCTTGTAGTAGATGAATCTGATTCTCTTGTAAATCAAACCATGTATACGAGAATCATTGGATACTTGTTGTATTTGACTGCTAGCAGACCTGACATTGTATACAGTGTTGGAATGTGTGCTAGATTCCAAGCATGTCCTCGTGTTTCACATTTGAAGGCTGCTAAACGAATTCTAAGATACTTAATGAAAACAGGGGACCTGGTACTCTTCTACCCAGCAGGTGATACTTTTGACCTTGTTGGCTTTGCAGATGCTGATTTTCCTGGTTATCAAGTTAACAGGAAGAGCACTTCAGGGATAGATCATTTCCTTGGTTCTTCACTTATCTCATGGGTAACGAAGAAACAGAATTCAGTAGCTCTTTCAACTGAAGTTGAATATGTAGCAGCTGCTGCATATTGTTCACAACTGTTATGGATCAAACAACACTTAGAGGACTTTGGAGTAAGCATCAAGGCAATACCTCTTATGTGTGATAATACTAGTGCAGTCAGTATGGGAAAGAATCATGTTCATCACAAGAGAACCAAGCACGTTGATGTTAGACATCATTTTCTGAGAGATAATGTTAAAAAGGGAAACATTGTGCTTACATATTGCCCAACAGAGGAACAAATCGCAGACATCTTCACCAAAGCTCTTAGCAAAGACCAATTTGAGAGTAATAGGTTGAAGTTGGGCATGATGACTTCAAACTGATTTCAAAGTCATTCAATCATGAAATTTTCTTGATGGCTAAAATTGTAGTGCAGGTATCCTCTTGGTCAATAATTTTTTTAGTCTAAGATAGATCACTGTTGTACCTATTGCAGGTATACATTCATAAAAGGATTAGCAAAGCAAAGACATGGCCAGAACAGTTGAGGAATGGTGATAAAATTGCATTATGGGACCTGGTCCTAGTCGAGGTTAGAATTCGATACATTAATTATAAACTGAGATAAAGTGATCGTTGATCAAGCCACGTGTCAGTCATCGGTTATTTTGACCGTTAGTCCCATCGCTTAATTTCAAGCGACGCGTCAAATCAATAGGGACCTGGCACCATTCTGTTTCCTTTTTAAACCCTCTTTTTCTCTATTAATCCTTCATTCTTCTTGCAATATTCTCTCTCTCTGTCAAAAAACCCTAAATTGTTTTTTCTCACTCACTAACCTCTTCATCTTTCACTACTGCTTCTCATCTCCTTCTTTTTGATAAAATGTCGGACCCTTCTTCTGCTTCTAAGCAAATGCTTACAGTACATAGTTAGATCGACCCAATTTCTTTCTACTCTCCGTCATCCACAGGGTCAAAATCTAATCTCCCAACAAGTTCAAAAGTAAGTTCTCCCTTAGATATTCCCAAAAATCCTTTTCACTCCATAGATCTGAACAGTCCAAGTCTTCCTACTGGACCTGGTTCTCATCATGAAATGCTTTCAGATACTCTTTTTGAAGGAGACTTACCAAGGAACAAAACTTCTGAGTCAAATATTCTCACTGCGAGTGAAGAATTGGTGATCGAGAGTCTGGCTATGATGCGAGAGGAAGTCAGGGTTGAGGAAAGTGAAGCTTTTCAAAATGAAGAACTCATAGAGACCCAACCTATCTTTGATAGAACTCCAGATTTTGGGTGATATTCATCCTCTGATTCCTCTGACTCAGCAGGTGATGACCAACCTACATAGTGGAAGGTTAAAAAGAGAGATGTAAGTGTATCTGCAAAAGGAAAAGAGAAAGTGGTGGGAGAAGTGTCTAAAAAAAGACCTGTTACTAGATCTGACGCCAAAAAGATAATGGCTGATGCTCTGAAAGCTAGTGTGAAGTCTACAGCAGAAAACAGGAGTGCTAGAACTTTCAAAGTGTCAAATTTTAAACTGCCTAATCTGGTGAGGTAGATGTGTCTGCTAAAGAGACAGAAAAGGGATACAAGAAGAAGAGGTCAGGAAAAACAAAGCCAAAAGAAATGAAGAAAGCTAAGAAAACAAAATCCACAAATGAGACTGCTAAAGGAAAAAGTAAAAGGTCACAGGGACCGGGTACACAGGTGCATGTAAATGAAGAGCAGGTCAACAAACAAGAGATTGTTGACAATCTGAGAAAGCAATCTGTACTGGCTGGCAGGGTTTTTGATATGGGGATAATTAATATTCCAGGGATGGACTCACTTCATGACATGGTTGAGATTCAGTCATGGATGTATCTTTTCAACCACACATCTCCCATTCTTCATGAGGAGAAAGTGCACGAATTCTACTACAACATTCATTTTCAGGAAGATGGAAGTATCAATACCAGAGTAAATGTCATTGCTATTCATCTTGACGAGACTCTACTGGGAAATATCCTTGGGGTACCTCGTGAAGGTACCAGGTCTGTGGTAGGGAAGACATGTTCTGTTGAATTTGTAGCATTGTGTTCAAAACTTCCTACTACAAAATGCGCAGGGTTGTTTAAGAAAGTAATGAAAACTGAATATAAGTTAGTTTTTGAATTTGTCAACAAAATCCTCCTCTCTCGAACAGAAAAGAGGACCTCAGCAACTTCTGCTGATCTGTATGTGATGGAATTGTTGTGCAAGTTTGAACCTCTGGATCTTCCAAGACTCATGCTTGAGCATATCTACAAGACTGTTGTTGAGCGGAAAGGGATACACGGTATGGGGTATGGATACTTTCTCACTAAAGTATTCAAATACTTTAACATTCCGCTTGGTCTTGGGAAAGTAGGTACAGTGAAGCAAGCCTTTTCAGAGACTACCTTGGTCGAATGTGAGTGCATTGCAGGGAAAGGAAATCCCAAGAGCAAAATGGCTCAACTCATTGAAGACCAGGACCAGCTAAAGCATGAGGTAGAAGAACTGACTATGAGGCTGAGTGGTAAGGATGAAGAAATTGCTATTCTTAAAGCCGAGCTACTCACTGCGCAGACTGAGGGACCTGGTGCCGAGGCAGTTCAAGCCCTAGGGAAAATGCAGAACTGAGGGCCAAAGTTATTGCTTTACAAGAGAAAGCAATAAAGGATAATGATGATGAAAATGCTAGACTTATTCTCATCATTCAGTCCTTATCCCATCAGCCTCCCCCTTCATAGTCTGTCCTTTAGTCTTCCTGTGTCTTCCTTGTGTGGCTTATCACTTCGTCCTTTGAATTTCAGTTTGCTGTTAATGTGTTGAATGTTACTCTTGAAATGCTATTTATCTTATTACCCTGTTGTTCTGGCTAATATCTCTTGTCGAATGCTTTCTTTTATGTTTGATTGCCAAAAGGCTATGATCTTCTCTGACATTATTATTGATACTGTTTGTTTACTGTATCTCTGTTTTATGATGCCAAAAGGGGGAATTTTAAATGGTTGTGACTGGACATATTTGTAAGGGGGAATACAGATAGTGCTATATTGTGTTTTCAGGAGGGGGACAAGCAATTCAGGGGGAACTTGTCTTGAACCTGGAGTGGAGCCTGGAGTATTGTTTGTCATCATCAAAAAGGGTGAAAATGTTATTTGCAGTTTTGATGATGTAACAAACTGAGGGACCTTGTGAAGGTACCTGGTTCTCAATATGAAGTGTTCGTTGACTGCCAGCTGGAGAAAGTACAAAAGGTTGGTGCACAGTTCCCAACTGCGTCAGAAACGTCAGACCTTTCCAACCAATGGCATGGGTTTAAGGAAAGTGGCTTGTCTATACAATGTCATCTTTCCTTACACTTTCTTTTTAGTTTTTGCAACTTGCAAAAGCACATTCAAGAACTCTTCCAAAGGCTAAAGAAAATCAAGAAGAAGAATCATTCAAGAACAACCGAAACTCAGTCGTACATTGTGTAGTTGTTTGAGAATATATTCTCTGGATCTTACATTGTAAACTGATCCTAAATCTATAAAGGAATCAGTGTGGTTTGATCTGAAATTCTAAATCATTAGAAGGTTAGTGATTTAGTGGGCAATCTGTGAGATTGCTTAGAAAATTCTAAGTTGTCTAGGGTGATAGCTTAGTGGGTAGAGTAATATCTACATAGGCTCATCAAGCAATAGTTCTATTGCTTGATAGTGAGATTAAAAACTTTTTCTCACATTTTGTAACCGGTTTCCTATTGCTTGTGAAGATTAGTGAAACTGTTTTTGGAAATTCTGTGAGACAGGTCATGATTTTACTCCCTTGAGCAAGGAGGTTTCCACGTAAAACTCTTCTGTCTTTTTACTGCATTTACTGTCTAATATATTTACAATTGTGTGTCAAGGGACCTGGTTTATTGACTCGTAGTGGACGCACAGATTCTAACACATCCACATGATATAAAAGATCTAGTTGTAAAACAACGGAAGAGACCTGAGTCGAGGATGATTGAACAACATGGATGGCTAAAAATATCATTCCCTCTAAGATCATCACAAAAGGTTAAAATCAGGTTACTAGAATCATGTGGCAGCATAGAAATTGCAGGTTCTAGCTTTCATGCTCCTTAAGGAACTTTGATAGCTCAGACTGGTACTAACATACCTCCCCAAAAGCAAATTTAGGAAACTCTGAAAACATGTCTAGTGTATGATTTGATAAGAGAGATACATTTTGCAACAACAAACAACCTCCTGATAAAGGAGACTTTTCTTAATAACCTCAATGCATGGATTAGCTAGAATGTGCGAGGTATTAATAAATGGCTCAAGAAAAAAGAAGCTCAATCAGTATTGGAAGAACAATCATAATAAGCTTGGACGATTGGTGGAAATGAGCGTTAACGAACAAAACTCAATCAGAGTGGCTAATCATATAATTCTTAACAAGAACACCCTACATAACTATCAGGATTTAGTGGATGGATAGGCTGGGATCCAAATTATTACATGATTCTCACATATACTCTACCTCCAATGTTATACACTGTCACGTTACTACCACTACTAGTAACCTTAAGTGTTTCCTTACTGTAGTATATGGATTCAACACCGTAGAGCAAAAAATATCCCTTTGGGATAACTTAAATAGACATTAACAAAGGTGTCTCAGAGCCAAAGATAATAGCTCGTGATTCTAATGTTGTTCTCCAGAGTGATAGAATATATGGGGCTCATGTCACAACTATAGATATATCAGCTACTTCACTGAGTGCATACAAGATATATCAATGCATTAAATACCATGGAAGGTATACCATTATAAATGAAGCAATAAACAACTGGGAACAAATAGAAACCATAACAGATTTGATAGAGTATTTGGGAACTCAGAATGATGATGCAATGGGAACATGTAGTTACTATGTATGATATTCCTAAAAGCTCGGATAATTTTGCATTCTACTCAAAGTGGAAAGGGTTATATGGAGGTCCAAACATTCCTTTAAATTCTTTAATGTTTGAACTGATCATTCAATTATATTGTAGCATCAGTCAAGAATCAACAGTGTCCAAAAGAGAGGATCGCTAAAGTGAGGGCAAAACTCAAAGCTCTCAAGTCTGTGTTTAAGAAACTAAATAATGAAGAATTCTTGAATATTACTTAAAATATAACCCACACTGAAATGGATATTGCCAGATAGTCTCACAATGTGCAGATGATCAACTCCATATAGAAAAACAATAGCTGCAGGACATTGGAAGTTTGAGTAATATTGAAGAAAGTGCCCTGAGAAAGAAATGAAGAGTTTACTGGATAAAGCTAGGAGATCAACACTGAATACTTTTCTTTAATGATGAAGGAGATGAATACCAGGAAAAAGAATGTATGAGCTTAATTCTATTAAAGAGGTTAAATGACTAATCTGGACAACATAAAAAAGTATGGTATGCACTTCTACAAGTGAATTATGGGAACAACCAAATAAATTCTTCATGGTATCAACATATAGGTAATTCAAAAGTGTCCAACTATTTCTCATGCTCAAGGAGTGCAGTTACGCAAAATAGGAAGTATATAAATCATTGAAAGCAACAGGAAATTATAAATCTCCTTGAGTAGATTGATAAGATACATATTTCTTTAAAAGATCATGTGGAACTATTATAGAGGACATTTGTGATTTAGGATGAACTTTGCTTTCCTACTATATTAATTGTGTGGATTTTAGAGTGTGTGCAAATTGTTCACTATTAAATCATAGTAAATGGTTAGCCTACTTAACCTTTTGATGCTGCTAAGATACATAGACAAGGAGACCCAATCTCTCGATGTTTGATTGTTATTGCTATCATCCTAAGTGCTCCAAACATTGTATATGTAAATGGTTAGCGTACTTAACCTATGTTTTGCATGTGATCTTCTGTTGTTTTTAAGAGGTGTTCACACTTCTATTGCTGTCCTATACAAATGCTTCAAACAATTTTCTAAAGCCTCTGGTCTGCAAACAAACATTGGTATGATCCCTTTCTACTTTTGTGGCATCAAAGAACAAATACAAGAGAGCTTATTGTTGGGTTTTAAAAGGTGTGAATGGAAAATGAAGAGTTGTGACTTTTATGAAGAATTGTGACTTTTATGAAAGGTTGCGACTTTTATTAAAAGTTGCGACTTTTATGAGAAGTTGTGACTTTTATGGAAAGTTGTGACTTTTATGAAAGGTTACGACCTTTCCGAAAGATTGTGATTTTTTCAAAGGTTTGTGCCCTTTCCGATAAGGCACAATAAGAACATTTTTGCACTACCCTTTGTTTTTTATAAATTGAGGGATTTCCTCTCATTTTCACAATAGAATTTATGGACTTCTTCCTCTACTACTAAATCTACTATTCTAAGTGTACTTTACTCCCGTTGAGTGACTCGCCGACACCATCATTTTTGGTATAAATTACTGGTGATTGAGACCATTCTATCTTGGAAGGATATATTCCAAATCAAACCTCGGATACTAGAGGGGAATAATTTCCTTAAGGAGACACTGTGCATTCAGTGGGCTTGATCTTCTTCCTGTTTTTCCAAATTCTGGTATGTGTTAAAAAATTTAGATTTGTGAATTAATTTATGTTCTTCTGTTCTTCACTGGTTCATTAAACTTTGGTAACTTCGTGTTTCTGCAAAGTTTGTTGGAATCAGTAAGAATATTTAAACACATATTAACAACAATTCTTCTTTAAGAAAAATATTTTATATATTTTTTTCTAATCTGTTTCTGATTCTAGTATCTCTACTAGTTTTAATTTTCTAGTTGTGAAAATATTCTTAAACTTTGTTGTCTTACCAAGTTCTTCAAAGTTTTGTTCTAAGTATGTTAGGAATACAAGATGAATAACAATTTTAAGGAAATTATTATACTGTTAGTATTTCTTGTATTCTACTGATTGAGAGAATTTGATTATGGAAATAGAAGATAAATGCATTACTTCTCCATAATCTTTTGCTTTGTTTAGCAAGGTCGAAGTGAGAAAGTACCAGAAATAATTAGTGGTATTCCAATTAAAGATTACACACGGTAACCTTCTTATTGTTTATCTAAGGAGGAAAATACTTTCTAAAGGTTATTAATTTTGATATTATCATGTGTGTATTTGGAAAAATCTCTGCAAATCGTATATTTTTTAAATGAATTTTGTTTTGGCAAATAGTGTTGCCGTTAAAATTTACTAGTTTGCAGAATGAGATATTCCTATTTTTGTTTAATAAATAGCATGTTTAAAATGTTATAGTTGGAAGACTATTTGAAAAGAAAAACATTTTTATGTGATGGTCTAAGAATATGTTTTATTCTTTTTGGAGAAGGAAAAAAAAAGACTTTTGTGATTTTGTACTCCATGTGAAATGTTAGTGTGTCTGATTTTTGTAGACTAAAAACTTTTGTGGTTTTCTACTATGGATAAATTGGACTATGCAATTGGATTGAAGAATATGAAAACTTCATATAATAAGTTAGTGTTGTACTTTTGGTATGTCTATTTGTGATAGAGAAAAATACGAGTGACTTAGAGTTTGTGATTTTATACCTCTATGAAATGAACTTTGACATTGTGTAAACATTGTCAAAGAGAATTGAAGGAGTATAATTCTTTTGTTGAATAATATTTCTAAAAGAGGTTTCATATTGTCAATGACATTTTGAAAGTCTAGGAAAGTATGTGGAAAAACTATTTTCAAATACTTGTAAAATACTTTTGAGATCACATTTAAAATGTGGGGGTTCTTTGCTTATGATTAGACTTGGTGTCTACTTTAACTTTGGAGCAAAAGCTATGAAATTCAATGAAAATTTTGTATTATGTTAGACCCACAAAATTCTTGGAGTATATTTGGTATTGTGGTTGTTGAATTTTTCTATTAATAATATATAGTGTGACTAGTATGAAACAACCAAATTATATACATACTTGTTCAAAATAATTGTGTTCTTTTATGGAAAAAAAAGTAACTTAAAATTTTGTGATTTTTCATGAAAATATATGTCTATTACAATAAAAATATTTGCATAGACATGAATATTGGTGAATAGTCATTTGTTATGTTTTTGCAAAAGTAACATTTGGACTATATTGCCTTTATTGAATCCGATGAAACTTTGTTCATGGGTAGTTCTATAACAATCAAATTGAAAGTTATGTAAAGGTCCTTATGAAAAGGACATTTGACAAGGTCATGACTCTAAACAATGTTTGTATCACACAAAATTGTAAGAAATAGGAACAAAATATTAAAGAGGAAAAAGCTACCTCGCGAAGAGCTTTTCAAATTCAATATTTTTATTTGTTCTTACTTGCTTGAGTCGATGTGTGTGACATGAACACTTGGGGAATGTAAATTACAAAACATTATAAGGAAAACTGATCAACTTAGAAGTTTTGTCTAACTTTGAGTGCAATAAATAAAAAATGTCAAGTTTTTATGGAATCTAAGTTTATTGAACATTCTTATAAATCTGTTGAAAGGAATTCTAATCCTTTAAAATTGATTTACACTGACATTTTTGATATGAAGTTAACACCATCTCATGGTGGGAAAAAGTATCTCGTTACTTTTATTGACAATTGCATTAGAAATGACTATGTGTATTTGCTGAATGGTAAGGATGAAGCAATAGAAATGTCTATAAAATGTAATATCGAAGTTAAAAATCAGTTTGGAAAAAGATAAGAAGTGATAAGAATGGAGAGTATAAATCTCCTTGTGCGGAAATATGTTTGGAAAATTAGAATTATCCATCAAACTACTGCCGTATTCACCTCAATCTAATGAAAAACCGAACGTTGAAAGAAATGATGGATGCATTATTTATAAGTTCGGGTTTACCACAAAAATTTTGTGGAGGAACTACCCTTACTGCAAAAGGGAACAAAAAAAAAGTTTTGTCTTTTGATAAAGAAAGCAATTTTGTTTGTTCAGGACATAATCTATTCCATATGAGAAATGAAAAGGAAGGAAATCCAACTTGAAATATTTCAAAGTGTGGGGGTGTCTAGCCAAAGTCCAAGTTCCTATTCATAAAATGATTGAAATAGGACCTAAGACTGTGGACTGTAAAATTAGACTTGAGTAGTCTAGTGAAAGGTCGAAACGACCTTGGAAAGAACAAAAGGAGAAAGGAGAATGTACTTAATAAAGAGATTCAGAGGCGTAGTACATGTCAAATGGACATATACTTCCTTCAAATATGATTTTGTAACATTTCTTGTATTTTATGTAGACTCATCCTTTTGGACAAATGGTGTCAATAATGAGATTGGTTCAATCTTGAGCAATCCTATTGGAAGTTGGTTGATCTTCTTCCAGGAAATAAACTTTTGGTTTCAAAGTGAATCCTCAAAAGGAAAATGAAAGTGGATAGAACTGTTGACAAATATAGAGCAAGACTTTGTGTCAAAGGCTATAGACAAAAACAAGGTTTTGATCTTGTCGACTTCATTAAGAAAAATATTTTATATATTTTTTTTCTAATCTGTTTGTAATTGTAGTATCTCTACTAGTTTTAATTTTCTAGTTGTGAAAATGTTCTTAAACTTTGTTGTCTTACCAAGTTCTTCAAAGATTTGTTCTAAGTATGTTAAGAATACAAGATAAATAACACTTATTACTGCAGTTTTGTTTTACCCTTAGGGAATTACAATTTAAATATCTAGGTATTCCACTATCCACCAAGAATATGTCCCTTGGCCAATGGCCTCCTTTTATTGATAGAATTGTAGAAAGAAAGTCTTCTTTGACTACAAAAAAGTTTTCTTATGCTGGTAGAACACAACTAGTCCCCTTAGGAAGAGCCTTGGTCTTGATGTCGGCAATCTGCTGATCTGAGCTGCAATGAACAAGTTTAACTTCGCCATCCTTCTCTGCTTTCCTGATACCGTGAAACTTCACATTTATATGCTTTCTACGACCATGTTGCACTGGAATTTTGGTCATATATATTGCTGACTTGTTGTCAACCTTAATGACAGTAGCTTCAATGTCATTTTTCTCCAGATCACATAGAATCTTTCTGAACCATAGAGCCTGATTAGGTGCACCAACAGTAGCGATGTATTCTGCTTCTGCAAAAGATTCAGCTACCACCTGTTGCTTCTTTGATTTCCATGATAACATGCTTAAACCAAGTCTAAAAACATATCCTGAAGTGCTTTTCATATCATCAACGTTTCCTGCCCAATCACTATCCGAGTAACCCATCAGTTGTCCTTGCTCTTCCCTTTTAAATCAAATATCATAATCAACAGTTCCTTTGATATATCTCAACATTCGTTAAGAAACACCCAGATGAACATGACTTGGAGCTTGCATAAACCTCAACAGTAGACTTGCTGCGAACATGAGATCAGGTCTTGTTGTGGTCAAATACAGCAAACTACCAATCAGGTTTCTATAAACTATTGGATAAGCCCTGCCACCTCCTTTAAACTTCAAAATCTTTTCATTGTGAACCAGTGGGGTCAGTACAAGCTTGCATCTCTCCCTCTTGAACCTTTAAGAATATCCCATGGATATTTTCTATGTGAAATAAAGATTTCATTAGTAGCTTGATGAATCTCCATTCCAAGAAAGTAACTCATTTCACCCAAATCTGACATTTCAAATATGGTCTCCATTTCTTGCATGAACTGATTCACCATACCTTCATTGCTTCGTGGTACCATAATATCATCAACATTGAGTAACACCAGACACACATCACCTCCTTTAGACTTCTTCACATATAAAGTGTCTTCATTTTCACTTCTCTTGAAGCTACAATGAATGAGATGATCACCAATCTTACTATACCATGCTCGAGGAGCCTGCTTTAATCCATACAATGCCTTATGAAGTCGATAAACTTTATCCTCCATTCCTGCAACTTGAAAATCTTCTAGTTGATCAACATAGATCTCCTACCGCAACAGTCAATTTAAGAATGTCGATATGACATCCAAATGATACAACTTCCAATTTGATTGAGCTGCCAAAGCAAATAGTACACTTATTGTATCATGTCGTGCAACAGGTGCAAACGTGTCTCCATAATCCAGACCTTCAACTTGCTTGTAACCTTTCACAACAAGCCTTGCTTTGTATTTATAAATTGAGCTTGCTGGATTAAGTTTTGTTCTATAAACCCACTTCACCCCGATCAGATTTCTCTTTTTGGGTTTATCAACCAACTTCCAAGTATCATTCTTTTCTATCATACTGATCTCCTCCTTCATAGCTTCAATCCAAACTTCATGTCTTGATGCTTGCATTGCAACATTACATCTTTCATATATCTCGGAAAGGGACCTTGTTTCCAAAATTGGCAAATCAAGTGAGGATTTCCCATCTGATTCTTCATCTTCTTCCAGAGTTTCAGACCCAAATGATTGGATTTCAGGCAGCGGGCTCAAGTTCTGAAAAACTGCATTATCTTTCTCAATTTTCTCCTTATCCTAGTTCCAATAAGCATTCTCATCCATGACTGCATCTCTTCATATTGAAATACTTTTTGTTTACAGGTTGAAAACTCTATAAACCTTGGCTTGTGATGAATAACCAATGTAGATCCCCAATTCACCTTTTGGTTAAAGTTTTCTTCTTTTCACAGAAGGAACATGAGAATAGCATATCGAAACAAAAACTTTTAGATGCTTAGCAGATGTATTCCACTCCATACCTCAATGGGATTCTTTTCATCCAAAACTTTTATTGGCAGCATATTTAACAAATACATTGAAGTATGCATAGCTTCTGCCAAATGCTTTGTCGCAGTTTCTTTTAAAGCATCAAACATGTTGCCATTTAAACTACTATTCTGTTCTTCCGCTCGGAGACTACATTTTTTTCGGGTGAATAACTTACTGTCAACTTGTGATCAATCCCTATATCTTCACAATACTTATTGAACTCTTTTTAAGTGTGCTCACCACCATTGTCCGACCTCAAAGCCTTTTGCTTACAACTACTTTTTCTTTCTGCAAAAGCTCTAAATTTCTTGAAAACAGAAAATACTTGATACTTGCTTCCTTGTTAAGTCATCAATAAAGAGCACAAAATATTTATTGTGTCCCAAGGATGATGACTTCATTGGTCCACACACATCAGTGTGAACTAGTTCAAGTTTTTTAGTTTCCGTCCAGGTAGAACTTTTAGGAAATGATTTCCTGTGTACCACACCCATCTTAAATGAATCACAAACTTCTTTAGATAATGAAATCTCAGGTAAATCCTTAGTAAATCCTTTTTAATACATAGACTTTAAAGTATAATAGTAAAATGACCATATCTTTTGTGCAACAACCATGACTCATCTTTACTTGAAAAAAATGCACTATCAAACCTCCCATCTAAAGGAAAAGTTTTATCCACCATTTCTACTTTAATAATAAAACTATCTTCAGAGTAAAAAATCAAACAATGTTTGTCCTTAAATCATAACGAATAGCCTTTAGAGATCATTTTAGCCACACTTAACAAGTTACATGCTAAACAAAGAACATACAACACATCATGAATTAACTTTGTACCTTGTATTGTCCGAAAGGAAACTGAACCCTTTCCATGTGCATTAACCATTTCACCATCTCCCATCCTAACCTTAGCTTTGAATAACTTTTCAAGTGTGTGAAGAAAGAGCTCATTGTGTGAAATATAACTCGTACATCCACTATCTATGAACCATGATGATTTGTTGGCTGTGTTTTCTTCATGAGAAGCCATAAACAAGCCTTCTTCATCATTTTCGGACATTTCAACAAAATTAGCCTGTTGCACATAGTTTTGTTGTGGTTTTGCCTGGCCCTACAATTTTTCTCAATATGACCCATCTTTCTACAAAATCTACACTGAATCGATGGCTTTCCTTTGAACCAAAATTCTTTTTCTTGATGTTTGGTTCTTTTACAGTGGTTGCAAGGTGGAAACTTCTCTTTCTTTGAAGATTCCTTCCATGGTTTTCCCTTTGCTACTTTATCTCCTCCCATCCTTCTATTGTCCTTCATAGGCTGTTTTGCCTTTGTATACTTGATCTTTGCCTTGCAACTTTTTGATCAGATCTTCCACAGATAAAGTCTTCAAATTACAAGATTCTTCTATTGCGGAAATCTTGAACTCGAACCTTGCTGATAAGATTATCATCATCTTCACCGCCACCTTTGAATTTGGAAAGGTTTCACCAAACAACCTTATTTTGTTAACAATCTCAACAAATTTGGCAGAATAATCTTTCACAATATCTCCTTCTTTCATCCTTAATATGTCAAATTCTCTTTTGAGAATTAAGAGTTTGACAGTTATCACTCTGTCACTTCCATCAAACTCCTCTTTTAGCTTCTCCCAAATTTCTTTAGGTGTTTCATAAGCCATTATTCTAGTGAAAATCACATCCGAAAGTGATGAATGAACATATGTGAGAGCCTTGGGTTTCCATGACTTCGCATCTTCATAAATCTTCATTTGTTCAAATATTGGATTTGGTCCAAGTGGAAAAGGATCATATTCACTTTCAATTTTTTCCATAGACTGAGAACTTTGAAATAATCCTTCATTGTTGTCACCCATATGTGATAATTTTCTCCTGTAAACATAGGATGGTTTGCACCCAAGAAGTTGGTGGATGCCATGTTACTGCTACTCAGCTCTCACCTTAGAAGAACTGGAGAAAAAACCTTAGCTTTCTTGCCTTCACAGATCCCTCAAGAAGAAGGGCTCTTGATACGACTGTTAGGATTTGAAACTTTAGAGAAAAAATATAAGGTTCAGCAGAGACAAATTTTCATTCAGATTCAGATTTCAAAAGTCACACACACATATATCTACATTAGCTTTTGCGAAGTAAGTAGAGGACCATACATATCCAACCACTATTGACTTTCTCACACAACATATTCCACAAATCAAGGACTACCTTTCCTTTACATGCTAAACATAATATTTAAAAAGCACAATTAAAAAAACATCTAGAAATATCTCATTTTCTAACACAGGATACTTGAATGGTTAAAACGATTATAGCAACTAGGAGTATACTTGAACAATCTCAATTGCTCGGACATACTAATATTGCCATTTCAATTGCTCGGACATACTAATGAACTACATAGAACTTATTGGGGAGAGAGATAGAGTTTGTTGGAATGGTATATGTTTTCAAATGCATCTAGACTTAAAACTAAATCCAGGCTTTTGTTGCAATTGCAAAATAGACATGTGAATACTGGTAAATTAACATCATGGGACATAGAGGATGACCAGAAGTGTAAACTTTATTGAAGATATTTGAAGTTCAGAGATTACCTTTTTGCATGATGTCACGTCACTCAAAGAATGTTCCACAAATTACTAAATTGGATAAACATATCAACATATCAATCTACAACATGGGAACAACATTCCGATTAGAATATTCAGAACACAAAAGGCAAGCCTTATTATGCTCAACTCCTCAGATTTGTGTATGCTAAATTTATTCATAAAATGTGGATGGAGAGAAATCAGAGAACATTTGAAGATAAACATAAGTGGTGGATAGTAATAGTACAGTACATAGCCTAGTTGATATGAGAAGTACCTCATGTTATTGTTTTAGTTTTGGTTCTTGAATGTTCTCTTGGTGTTCAAGGAAGAAAGATATCGTGGCGCAATCTACAGAAGAAACATAGTAAATTCGAGCTTCATCAACTGCGAATAAAGCCCTTTGGATTCGTAAGTTGCTGAAAGATTTTTACTTCAAGCAAAGGAGAGCACTGAATTATTTGTTGATAATCAAGTTGCAATTTCAACTGGAAATAATCCTTTTTCACATGAAAAAAAAACACCAAGATCAACCTTTATTTCTTGAGAGAGATGTAAAAGAATGTAGACACAGACTTACTGCAATAAAAAACTAATTTTGAGAGTGTTGATAGTTTAACTAAGGTCGTACCTAGATCAAGATTTTACTTTCATAAAAGAAGACTTGGGGTTGCTACTCTTAAGTCAAGGAGGAATGTTGAAAGTGGTGCCTCAAAATCTAGAGATTAGTTTGGACTTATGTTGTATTAGTATACAACTTTAAATAGGATTAAGTTAAGATAAATAAGGATGCAGTTTTGGGAATAAGTTGATTAGTTAGTTGCTACATTTTAGGCTTATGTTATTAGATATAAGATTAGCTTATTTTACTCATTTTCTTTAGATTTTGATGTTACGAGTGTATGTATATGTATTGTAGTCATTATTTAAATAAACCAATACAACGTAACCTTGTTGCCTTTTCTTACTTTCTTTGTCAATATCTTTTTTTCTCCTACACTAATCCATCGTGAATTTTACAATAGGTTCCATGAGTATATATATTCAATAGATTTTACTGTTGTTTTAGTTATGATTTGGATTTGTTATTTAGGTTCAGCACAACTATATAAGAATATTGTGGATTAGAATTAAGGTTCAGCTCCCCCAGAACCAAGGGTTACAGAGAGGACCAAGAAGTCATTGAAGGTTTTACTTCGCCCTTAATTTCCCCCTACTGATAGAGAAGCGAGCAACTATTGAGTTTTCTTGATTCTATTCATGTTTTGAGTATTTATTCACTTGAAGTGAAACCTATGTGCATAAGGTGAAACTTGCTATCAACTCTTTTATTAATCCCAAATCATACATATACTAATTTGAAAAAATATACTCCCTCCGTTTCAAAGAATGATCTTCTTTCCTTTTTAGTATGTTTCAAAAAGAATGACCTCTTTCTTTTTTCGGTAACAACTTTCCACGTGGCATGTTTAAGTCCACAAGATCAAAGGGCAATTTTGTACATTTAACCTAAGTTTAATTTAGGACCACAAGATTCAAAAGTCTTCTTTATACTCTTAAACTCCGTCTCAAGTCAAACTAGGTCATTCTTTGTGAAACGGAGGGAGTACTAATGATCATAATTTTACCAACAAACAATAGAAGATGGAAAAAGATGAGAAAATAAGGAACTTTACCGTAGGAGTATGTAGAAATGCTAGAAAAGAAATTTGTATTGGATAATGGTATATATTGATTTAGTAGCAAGTCTTCATATTCTTTAATTTAAGATTAAGAGGGGGTTGGGGGAGGGGGGGGGGGGAGAAAAATATGAAAAAAATAAATAATAAGTTTCATGGTATAAGAACTCAAATGTTTTCAACAAAAAAAATGAAATAGAAATGAAAAAAAAAAAAGACAATCTTAATAAATAACAATAACTTAGATATTCAAAATGGAATAAAGAATGTGATCATATCATGAACTTTGCAGTATCCGTATACATCAGCCCTTCTCGACATAAAATTAAATCATCATTGTTAAACAAGAAATATAGATATCAAGATATGTTCATCATATTTTTTTACACAAAAAAATATTTATTTGGAGAACGAATTAAATGTTCATAAAAATTTCAATACAGACTGTGAAATTATTTTACCTATGTGATCTTCAAATTGATAAAAAAAAAGTATTTCATGTCCACAACAAATCTAATCTTATTTGCGCTTGTGTACAACAATCCCTTCATAAATAGCCTCTAACCTTTGTTTGTAATACCCATATGTCCCAAAAATTTCATACCAAAACTGAATATATATTTCTAAATACCTAAAACTCTTTTGTTAAGTTCTTTTTTTTAAAAAAAAAAAAGAAGCTAAGTTCTTAATAAAAAAAATTTAAGGACAAAACTCCAAGAATTGAACAAAACATTAATAGAGGAAATGAAAAAGAAGTTCAGATTCAAAATAAGACTCACCATTTTGGCTCACAAACGATTGTAATATCAATTGTGATCTTTGAAATTTTGTTTATAAGATGTTACCCATATTATATGGACTTTTGGACTTCTTATTAAAAGTGGAAAAATCAGGTTATTTTTTACCATAAAATAGTAATAGAGTCATTTAATTTTACATAAGGGCATTTTGTTATTTTAACTTTTCATCTGTGATGATCCACTTATAATAATATATGATGTATATATATATATCAAAGATGATTAGTAGCTGCAATTATTCAAATTGAAAACATGAACAATTAAAAGGAGAAAATAGAACTAAAGCAGCTAATTATCCAATTTGTTGTACTAAAAGCAATACAATTTTTTATATTATTAATGATATTTTCATAATATAAGTAGAAGATGCAATATAACTTCTAGTTCAAAAGAAAAACTTTTTCTAGTAATAATGCAACTTTAAGTAATGGAAAATACAATTTTGGTGGATACAATCATCCTTAAATGTAAGTATATTATCATTAAAGGAGAAACATTAAGAGGATCTATAAATAAAAATCAGCTTCATACAACGAAAAAGGTAAACTCATCCCTTTCTACATTGACGTAAGCCCTTTTCTTTTTATCATCTTCGGAGTGATTAGACTAGGTCTTACCCCTTTTGGTTGGGCCTTCGAATGGTTGGTTTTTTTTGAGATGTATTAGCTCTGTAATTTCATTTGGAATATTTGGCAACATTTGATTATTATTTCCTTCATATATGATATCACAAAATATTGAGTTAGAATTTCAAGTAAAAATTTATGAGTCCTAGATGAACATTATTGTTTATCTCAGTAATTGGTTTTTCTACTCCTACTGCATTATGCCTTGGCTTCCAGATTTGTTTTGATTTTCCTACTTTTATATGTGGATATTTGAGTTATGCTTAGTGCCCTATCTATTACTGCACATGTCAAAGAGAGTTGCCGCTAAAACAAACGTATTAGTAACTAGAGAATCAGATTGATGCAACTTGTTTGTCAACGGCCTTTTGTACACCGCTAGTGTGTGATGAAATTACCTAGTAAAAGGAATTTAGTATGTTCAAACTACTTTGTCAAAGGCCTTTTGTACTCAATCAGGCTCTTCGTATGCAATTAGGTATTAATCCTCAATAAATCATTTTGCCATATTTCTATTGCAATTAATCTATCTCGCATTATTTTAATGCAAATTTAGATAGAAAGAAAAGTGATACGATGATGACAATGTTATTATTGTATTTATAAAGTAAAATAAATTAAAAAGTTAGCTTCCATTTTTGTGAATTTCATCATACTAATCTCGGTCATGTGCTTTGCTTGTGCATCAATATTATTTGATAATAACTTATATTATTATGAAGGAATATTAACGTACATTAACAACGATATGTGTACCTTTTAATTCGCAGTAGAAATCGGTGATCTGCTTCTTTGACATGTTGGTGCTCAAGTTCATCTTTGAATCACTAGGAAACAAAGATCCGTGTTTACAAACTAGAAGTCTACTTTGTGTCTTGATGAATTTTTCTGAAAAACTAAATTCTTTGTTTCTTGACTGATCGCTTGGTTTTTCATTTTTCTGTTTCACACACTCTCCTCTCTATTTTTCACGTTTTACGATTCTCTTAATATACTCCAACTAGGAGTCTTTTAAAGAGGGTAAATACAGTTACAATGTGATTGTTCTGCCTTATCCTTTAAAAAGATTTATCCAAACTAATTGATTAATTAATTGGATAAGACATTAAAACAGATAGGGTCAGGTTGGGTCAGTCCACATAGGTGACCCACGACCCAAAACTTACATCTCCCACTTTGCACATGGTGGATAAGACCCAAGTCAACATGATATCAATCAGACACACAATTCTTACGAGAAATAGTTTGTGCGAACTGTGAGCATGAAGAGCTTACCTTTAAGGTTTTACAAGCCCTACATAAGAATCCAATCACACGTGGAAAGAATTCACTATTATTTTAAGGACACTATTACTCACATACCCCAGACGTCATTCACTACTTAAGTAGTTACTTATTCGATACCTCTAACTCTTAAACAGGTGAACTCAAGTTCATGTTTAACTTTACCCACACAATTACACTCGAGTGTAATAGCCAGCTTATGTATACAAGTTTAATTGTTCATTTAATCAACTTCCTTTTCTACTCGAATCTATCTGTTGCATATCAACTGCTTTCATAGACATGTACTGCATTGCCAATCGCTCATGTCTATTGGTGACATGCTAAAGTAGCAACACCGATTGAAATTTCAAGAAACGACAAAATGTCAAAAGGTATTTCATTCAAAAGTCATTTTAACTTTTCTTGGTCTCACACAATGAAGAAGCATAGAATATTCTTTCATTGACCCACTGATCGCTAGGCACACCTTGTATTCTAATATTTGAATTATGTTATATTATAAATAAATTGATGGCTTCCGCATGTTTTATGATGAATCCCCCACGAACCCATAAAACCCCTATATTACTCAAGTGGAATTTATGATCTTGGTCTTTATTGATGAAAGAAGAATGTTTTGAAATAATGCATGTAGTGATTGAGTTAGTTGAGTTATGAATTTATCCATGTCTAATTCTTGAATTCTATATGTGATGCATGAGAGTTTTAAACCTCAAGGAGGTAAAGTATGTGATATGGATTTTCTATAATATTTATGCACTTTTATTAGTGATGATTTGAGAGTAAATTGTCAAGTTCCTGGTTAATGTGTTTGTGTTGTTGAAATGACTTTCTCATAATACATATTGAATATTATGTGAAACATTTCTCACATAATGAAGAGTAACAGGTTGGAAAGGCTTTGTCACCTAATTAAATCAAAGGCGTAAGATTCTGCATAACTAGAACATGGATGGTGATAATTTCTCACTCACAGTCTAAAGTGTTGAGATAATGATGTATATTTAATCGGTAGGACAAGGGAACCCTTTCCTGTTAAAACTAAAGAGTTGAGTTAATGATGCACCTTGACTTGGTAGGCCAAGGGCAGCCTTTCATGAGTAACTAAAAAGAGAAATTCTAATGATGTACCGTGAAATGGTAGGCCAAGGTCACCCTTTCATAAGTAATGATGTTAATAGAGAATTAACTACTCCGTGGGAATTTATTTCTTAGCACCGAGTGGATATTGTGTGAGGTGGAAGCTCTCCCATAGTAAGGGAAGGTTTCTAGAAGCAACCTCTTGAGGTGGAAGCTCTCCCATAGAAAGGTTGGGTTTCACGTAACAATCTCATTATCCCATAAACTACGTTCCCCCATAGGATATTATCTAGTTGATCCACCGAAGCTATGAGTTACCGGTTATACCTTTTGCAAGTAGACCAACCCTTTTCTCTGTAGGAGTCACCGGATTTCCATGTTAAAGTTCATATGGTCTCAGGCTTATTAAGGCGTATAACCCACATGAACAAGAAGTTTAATAACGAACTACGGAACGCTTGAATAAGTATACCGTAAGTGTTTAAAAGCTTTAAAGATTTTTCTAGCTTGCATTAAAAGATGATGATGGCCTAAGTGGTTTACTTAGCAAGGGTGAGATTTATGGGGTTTTGTTCATGCATTGCACAAGTACTCCTTGAGGGTATTTATGAAGTGTTTCTCTTATCTTATATTGATGTTCAAACTTGGTAAATTGCATGCTTTCAAATGAAATATCTAGTTTGTATGTTTTCTATATTGTATGCAGGACTATCATACTTAGTGCATTTTTGTACTAACTCCTACTTTTTCTACATTTTCCAAAGTGTAGGGTCCAGTTCTCAAGGTAATCCTCGTTTTGGCTAAAGCTTTGATTTGCTTATTCTCTTAGCTTATTGGTGAGTTCTCGTAATTCGAGGAAGGTACTTTCACAATGTAATTTTATTCCTTGTGTTTCCTTTTGGACTTTGTTGTATGGGCTATGTCCCTTTCTCATTTCAAATATTGTAATAGATTGCTTCGTTGAGACTTAACAGTCTAGAATTTTGTGTTTCTTCTATGAAAACTTTAGACTTGAAATGCGTTTTTCCCTGTTTGTTCTATTGCTTATGTTATGATATGCTAAGTGGGTCGTATGGAGTTCTTCGGGGTTCTATACACCATGTCACATATAGAGGGTACTCAGGTGCTGAAAAACTTTGTAATCAGATCACAAGTAATAGAATGATTCTAGGATATGTAGATTCTTGTTCATGAGTGTGAAGCGCGCCACATTTATGAATGAGAAGCTACAAGATGCTTAGAAAATACTGCTTTTTTCATTACTCTTAATTCATATGATAGAGTTTAACACTATAAGATCTCTCTCTTAATCCTTAATCTATGATGTACATGACATGACTACTCAAGGAGCTTTCACTAGAGGAATTGAGTGATCCAATGTTGATCAAGGAGCTCTTTCTCAAGCTCCCCCAGTTCTGGTTGACCAAGATACTAATGAGTAAATTATATTTGGTGTTCAATTCGTGACTCAAGCCGGGATAGAAACCCTAGAATTTTACAGGTTAAAGACGCAGAAAGATATTCAAGTGCTTATAAATGAGGTCTCTATGATGTTCGACTTTGTAAGAGTTACTCCGGTAGAAAAGGTGGAATTAGCCACTTAACAAATGAAAGATGTTTCTCAAATGTAGTTTAACCAATGGAGAAAAGTGAGGCCAGTAGAAGTGGGTCCCATAGAGTGGGGATTAAGAATGGTTTTCTTGATAGGTTTTCCCTTTGGACATGAGAGGGGCTAATATACTTTGAGTTTATTAACCTTCGTCAAGGTGGGATGAGTGTTGAAGAGTATGTGTTGATGTTTACTAGATTATCAAGATATGCTCCATCTATAGTGGCTAACCCTAGGTCGAGAATGTGAATGTTTCTATTGGGTGTGTGTGACTTGATAGTAAAAGAATGTTGTATTGCTATGCTTGAAAATGAAATGAATATGGATTGTCTTGTGATTTATGGTCAACGGATTGAAGAAGATAAACTTGAAGAGAAGTCTAGAGAAACAAAGAGGTACAAAATTGATGATGATAATTCCTCTTAAGAAAGGTCAGATGGACAAAGACATCCGAAGTATAGACAATGGTTTAATGGACTAATTTCTACTAAGGTTTCCCCAAAGTTTATCTAAGACATGGTTCCCAAACCCAAGCCTCAATAAAAATATTGTAGACCCCTATTTCTTACTTGTGCTAGGTGTGAAAAAAGTCATGAGGGTATGTGCCTAGCGGGTTCCAAGGTTTGTTTTGGTTGCAGAAAAAGTGTCCAGAATGTAAGGGATTGCCCGATGCTTAATATTAAAGTAACATAAAGCAAGAAAGCTCCTCCAAGTTGTTCGGGTACTAGTTCTCTAAAGCAAGGTAGATTTTATGCTCACCAGTCTAGAGGTGATCAATACTATCCTCCAGATATGGATACCAATATGTTGATAGTTTTCCAAGTAGGTGTATATGTTTTATTACATCCAAATGTTGCTTTCTCTTTTTTGACGTCATATGTGGCAAAAAGATTAGATATGCTCTCTACTGTGTTGATAGATTTCGATGTTACTGTTGGTATGAATTGGCAGCACTATTGTTATGTTACTATTGATTATAGAACATGAATAGTCATGTTTTAATTTCCAATGAGCATATCCTACAGTGGAAGAGGGAAGTCATGTGTCTAGAGGTTAGTTGTTCCTTACATAATGGTTGGAAGGATGATTTCTAATAGTTGCTTTTACCACCCATTTAGTGTGAAGGAAATAGATTTATGTTTGACCAACTTCAAGGGGCTAGTTACTTCTCTAGGATTGATCCTCACTTGGGTTCCTTTCTTAAACAAGGGTGAGAGGATATTATATTCCAAAGAAGGCTTTCTGAACTTGGTAAGGCCATTTATCAATTCATTGTAATGTTGTTTGGTTTAAAAGATTCTCCGGCAGTGTTCATGGACTTGATGAATAGAGTATTCCAGCAATACCTTTCCATGTTTGTGATTGTGTTTATCAAGGATAATTTGATCTATTTAAGGAGTGACAATGAGCATTTGGACCATTTTAGTGTTGTGTTATAAGTTCTTAAAGACCATCAACAGTTTTTTCAAAGTTTAGCAAGGACGAATTTTTGCTAAGGTCTGTAGCTTTCCTTTGTAATGTTTTGTAAAGTAATGGGATTGAGGTAGATCCTATGAAGACGGATACGGTGAAGAGTTGGCCTAGACCTCTAACTCCTTCCCACGTTTGAGGTTTTTTGGGTTTGGGCGGTCACTATAGAAAGTTTGTTAAGGTATTTGCTTATATTGCTTCTCCTTTGACCACTTTGACTCCAAAAAAAAAGCCATGTTTGTGTGGTTTAAAGCTTGTGAGAAAAGTTTTGAACAATTGAAAGATAGACTTACTTTGTCTCCACTGTTGACTATACTGGAGGGTATAGATGGTTTTCTGGTTAATTGTGGTGCCTCTAGAGTTGTGTTGGGATGTGTGCTTTTGAAAAATGGTAAGGTTATTTTCTATGCTCCAAGCCAATGTACAATCCATTAGAAGAATTATCCTACCCATGATCTTGAGGTAGCGGCAGTTGTTTTTGCCTTAAATATTTGGAGGCATTACTTGTACTGGGATCATTTTTATTTATTAACCGATCTGATAGTTTACAATAGGTGTTTAGTCTCAAGGATTTTAATCTCTGTCAAAGAAGGTGCTAGAGTTATTGAAAGATTATTACATGACTATTCCTAGTCAACCCGATAGAGGTAATGGGGTAGTGAATGCTCTTAGACGGTTGCCTATGGGTAGTGTGACTCATATAAGCAAGGAAAAGAAGGTGTTGGGTCGAGATAACTCATAGTTTGGCCAAATTAGGTGTGAAATTTTTTTATTCCACAAAATGTGGTGTTGGGGATCACAATGAGTCTAAATTCCCTATTTTGACGAATGAGAAGACAAGCAAGAATTTGTTCCAATTTTTGTTTATTTACAAAAAGCGATGTTTATGAAATTTGTTGAGGCTTTCTCCTAAGGGGAGATTGTATTCTTTAATAGTAAGGTTGTTACGGGTCCCCAATATTCAAGATTTAGATTGTTCATGGGAATGATTTGCCTGATGAGTTGGTTTTGGTGCCTCCGATATCCCATGTTTCTATGCTGGAAAAGTGTGTTGGAGATCGGACATCCATAATCCCCATAGAAGGGTTGGGGGTTTGATAAAAAAAATTAACGAAAAAGTTCTGGTTAAGATCTTAGACCGGAAAGTTA
Organism: Solanum sitiens; assembly: GCA_016801875.1. Taxonomy (NCBI): domain Eukaryota; kingdom Viridiplantae; phylum Streptophyta; class Magnoliopsida; order Solanales; family Solanaceae; genus Solanum; species Solanum sitiens. The sequence goes on along the minus strand of JABWTJ010000130.1, from coordinate 883,608 downwards.
AGTTGTTGAGAAACAAGGAAGTCGTTTCCATAAAGATTTTTTGGAGGAATCATTAAATTGATGTCCCGATATCCTCATTTCATTTCTTCTACTCATATCCTAGTTTGAGGCAAGTAGTTCATCTTGAGTATCCTTATTTTTGAAGTCTTGTGTGTCATATGAGTTTTTCTATGATTTCCCTATGTTACGCATGTTCTTGAGAAATTTATGTTAGTAAGAAAATGAGTTTATGATTGATTTTTCTCATGTTGTTGTGCATTGAGTGAGAATTTTCAATATGCTTCATGATATGAATTGTTGAACATTTTTCAGTTTTGCTTTATGAAATTATATTGCATAAGGGTTCAATGAAATTGTGTTGAGAATGCTTTTAGCGGGAGAAGGTAGCTCCTCCTATGAATATGTGAAACATTGAGTTTTCATGAATAATGGGTTGTTAGATATAGTTCCTACTTTCTTGTGATGGATTTGAAAGATTCCTCCTTTAATTGTACATTATTTGATGTTGCATTCATGATAGGATGCTAGTTTTGAGTCTTTACTTCCATAAGGTATGTAGATCGTCATTCGAGGATAAATGTTCCCAAGGTGGGGATATTTTAATTACCCAGAAATTAGTGGGCTAAACTAAAGCTTAAACATGAGGCTTAGCTTCAAAGAGGTGGGCAAGGGCGAAGGGATAGGACTAAGGTAGTCCACTCTCCACTAGAAACTACCCTAGTGACAACGACCACCACCTTAACTCGTGGTACGAATCATTGAACGTTGTGTGGTCCGTGGTGTACTAGGCAGTGAGGTTTAATAAATCTTCCCAAAATAAGGTCCTCTACACAAGAAACTTTTGGAAAGGCTTTTGGAGTATAGTTAGGTGTGTGAGAATGGAAAGGAAGTGGCAATTTAGTACCTTTAGGCCCACTAGATGCACCACGGCTCATGGCAAGCACCACGACCCATGAAGTCCCTCATGAAGTTCCCTTGGGCTTGTGGAATAAAGGCACAAGTTTCCTAGCAACTACCTCAAGTCAACGGAGGGGACCATCGCTCGTAATCTTGACCTCAACTCATGGAGCCCCTCATGCGACCTTGGCAACTCACTTAAAGTGAGTGGTGTTTTGGGAAATTACGGTTTAAGTCTATCAAGGTTAAGTCATTTTGGGGAAGTGTAGGATAACTATATAAGTCAAATTAAGTCAAAAATCACCAAAATTCAACTCATTATTTCCAAAACCCAAATCAATTCTCAAAATATATGCTCACAAAAAAGTTCTCTATCTTAGAAAACTCAAAGAAGAAGTAGCATGAGGAGAAGAAGAAGAAGGAAGTAAAAGCTAGGGTTTAGGGAGACAAGGTTTGCATACCAATTCATTGGGTTTCATTGCTAAAGTATGCTATTCCTTTAGCCATGGAAAAATTTCATCCATGGAGTCCCCTCAAAACCACAATTTCAAAGATATAAATCTCCAAAAGTTTGAGTTTTATTCCAAAGTCATTGGTTCCTTTCAAAAACGATTCATGTTTGAATTATGTTATATTATGTATGAATTAATGGTTTCCCTATTATTTTATGAAGAATCCCCCAAGAAACCATGAAACCCCAATATTACTCAATTTTAATTTATGATGTGGGACTTTGTTGATGAAAAAGAATGTTATGAAATTATGCATGTAGTGATTGGATTACTTGAATTATGTTCATATCCATGTCTAATGCTTCAGTTCTCGATGTGATGATTGAAAAGGGGTTTTGAACCTCAAGGAGGTCTAGTATGAGATTATTCATTTTCTATAATATCTAGGTAATTGTTTGAATGATGCTTTGAAGGTAAAGTTTCAAGATTGTTGTTGATGTTGTTGAGTTGTTGAAAGGACATTCTCATAATACACATTGAACATTATGTAAAAGAGTTCTTACACAATGAAGATTAACAGGTTTTAAAGGTTTTCTCACGTGATTAAACTAAAGGATAAAGAGCCTACATAACTAGAACATGGATGGTCACAGTTTCTCACACATGGTCTAATGATTTAAGTTAATGATTTACCTTCAATCGGTAGGCCAAGGTCATCCTTTAATGTGAAATTCTAAGGAGTTGAGTTAGTGATGCACCTTGAATCGGTAGTCCAAGGGTAGTCTTTCAGGACTAACTAAATGATATATTCTAATGATGTACCATTAATTAGTAGGCCAAGGGCGCCCTTTCATGTGTAATGATGTTAATAGAGAATTAACTACTTTTTGGGAATTTAATTCTCACCACCGAGTGTATATTGTGTGAAGTAGAAGATCTCGTGTAGTAAGGCAGGGTTTCCGAAAACAACCTTTCTTGAGATGGAAGTTCTTCAGTAGAAATGTCGTGTTTCTAGTAGCGATCTACATATCCCATTAACTATGTGCCCTTGTAGGATATTATCTAGTTGATTCACCTAATCTAAGAGTGACCAGTTCTAGCTTAGGAAAGTAGACCATCCCTTTTCTGTGTAGGTGTCACAAAATTCCATGTTAAAACTAAAATGGTCTAATGTCAGTTAAGGTGTATTTGCCTCATGAATGAGAAGTTGAATAATGAACTAAGGCATGGTTGAAGAAGTATCCCGTAAGTGTTCAAAATCTTTAAAGATGTTACTAAAATGCATTAAAATATGATGCTGGCCTATGTTGTTTGCTTAGAATGTGTGAGATTTTCTGGTTTTATTCTTGTATTGCACAAGAGCGCCTTGAGGGTATTTATGAATTGTTTCTCTTCTGTAAAGATGGTGTTTAAACACGGTAAATTGCATGCTTTCAAATGAAATATCTCTTTTAGCACGTTTTCAATTCTTTAAGCATGGCTATCTCACATAGTGAATTTTTATACTAACGTCTCTTTTTCCTATACATTTCCCATGTGTAGCGTCCACTTATCATTGAGATCCTCATTGTGGTTAAAGCTTGGATTTTATTATTCTCCTTGCATGTTGGTGAGTCCTCATGATTCAAGGACAAATTACTTCACATTGTAGTTTCATTCCTTGTATTTCTTTTTCGGACTCTCTTTTATGGGCTATGTCCCTTTCTTATTTCTAATAATGTAATAGATTGTTATGTTGAGACCTAGAGTCTAGACTTCCACTTTTGCTTTTATGAAAATATTAGACTTTAAATTCAATTTTACAATTATTGTTCTATTGCTTATTTTATGATATTTTAAGTGGATTGTATGGGGTCCTTTGGGGTTCGATACATCATGTCACATCTACTAGGTACCCATGGATCTTTACTGTATCGAATGAAAAAATCATCTCATTTCCTTCCCTTCAAAGTTTCTTATGCGGCGGAAGACTATAATAAGATATACTTGAGAGAGAAGGAAAAATTGCATGGTGTGCCTCTGCCTATCATTTCCGATCTTTGTACCCAATTAACTTCCCAATATTGGAAGTCGTTCCAAAAGGGTCTTCGTACCAAGGTTAAGCTTAGCACGACTTTTTATCCCCAAACCAATGGGTATGTGAAGCATACGATCATAACTTCGGAAGACTTGTTAAGGGTTTGATTTTATGGGTAATTAAAATGTCCATTTGTCATTGATGAAATTTTCCTATATTAATAGCTATCACTCGAGCATTGGTATTGCTCCATTTGAGGCTCTTTATGGTAGGAGGTTTATATCTTCTATGGGTTGGTATTATGTGGGTCATGTTTCTTTGATAGGTCCTGATCTAGTTTATGAAGCCATTTATAAACTTCAACATATTATAGAGAGGTTGAAAATGACTCAAAGATAACAGAAGTCTTATGTTGATGATAGAAGAAGCGATCTTGGGTTCGATGTTCATGATTTGTTCTACTTGAAAATATTACCTATGAAAGGGGTTATCAGATTTGGGGGAAGCTTAGTCTCGTGTCACGACTGGAATCTTGACCCCAGACGAGACCGGCGTCGTTGACCTCTCAGAGGTCGCAGACAAGCCTACTTACGTCATTCTTACTTTACATAGGTTAATTTTAGCGGAAAATTTGAACCTTTTTGTTTCTAAACATTACTTACTAAACATTTCTAATACATTCGTAATTCGTTCAACATCAACCATCTAGTCATTAAGAGATAATCAAATGAAAGAAATAGTTCAATAACAGAATTGTATAATTGCCAAAATGGCACCCATACATAGTCCGAATAAAATAAGAAAGAAACGCTAGTAGAACATGCTCCACTAGCTCAACTCCTAAACTAAGCTAGAACATAAACAGTAGCATCCTCGAAAGCATGAGGACCTACCAAAAACTGGATGAATGCTGGACGTCCGGATAACTGCAGCGATAATCCTGTAGCTCTACCGTCCACCTGTGCCTGCACCTAAAATAGTAGAGTTTGTATAGGGTTAGTACACACTTCTACTAAGTATGGGTATATGCAAGCACACACCAAGGACATGCATGAGAAAGAATAGCTCTTTCCTAACAACATGATTTTTGGAAGCCAAGTCAGTGGACTTTCCAAATTGAGATTAGGAAAGTTTCCTAATTTGGATTAGGAAAGTAAATGATCTTTCCAAATTTGGATTAGGAAAGTCAGTGTGCTTTCCAAATTTGGAATAGGAAAGTTATGCCATGAGAATAACATACATAATCATACTTTTCACATTTGCACACAGCACATAACATTTACACATAGCACATACTTCGTTCATATCATTCATTCATATGCCATGAAACCTTGGAATCATGGACTTGACATTAAGACATCCCAGAAATGAAGGCTCAACATATGGGACCTCAACTGGGAGTCTTCGTTAGCAAACACAGAGTCTGCTTCATTCATTCATACGTACTTCATTTCATTTCGTTCATAGTCCAGTGTAACCACCGGTTATACCTAGGATGTAGTATAAGACTTTCATTAGGTTCGTTGTGCAATGACCAAGAATGACCTAATGTCATTGCTTGAATCTAACTCACCTTTTTATTATCCTATCCTAACACCATTGGTATTCATTCATTTCATTATGTGCATCATTTGAGGCTGGCCTTATTCATTCATTGGGAACTTTAACTTTAACCGACATAGATCATGTGAGCATCATGAAATCCAGTGTCTCCCCCACACCGAAAAGAGGTTGAATCACCGGCCAAAGTGACCCAAAAACATGCTAGCGTACATGGGAATTTAACCCCGCCAGATCCCTATATTGGCAGTATAGGTTCGAAGACTAGGAGATATTAGGAGACCCATACCCGGCAAGCCGGACAGTCTCATCTCATGAGAGTTACGTGAACCTCCGCCCTTCCCGAAAGAAGGCATCACCGCTCCTAGCTAGTCTATCAGTGCTCAGTATAAAGTTTCATTACATTCATCTCATACGTCATGGAAGCTGGCTTCTAGTATGAGGACATCATAGCTCATTAGATGATTTCTCATCTCATCATTCGTATTGAGTGTGTTAAGCTCAATACTCTCATTAGAGTGTTCATAGAGACTGGTCTCTTCATTATCTTACACTCTCATAGGTGAGTACGTATTGGTAACATTTACTTAGGCTCATTTGAGATTGCTCTCATCATTTACATTAGCCTCTTATCATGTTGTCACCACATTCATCATCATTAGCATCTTTGCTTTTCATAGTTATTCACCTCTTATTACGTGAATGTTCATTTCATCATATGCCAATGCACTTGGCCATTTGGTGTGTTTCACACCCTTACTTAACCCTTCTAGGGTTTCATTATTTCATTGTTCATTTCATCATATGCCAATGCACTTGGCCATTTGGTGTGTTTCACACCCTTACTTAACCCTTCTAGGGTTTCATTATTTCATTGTTCATTTCATCATTTCATTGTTCATCTCATCATATGCCAATGCACTTGGCCATTTAGTGTATTTACACTCATACTTAACCCTTCTAGGGTTCATCATTTCATTTCATACATCTTAGGTTCACTTACTTTTGAACGTATGTTAGACTTATGTGTCTATACATACAAGCCATGAGGCTTCATTCGTAGTTCGTTAAGTGATTCTTACATTCCTAAGATTACGTAGTACAAGACTTATGTATCTTGTATTTATGCCAAGATCTTGAATTTGATCTAAGTGGGTGGCATTATTCTTGGACGTTTGTTCACGTATGACTTATGTATCAATACGGAAGTTTGGGCAAGGAAACCCAAGTCTTGAATCAATTGAATGTCATTTACATCTTTAATGGATTTCATTCTAATATTCATAACATTTTAACTCTAAGTCAAATTCACAATATTTACATTAAAGGCTTACTTTTCTAATTAAAATCTCTCTTGCATTGGCCGATGGGTTGTGGGTTCAAGCCCCCACAACCCCATTTCGTTTTTCTTTTATTAATTTCGGCCTATGGGAGACTTTGGGACCCGAGGTCGAGTCCCCTCAGCCACACTACAATTCTCCTTTATTTTCCTTTCCCTTCCATTCGCTTAAGGCGGAGAGGTTGTGGGTTCGAACCCCCACAACCTCTTTATTTTATTCTCCTTTTTGAAAGTTGACTTATTTGAGTTGACTATGAGGTTGTGGGGTCGAATCCCCACAGCCTCATTTTATTTTTATATTATCTCCCTCATCCGCATAGAGGTCGTGGGTTCGAATCCCACGCCTCTCAAAAATTTTCCTTTATTTTTCCTTTCCTTGGTTTCTAACCGAGAGGGTGTGGGTTCGAATCCCACCCCTCTCATTTCTTAATTTCTTTTTCTTCACACATATTTCCCAGCCAAGGCAGGTTCTAATCCCCCTCACCACACGAATTTTCTTCTTATTTAATTAAACTTTCTTTCGATTTTAAAGGGGTGAGGTCTCGGGTTCGACCCTCAATGACCTCACCTAATCTTTCTTATTTTTCTTGGCATTCTAACCATCTTAATTTGGCAGCATATATCAACAAAAATGCTGGAAATTCAAAGTAATTTCTTTACTCATTTTTATCTCCTTTTGTTAGTAAATTCGTAGGACAATACATAGTTCGTTTGGTACGTTCTTTACTACAATTTTTCACAAATTCTTAACCAAAAGGTTTACTCCTCAATTCAGCCACACTTCATGTCACATGAACATCACATTTTACTTCAATTTGTGTACATAAAACAACAAACAAAACATTAACAAAATTAAGCCTCTAGGCCGAGACTCAACATGCCATACATTTTTCTTTTCTTAATTCGAACCCACATACATAGTTGTCTTTTCATGAATTAACATACATCCAATACATTACATTCAACATAAACATCACATAATCCTAAGTCTACCAGCATTCATACCAACCTACATTCGTTGGGAGCTAATGACAGGGAGCATGAAAAGGGGAACAATCCTAGTTTCGAAATAGAATTGTCTGAGTCCTAAGGGTCTCTTGGGAAAGGTACCAAGATTAAGAAGACCCATACCTTGTTTTCTTGTTAAATGTCCAGAATGCTGCCCAAGAAACTCCTCCACAAATCAGTCCAAACGCCCACACTCACACCTCACCCGACTAGCGTAGTATGTTCTGCTTTAACGTTATCGGATTGCTTCTTCTTTGTGGTTTCTCTCTTTCAAGTTTTTGATGAACTTTTGCCTTTACTTTATTTTCCTTTTGCTGCTTGTTTTCTCACGTTTTCAGCCAAGAAAGAAAAGAGTGAAAGAGAGAGAGAAGTCGTGCAAAGAGAGTGGGGAAAATGGGAGATAGAAGTCTAGTGTAGGTAGGACTTTGTGGGTTTGAATTAGTCAATTTATTAATTAATAAAAATTAATAAAAAATCTGATTTCTTTCTCCTAAATCAGATATTACTAATTATTTATTAAAACTAAATTAACACATTAAAATAAAAGCAAATTAAATCTTGCTCTTAGTGGGGTTCGAACCCGGGTGACCCCATTTTGCGAAAATGGGTCACTTCGGGTTGCCCCACCGGAATTTTATTATTTTTTTGAACATAATTAATTTAATAATTAATTACTCAGGGTAATTACAATATTACCCTTGGCCTGGAAAAGACCATTTTACCCTTGGTCCCTCAAAACTTAAGATTTCTTCTTTTGAGTCCGGTAAAAACTATTTCGATTAAATCTTCATTTTCGCGTGCCTCACATGGTTGGTTCCAACCTTTCCAAGCTCAATTAACTCCCCAAGTTAGTTGGCTTGGTCGTAGTAAGGGTTCTGAGGTCTGGTTCTACGCGTATCAACACGTGGGGACCTTGGTCTAATCGCAAGCATTCTTGAAAAACCTAAGTCTTGATCCTATTCATTTTTAGGGTTGTTACATTATCCCCCCCTTAGGAACATTCGTCCCCGAATGACACTACTAACTATATAGCGTAATGCCAGTCAGATCATAACATAGTTACTATACATAATCAAGCAATAGCAACAAAGAATGGAGAGATAAGGAACCTTAGACTTAAGAGTAGAAAGTCTAACCTCAAGGGCTGAATAGATGAGGGTAGCGGGATCTCATGTCGGCCTCAGCCTCCCACGTAGCACCCTCAACAAGATGATTCGTCCACAATACCTTCACTGTGGTAATATCCTTGTATACTCTATCAGCTCTAACATTTCCTCCCGTTCGGACAATCCTTCATAATGTGACCCGATTTGCCACAACTATAACATCATTAGGGTCCATCATACATTATCCTCCATGCATTATGCCAAACTTCCTATTAGGTGGCCTCTCCTGGGCTGTAAAGTCTTACGAACTTCAGGGAGTAATCTCTGACTGATATCGAGCCCTGCTTAAGGCTGATGAATTTCTCAACCTTAGTCTCCTTCATTTATCTGGAAAAGAACTGCTCTAGAGTAGCCATCTTGAAAAGATTCCAAGTAATAGGACCTCCTCCTAAGGCCTTGCTATCCTGTCACACCTTATACCAGGATTGAGCTACATCCTTTAGTTGGTAGGATGTCAACTTAGACTTCTTCACATCAATCAAACCCAACAGCCTGAGCTTGTAAAGTGCTAGCTTGGGCCATTTATACCAACGTTGCTCTTACTTCATCATATGTCAACCCATCTGGGTTAACAGGCATCTCTATTCCAGCAGCTGGATCTGGGGGAAAACTTGGATTACCCCAGCAGCTGCTCCTCCAATATCTCCACCTGCTTTTCTCCTTGTATTGATCTTTCGAAAAATTCAAGAGTTGATGTTAGACACGCTCATAACACCAAGAAAACCAGACATTAGGAAAAACACGATAAGATCAGAAGAAGGGAAACTTTCCTACGCATCATGCAGTCTCTAATCCAGGATAGTGGTGCACTTCACTACCATGACTTAGAAACTACTCAATGTGGTTGATGTGAACTTATTATTTTTGTAATTTAACCTAGCGCTCTGATACCAACTTTGTCACGACTGGAATCTAGACCCCAGACGAGACCGGCGTCGTTGACCTCTCAGAAGTCGTAGACAAGCCTACTTACGTCATTCTTACTTTACATAGGTTAATTTTAGCGGAAATTTTGAACCTTTTTGTTTCTAAACATTACTTACTAAACATTTCTAATACATTCGTAATTCATTCAACATCAACCATCTAGTCATTAAGAGATAATCAAATGAAAGAAATAGTTCAATAACATAATTGTATAATTGCCAAAATGGCACCCATACATAGTCCAAATAAAATAAGAAAGAAACGCTAGTGGAACATGCTCCACTAGCTCAACTCCTAAACTAAGCTAGAACATAAACAGTAGCATCCTCGAAAGCATGAGGACCTACCAAAAACCGGATGAATGCTGGACGTCCGGATAACTGCAGCGATGATCCTGTAGCTCTACCGTCCACCTGTGCCTGCACCTAAAATAGTAGAGTTTGTATAGGGTTAGTACACACTTGTACTAAGTATGGGTATATGCAAGCACACACCAAGGACATGCATGAGAAAGAATAGCTCTTTCCTAACAACATGATTTTTGGAAGCCAAGTCAGTGGACTTTCCAAATTGAGATTAGGAAAGTTTCCTAATTTGGATTAGGAAAGTAAATGATCTTTCCAAATTTGGATTAGGAAAGTCAGTGTGCTTTCCAAATTTGGAATAGGAAAGTTATGCCATGAGAATAACATACATAATCATACTTTTCACATTTGCACACAGCACATTACATTTACACATAGCACATACTTCGTTCATATCATTCATTCATATGCCATGAAACCTTGGAATCATGGACTTGACATTAAGACATCCCAGAAATGAAGGCTCAACATATGGGACCTCAACTGGGAGTCTTCGTTAGCAAACACAGAGTCTGCTTCATTCATTCATACGTACTTCATTTCATTTCGTTCATAGTCCAGTGTAACCACCGGTTATACCTAGGATGTAGTATAAGACTTTCATTAGGTTCGTTGTGCAATGACCAAGAATGACCTAATGTCATTGCTTGAATCTAACTCACCTTTTGATTATCCTATCCTAACACCTTTGGTATTCATTCATTTCATTATGTGCATCATTTGAGGCTGGCCTTATTCATTCATTGGGAACTTTAACTTTAACCGACATAGATCATGTGAGCATCATGAAATCCAGTGTCTCCCCCACACCGAAAAGAGGTTGAATCACCGGCCAAAGTGACCCAAAAACATGCTAGCGTACATGGGAATTTAACCCCGCCAGATCCCTATATTGGCAGTATAGGTTCGAAGACTAGGAGATATTAGGAGACCCATACCCGGCAAGCCGGACAGTCTCATCTCATGAGAGTTCCGTGAACCTCCGCCCTTCCCGAAAGAAGGCATCACCGCTCCTAGCTAGTCTATCAGTGCTCAGTATAAAGTTTCATTACATTCATCTCATACGTCATGGAAGCTGGCTTCTAGTATGAGGACATCATAGCTCATTAGATGATTTCTCATCTCATCATTCGTATTGAGTGTGTTAAGCTCAATACTCTCATTAGAGTGTTCATAGAGACTGGTCTCTTCATTATCTTACACTCTCATAGGTGAGTACGTATTGGTAACATTTACTTAGGCTCATTTGAGATTGCTCGCATCATTTACATTAGCCTCTTATCATGTTGTCACAACATTCATCATCATTAGCATCTTTGCTTTTCATAGTTATTCACCTCTTATTATGGGTTTCACACCCTTACTTAACCCTTCTAGGGTTTCATTATTTCATTGTTCATTTCATCATATGCCAATGCACTTGGCCATTTGGTGTGTTTCACACCCTTACTTAACCCTTCTAGGGTTTCATTATTTCATTGTTCATTTCATCATTTCATTGTTCATCTCATCATATGCCAATGCACTTGGCCATTTAGTGTATTTACACTCATACTTAACCCTTCTAGGGTTCATCATTTCATTTCATACATCTTAGGTTCACTTACTTTTGAACGTATGTTAGACTTATGTGTCTATACATACAAGCCATGAGGCTTCATTCGTAGTTCGTTAAGTGATTCTTACATTCCTAAGATTACGTAGTACAAGACTTATGTATCTTGTATTTATGCCAAGATCTTGAATTTGATCTAAGTGGGAGGCATTATTCTTGGACGTTTGTTCACGTATGACTTTTGTATCAATACGGAAGTTTGGGCAAGGAAACCCAAGTCTTGAATCAATTGAATGTCATTTACATCTTTAATGGATTTCATTCTAATATTCATAACATTTTAACTCTAAGTCAAATTACAATATTTACATTAAAGGCTTACTTTTCTAATTAAAATCTCTCTTGCATTGGCCGATGGGTTGTGGGTTCAAGCCCCCACAACCCCATTTCGTTTTTCTTTTATTAATTTCGGCCTATGGGAGACTTTGGGACCCGGGATCGAGTCCCCTCAGCCACACTACAATTCTCCTTTATTTTCCTTTCCCTTCCATTCGCTTAAGGCGGAGAGGTTGTGGGTTCGAACCCCCACAACCTCTTTATTTTATTCTCCTTTTTGAAAGTTGACTTATTTGAGTTGACTATGAGGTTGTGGGGTCGAATCCCCACAGCCTCATTTTACTTTTATATTATCTCCCTCATCCGCATAGAGGTCGTGGGTTCGAATCCCACGCCTCTCAAAACTTTTCCTTTATTTTTCCTTTCCTTGGTTTCTAACCGAGAGGGTGTGGGTTCGAATCCCACCCCTCTCATTTCTTAATTTCTTTTTCTTCACACATATTTCCCAGCCAAGGCAGGTTCTAATCCCCTTCACCACACGAATTTTTTTCTTCTTTAATTAAACTTTTCTTTCGATTTTAAAGGGGTGAGGTCTCGGGTTCGACCCTCAATGACCTCACCTAATCTTCCTTATTTTTCTTGGCATTCTAACCATCTTAATTTGGCAGCATATATCAACAAAAATGCTGGAAATTCAAAGTAATTTCTTTACTCATTTTTATCTCCTTTTGTTAGTAAATTCGTAGGACAATACATAGTTCGTTTGGTACGTTCTTTACTACAATTTTTCACAAATTCTTAACCAAAAGGGTTACTCCTCAATTCAGCCACACTTCATGTCACATGAACATCACATTTTACTTCAATTTGTGTATATAAAACAACAAACAAAACATTAACAAAATTAAGCCTCTAGGCCGAGACTCAACATGCCGAACATTTTTCTTTTCTTCATTCGAACCCACATACATAGTTGTCTTTTCATGAATTAACATACATCCAATACATTACATTCAACATAAATATCACATAATCCTAAGTCTACCAGCATTCATACCAACCTACATTCGTTGGGAGCTAATGACGGGGAGCATGAAAAGGGGAACAATCCTAGTTTCGAAATAGAATTGTATGAGTCCTAAGGGTCTCTTGGGAAAGGGACCAAGAGTAAGAAGACCCATACCTTGTTTTCTTGTTAAATGTCCAGAATGCTGCCCAAGAAACTCCTCCACAAATCAGTCCAAACGCCCACACTCACACCTCACCCGACTAGCGTAGTATGTTCTGCTTTAACGTTATCGGATTGTTTCTTCTTTGTGGTTTCTCTCTTTCAAGTTTTTGATGAACTTTTGCCTTTACTTTATTTTCCTTTTGCTGCTTGTTTTCTCACGTTTTCAGCCAAGAAAGAAAAGAGTGAAAGAGAGAGAGAAGTCGTGCAAAGAGAGTGGGGAAAATGGGAGATAAAAGTCTAGTGTAGGTAGGACTTTGTGGGTTTGAATTAGTCAATTTATTAATTAATAAAAATTAATAAAAAATCTGATTTCTTTCTCCTAAATTAGATATTACTAATTATTTATTAAAACTAAATTAACACATTAAAATAAAAGCAAATTAAATCTTGCTCTTAGTGGGGTTCGAACCCGGGTGACCCCATTTTGCGAAAATGGGTCACTTCGGGTTGCCCCACCCGAATTTTATTATTTTTTTGAACTTAATTAATTTAATAATTAATTACTCAGGGTAATTACAATATTACCCTTGGCCTGGAAAAGACCATTTTACCCTTGGTCCCTCAAAACTTAAGATTTCTTCTTTTGAGTCCGGTAAAAACTATTTCGATTAAATCTTCATTTTCGCGTGCCTCACATGGTTGGTTCCAACCTTTCCAAGCTCAATTAACTCCCCAAGTTAGTTGGCTTGGTCGTAGTAAGGGTTTTGAGGTCTGGTTCTACGCGTATCAATACGTGGGGACCTTGGTCTAATCGCAAGCATTCTTGAAAAACCTAAGTCTTGATCCTATTCATTTTATGGGTTGTTACATCCCGCTATGTTGGTCCATATCAAATTTTGAGGCGTATTGGTAAGTTTGCCTGTGAGTTAGATTTTCCAAATGAGTTGGAATCGGTTCATCCGGTGTTTCACGTTTCTATGCTTAACATGTGTGTTGGATATCCAACATCGATAATGCCCCAAGGAAGGATTGGGAGTTGAGGAAAGTCTCTCTCATGAGGAACCTGGTTGTGATTTTGGACCGACAAGTTGAGAAGCGGAGGAATAAGGATTTTTCTTCCGTAAATGTGTTGTGGAGGAATCAATTGGTAAAGGGTGCTACTTTGGAGGCTGAGTCTGATATGATGTCCCGATATGCTCATATTTTTTCTTCTACCCCTAATCTAGCTTGAGGTAATGAGTTCCTATTGTGTCGTTCTATGTTTTGGAGCCATGTGTGTTTAATGTGTTATATGATCTTCTTAAGTTATGAATGCTTATGAAATCTCATGTTGTTGTGCATTAAATGTGAGTTGCCAATATGCTTAATGTGATGAATTATTGATAATGCTTTAGTTATGCTTTTTGAGAGTAAATTAAATAAAGTCTCCATGATATTTTGTTGAATATGATTATAGCATGGAGAAGGTAATTCCTCCTACGAACATGGGAAATGTTGAAAATGCATGCATAATGGGTTGTTATATGTATTTCCTATTTCATCGTGATGCATTCAATGTGTTTGATATTGAGGTTACGTTTCCTCTTTAATTTTGTGCATTTTATGATGTTGCATGCATGATAAGCTTCTAGTCTTGTGTCTTTTCTTCCGCAAGGTGTCTAAAACGTCATTCGAGGGAGAATGTTCCCAAGTGGAGATATCTTAATAACCCATAAACTAGTAAGCTAAACTAGAGCTTAATGTGAGGGTTAAAGTCAAGGAAGGAGGGAAAGGGACAAAGGAGTGGGCTAAGGCAACCTTCATTTTTGTAGTCACTTCCCCACCTACCACGCCAACCATCGCGGCTCGTGGTGTGCTAGATAGTAGCCCTGCAAAATCTGCCCAAAACAGTCCCCTCTTCACGAGCCACTTCACGGATCATGGTGAAGACCACGACATGTGGGAATGCTCGTGGAGGAAAGTTGGTGGTAGAGGATGAATTGGAGATAGCTTAGTCACTGCCTCAACGCCCAAAATAGGGACCATGGCTCGCGACAAGCACCACGGCTCATAGATCCCGTCGTGAAGATGCCTTGGACTTGTGGGTTAAAGGCACTTGTTTCCTACCCACTGCCCCAAGATGTCGAAGGAACCACAGCTCGTAGTTATGACCACATCTCATGGGACCCCTCGTTAGACCTGGCAGCTCCCATAATGTGAACGGTATTTTGGGTAATTCCAGTTTTAGTCTAACTTAAGTGAGGTCGTTTTGCCTTAACTTAGGGTCACTATATAGGTCATTCTTATTCAAAAACCAACCTATTCAACTTATTATTTTCAAAACCCAAATACATTCCCAAAGTTCATCCTCTACAAAATTTCTCTCACTAGAAAACTCAAAGAAGATGAAGGAGAAGAAGGAAGTGAAAACTAGGGTTCAAGAAGCAAGGTTTTCCACACCAAATTCATGGAGTTACTTCAAAACTCCATGAAGGATATCTTGCATCAATCGAGTTCCTTCACAACTCAATTTCAAAAGAAAGATAGAAATCCCCCATTTTTAGGGTTTGATTCAAAAGTCATGGATTCCTTTTAAATTCGATTCTAACGGTTGAATTATGTTATTATTGATCGATGATGTGAGTATTTTTTGGTGAAAGGTGAAATTCATGAATTTATACATGATGTTATAAAATAACATATATTATATTGAAATCCATGTGTAATGCTTAAATTCTAGATATGTTGATTGATTGTACGACTTGTACCTTAAAAGGGTAAGTTGAAAAGATTATGCTTTTTTTATGAAGTTTATGTAAATGCTTTAAGAACACACTGAGAGTGAAGTTTCAATGAGGATGTTGTTGTTGTGGGATTATTGAAAGTTTATTCTCATGAGCTCATAGTGAACATGATGTGAAAGGTTTCTTATGTAATGATGGTTCTAAGGTTCAAAGGCTTTCTGAACTAAATGACTCAAAGATACGATACACATGTGGAAATGGATGCATGATGAAAGGTTTCCTCATGATTGATCGAATTATCTATCCTAATTAACTAACTCATATTGGTGGCCAAGTACATCCTTCCATGAGACCTGAATTAAGTAATATTTAATAAGTATTTCAGTGGGAATCATTCTTAGCACCGAGTGGATACTGACAATGATATGGAAGCTCTCCCATTAGTTGTGGCCGGGTTTCTAGTAATAATCTTCATATCCCATAAACTTCGCTCCCCATAGGTCACCTAGATAGTGATCAACCTAAGCTACTAAACCATGGTTCTTACTTAGGCAAGTAAGACAACCTTTTTTTGGTGTGGCGAACAACATGTGATTATGTTATGGCTCAATTTGCCTCATGTAATTTAAGGCTTATTCCCACAACAAGAACAAGAACATGGACATGAATGATGAACAAAGGTTACATTAAGAAGTAGTGTTCATGAGTTCAAACGTTTGAAAGATAATGTTGACTTACCATGATTGTGATTTATGACCTCTAACCTTTTATATGAAATTAAAACTTGTAAAATTGCATGAAATTAAATATAATATCCTTTTTAGAGTGTTTTAATGTTTTAATGCATAGTTATCATACTTAGTGCATTTTTGTTCTAAGTTTGCCTACATTTTCCCCAAGTGTAGGGTCTGGTTTTCGAGGTGATAATTCTTGTAGCTAGATATTGGACTTGAGTATCTTCTGAGCTTGGTGACTCATCATGGTTCGAGAATAGATTTTTCATATATTTTAGTTCCTTCCATGTACTTTCTATTTTCGAACATGTTGTATGGGCAAGGCCCTATTTTACTCAAATACTGTAATAGATGGCTATGTTCAGACTAAATGTCTATACTTCCACTTTCCTCTATGAAATTTTTTAGACTTGTATTGTACTTTTACTACTATAGTTTTATTGCATATGTGATTAGAACTATTGTCTTGTGTTGAGTCATTCGAGGTTCTATATGCCATGTTATATCTATGGGGTACATTTCAGTCATGACAGTCAACCACGGTCCGTGAGATAAACCACGAACCGTAGAATGGTCTATGGGTTGGTCACCCTGCCAAGTGACTTGAGTTCCAAGACAACAGCTCGACCTACAGACAGTAGGTTAGACCACAATCTGTTGTTTGATGGCACAACATCAGGTTTTTGATGACAAATAACTGACGACAATGACAAGCCGTGGGTAAGACCATGGTCCGTTGGTGGTTAGCTGTCAATTATGTTCAAGCGTAGTTGGATCTATTCCTAATTAATTAGTTCTCATATTATATCATTTTATCCTTTACTATGACCCCTATATAAGATTTTTAAACCCCCAAGTTAACTCATTCACTTCATTCTTCAAAAATCAAAAAGAAAAAACAAATCTCCTCTCCAGAGATTTCTCTCACTAGAAACATGAAGAAGAAGAAGAAGGATTCAACCTACGGTTTTAAGTCAAGGTCACTATTCCTCCATTTAAGACTAGATTTTGGATTCAATTTGTGATAGTTTTCATCCGTTGATTCCCAAATTCCTATATTTAAAAAGGTTGAATTCCCCAATTGACTTAGGGTTTTCTTCAATTATCATGGGTTCTCTTCATTGCCGACTCTAATGATTTAATCATGATGTCTTAGGTATGAATTGATTAAATATGATGATTTCCCCATGAACCCATGTAATCCCCATGTGTTTCCTGTTATTAGTCATATGATGTGGGGTTTTGATCTTCAAGGAATAGTTTTATAACATTAAGTATGTATTGAAATATTTACATGTATTTATCATGAAAGTCATATCTAATATTTCCTGAGTAAGGATGATTGAATGTGGGATTTTAACCCTAATAGGTGAATTATATACTTATGCATTTTCTATTGAAATCTATGCAAATGTATTTAGGTGATTTGAGAGTAAAGTTCCAATGATTATGTTTTGTTTTGAAAGAATATTCTTATAAACAGATAATAGCATGATGTGAAAGGTTTTCTCGCACAGAAGAGGATTGTTAGGTTGAAAGTCTTTCTCATTTGACTGAATCAACTAGTAAGAGTTATCTTAATGAAACTATCTTGTATTGGTCGTCCAAGGGAACCTTTAAATGAATAATGAACTCAAGTGAGAAATTACTATTCTGAGGGATTTATGTTTATCACCGAGAGGATATTGATGGGATGAAAGCTTTTCTCGAAGTAGATATCGGGTTTCTAGACGAAATTTCATGACATAGAACCTCCACCGTTAGTAGAGGCCATATTACTAGTAGCAATCTCTGTATCCCTTAACAATGTTCCCTCATACGTTGAATAGAATGTGGATCCACTTAAGTTAGAAGTTCATGGTTCTACCATGGCAAGTAGGACAACCCTTTCAATTGTGGGAGACATTGGGATCCTGTTATAGCTCACGTGGTGTCTATGTGGGTAGAGGCTAATCCCCACAGGTAATAATTGATAAAGGTTACTTCATGAAGTATCACATAGGGGTTCAACGATTTTAAATATTAAGTTAGCTTGCATTTACCATGATTCTATGACTTATGTTTTCTCACTCTTTTATATCATGTTTTAACTTGCTCAATTGCATGTCATGAAATAAAATTTCCTTTACAGAATGATTTAAATATTTTATGTCTGGTTGTAATACTTGGTACATTCTTTTGTTCTAAGGCTTACTTTGGCCTACATTTCCCCAATTGTAGGGTTCGGCAATCAAGGTACTCAATTTTGTGTCTAGAGGTTGCTTTGACATATTTTTGAGCTTTGGGTGTCCTCATGCTTTGAAGACGGACTTTATTGTTTGACTTTCTTTCATGTATTTTTTTAAACATGATTTATGGGCTAGGACCAATTTAATTCAATTGTATTAGATAACTATGATGAGACAGGTGTTTGAGACTTCCATTTATCGTTTGTCATATGTTTTGGCTTGAACTATTATTTTACTCTTATTGTTCTATTTCTTATGTTATGATAGCTAACTGTCCTGTATGGAGTCCTTCAGGGTTCTATATGCATGTTACATCTACGGGGTACCATTGGGTCATGACAACTTAAGAGCGTTAGTAGGGGATTTATAATTTGAATACACCCTTAATTGAGAAAGGAATAACGGTCTAAGTCTACTCAGAAAAAGGAAAAGTAAAAATATACACTTTTCCTAAAATGAATGGAATTCCTTAAATGCAGAAGGTTCACTCAAACTAGCCATAAGTTCTTACTTGGAGCTCAAAATTTGGAAGAATTGGCCGCGTTCGAAAGAAGTCTCAAGGATCTTCAATTTTCTAAGTCATTGGTCATTTAAATCTTTATGTGCTAAAAGATATAGTCTATTTAAATCTTTATGTGCTAAAAGATATAGTCTATTGAACATCGAATGCATAAGGTCTCTCAGAGTGTTAAGATTTTCTTTAACATAAATGGAATCGGAATACTCTAATGGATACAAATATCAAGGAAAACACATTAGAAGTGCTTCTTCTAGGGTTCAAGATTCAAAAATTTAATCCATCATTCTACCATTAGAGTGGAATCCTTTCAAGGCTTCCGATGAAAGTGCTCTAATAATTCAGGTATGTTTTAGAGTGCATTGGTTGTTAGATCTTTAAATTGCAATGGTTACTTTTGCAAACAAAAAAGTACAAGTGGTTGTCGTTAGAGCTGGTCTATCAGGTATACATGCTTCAGCTTGTTTGAATAAATTGGGCATAAAAATGTAGTTTTAGAAAATGAAGATTTTTGTGGCTATTTGTTGAAATAAAGAGTTACAATAGACTTCACTTGCATTTATCCAAGAACTTTTGTTTATTGCTGTTTATACCACATGTAACTTCATCACAAAAGTATTTGCCATAAAAAACAAATTTACTCACCAAAGTATCGACTAAATTCATTTTTGTGGCAAATGCTTTGGTGATTAAGTTGCATGTGACATAAAAGGTAGTGAACAAATATCCATAGATGCAAATGATGTCTATCATAAGACTATATTTCCACTAATAGTCACAACAATATTCTTTTTCTAACACAACTTTTTTTATGCCAAATTTGTTCAAACAAGCTGAAACGGTTATACCAGATGGACAAGCTCCAATCACAAAACATTAACTTCTTTCTTTGCAAAATTAACAAAATTTAATTTAGTCAATACTTCAAAATTTTAACATCAAACCAAAATACCAATGTTGTGTTGAATTATCATCATTCAGAAATGAAGTGAAGAAATAGCATAATTCGTAAGGTAGCTCACGTTAGTTGAACGTGCACTGCTAGTGGTTAACAAGGCTAGAGGTCGTGAAAGTGGTCGAGGAAGACATCAGAAACAACTTAATTATGTGATACACAATTTTATACATCTAATGAACCATGACGATAAAGGGAGACAAATCAACACAACACTACCCACTGGACTTAAAACAACCCACGAGGTTAGCACCTCCGTTGGGCCGATAAATTTTTTAGGAGGGTACAACTAATTATCATCCCACATTCTGAATTGATGCATAGTGATGGCATTCTAGGTTTGAATACCGAGGAATCAATGGAACAACGGTTCCCAGATCTGCAACCAGAGGATCTCAATCTCCACCTGCTCACAACATTGTAGTTGTTGGGTTTAACCACACACAACAATATTCTACGTGGACCTCGTTATTCACTAATAATAGGTCATCAACCAGTGGTTTGGCTATCAAATATATCCCTCAAGAAACTATGAAGGGGCAAGAACAGGTACAACTAATCCAAGAGGTAATGTATACAGAAGTAACCAAGTGGAACTCCTTTTTACTTGCCTATTGTATAGGTGAAACATTAGGGTATAATGCTATTAATAAATACATTGGGCGATTCTAGGCATGTGATGTGGAACCAAAGCTTTTCTACCATGAAGGAGACTACGTAATTAGATTCCATTTCACTATAGATATGAATGATGTACTCTTTTCTAGTCCAAACACAAATGAATTATAAGCATGTTATTCAAAAACCTTGGATTAAGGATTTTGATTTCAGCGATTCCTTCAGTGATTGACTTATGGATTAAAATTCCAAATTTTCCAGTGTCATGTTATGCGAGAGAATCATTATGTAGAATAGCAAGTGTGTTGGGAATTCCCGTTTATGGTAATGAGCGCACATCAAAACTAACTAGAATCCCATTATCAGGGATGCTGATAGAAGTTAATATCACTAAAAACTTGTTGTATGAGATAATTGTTTTATAGCCCAATGGTAATCTGTATTAGAAGAAATTAGTGTATGAATTTTGTAACAACCCTAAAAATAGATATGCTAAGTAATGCTTAATGTGCCAAGAATGCCTACGATTAGACCAGGGTTCACACGGATTGATGCGCGTAGAACCAGACCTTGGAACCCTTGGTACAGCCAAGCCAACTAACTTTGGGAGTTAGTTGAGCTAGGAAAGGTTGGGTCCAACCATGTAGGGCTCTCGAATACGAAGATTTACTCGAAAGTGTCTTTACCGGACTTTAAAAGAAGAAATCTTAGGTTTGAAGGGTCTAGGGGTAAAATGGTCTTTTTTCCAGGCTAAGGGTAGTATCGTAATTACCCTAAATATATAATTAATTAATTATTTATTAAGGTGGAGGGGCAAATTGGGGAGAGAGAGACGAAATGGAGCTCTTGAAGTTAAGTCTTGCTCCACCCGGGTTCGAACCTAGGTGGAAGCAATGAATTAAATTGTTTTTAATTTAAGTTGGTAAATTAATGTAATTAATTTATATTTATTATTTATTATCTGATTTAAAATAAAAGTAAATCAGATTTTTAATAATTAAATAAAATCTTATTTGACTAAGTCCTAAACTAGACTCCTAAGCCTAAGAAAACTCTCCTCTCCCACACTTACCTCTCTCTCTCACGTCTCTATCACCCTCATTCACGTTTTTTCTGCCAAAATAACTTCAAAAAACAGTAGGTAAACCAAAGTTCTTCACACTTGAAGAACTCACAACGAAAATTACAAACAAACAACTAATCAAAAATGTTACGCAAGAGGGAGGATTATTCCGTCGAATTGGTGTTGAAGTTGAGGGGATTTGGACGTGATTTTTGGAGAAAGTTTTTGGCAGCAATTCAAGGTTTGAACTACATAAAAGGTATGGGTTTTCTTACTCTTGGTCCCTTTCCCAAGAGACCCCTAGGATTCAGTCGATTCTAATCCGAAAACTAGGATTGTTTCCCCGTTTCATGTCCCTGTCACTAGCTCCTATTGATGGTTGTAGGTTGGTATGTCTGCTGGGAGATATTAGGCATGTAATGTGTTTTTTCGTGATGAATATGTTCATGAATGTGTATTTGGAATCGTACGAATGATAACCTATGCTTTTCGAAAATGTGTGTTTATGTGTGTGCAATGTGTAGTCGTGACTTTGAACACGGATTGAAGTATGAAAATGACTTGTTTTATGGTTGTATTTCACGTGCACAAACTTGTATTAATCGTGATGTTCATATGAAGTATAATGTGGCTGATTTGAGTGAAAAACTATTAGCTAAATTATTCACGAAATGCCCTAAGAATTAACTCTAAATGTTGATGAAAAGAAGCTGAAAAATGTATCTCAAATTTCCAGCACATTGTTGGTTAATTTCAGCCAAGTAAAGTTCTTTAATAAGCTATGAAAAATGAAGAAAAATAAGTGAGGTCACTGAGGATCGAACCCGTGATGTCACCATGTTAAAAATCAGTGAAATAAGGTGAGAAAAAGGAAATGTGGAGAGTGGGGATTGAACCCCCAACCTCTTGAATGGATGAGAGAGTTAGGAGAAAAATAAAGGAGAAAAATAAATGTTGAGAGTGGGGATTTAACCCCCAACCTCTTGAATGGATGAGAAAGTTAGGAGAAAAATAAAGGAGAAAAATAAATGTGGAGAGTGGGGATTAAACCCCCAACCTCTTGAATAGATGAGAGAGTTAAGAGAAAAATAAAGGAGAATATAAATGTGAAGAGTGGGGATTGAACCCACTACCTCTTGGATAGGTGAGAAAGTTAAGAGATAAATTAAAATAAAAATAATGAGTTTGTGGGGGATTGAACCCACAACCTCCTTGACTTAAACGGAAAAAAAAGAGGAGAAAAAGAAAGGAAATATTATGGGGTTGATGGGAATCGAACTAGGGTCTCCCAAATCTGAAAAATGCAATTATCAAGTTTAAAATAAGATTAAGTGTTGTCCAAGGGATTCGAACTTGGGTTCCCTTGCCCAAATTCCATATTGATACATAAGTCATACGTGAATTAAACGTTCAAGAATAATGCCACCTACTTAGATCGAAATTGAGATCTTGGCAAACATACAAGATACATAAGTCTTGTACTACATAATCTTAGGAAAATATGAGTCACTTAACGAACTATGAATGAAGCCTCATGGCTTGTATGTATAGACCGATAAGTCTAGAATACGTTTAACAATAAGTAAACCTAAGATGTATGAAATGAAATGATGAAACCCTAGAAGGGTTAAGTAAGAGTGTGAAACACACTAAATGGCCAAGTGCATTGACATATGATGAAATGAACAATAAAATGATGAAATGAACAATGATATGATGAAATGAACAATGAAATGATGAAATGAACAATGAAATGATGAAATGAGAAATGAAATGATGAAACCCTAGAAGGGTTAAGTAAGAGTGTGAAACACACTAAATGGCCAAGTGCATTGGCATATGATAAAATGAACAGTGTAATGATGAAATGAACAATGAAATGATGAAATGAACAATGATATGATGAAATGAACAATGAAATGATGAAATGAAAAATGATATGATGAAATGAACAATGAAATGACGAAATGAACAATGAAATAATGAAATGAATAATGAAATGATGAAATGAGAAATGAAATGATGAAACCCTAGAAGGGTTAAGTAAAAGTGAGAAACACACTAAATGACCAAGTGCATTGGCATATGATGAAGTGAACATTCACGTAATAAGGGGTGAGTAATTATGAAGAGCACATGTGCTAATGTTAATGAATGTGGTGACAACATGATACGAGGCTAATGTAAAAGATGAGAACAATCTCAAATGAGCCTAAGTATATGTTACCAAAACGTACTCACCTATGAGAGTGTAAAGTTAATGAAGAGACCACTCTATATGAACACTCTAATGAAAGTATTGAGTTTAACACACTTAATACTAATGATGAGATGAGAAATCATCTATTGAGATATGATGTCCTCATACTAGAAGCCAACTTCCATGACGTATGAGATGAATGTAATGGAACTTTATACTGAGCACCGATAGACTAGCTATGAGAGGTGATGCCTTCTTTCGGGAAGGGAGGAGGTTCACGTAACTCTCATGAGATGAGACTGTCCGGCATGCCTGGTATGGGTCTCCTTATATGTCCTAGTCTTCGAACCTATACTGCCAATATCGGGATCTGGCGGGGTTCAAATCCCATGTACGCTAGCATGTTTTGGGTCATTTTGGCTGGTGATTCCACCTCTTTTTGGTGTGGGGGAGACACTGGATTTCATGATGCTCACATTATCTATGTCGGTTAAAGTTAAAGTTCCCAATGAATGAATGGGGCCAGCCTCAAATGATGCACATAATGAAATGAATGATACCAAAGGTGTTAGGATAGGATAATCAAAAGGTGAGTTAGATTCAAGTAATGACATTAGGTCATTCTTGGTCATTGCACAACGAACCTAATGAAAGTCTTAAACTACATCTTAGGTATAGCTGGTGTTTACACTAGCGTATGAATGAAATGAAATGGAGTACGTATGAATGAACGCAGCAGACTCTGTGTTTGCTAATGAAGACTCCCTAGTTGAGGTCCCATCTGTTGAGCCCTCATTTCTGGGATGTCTTAATGTCAAGTCCATGATTCCAAGGTCTCATGGCATATGAATGAATGATATGAAAAAAGTTATGTTCTACATGCAAAATGTACTGTATGCTATATGATATGTGTTATGTGTAAATGTTATGTGTTGTGTGCAAATGTGAAAAGTATGATGATGTATGTTATTCTCATGGCATAACTTTCCTATTTCAAATCTGGAAAGCTCACTGACTTTCTTAATCCAAATTTTGAAAGCTCATTTACTTTCTTAATTCAAATTTGGAAACTTTCCTAATCTCAATTTGGCAAGTCCACTGACTTGACTTCCAAAAATCATGTTGTTAGGAAAGAGCTATTCTTTCTCATGCATGTCCTTGGTGTGTGCTTGCATATACCCATACTTAGTACAAATGTGTACTAATCCTATACAAACTCTACTATTTTAGGTGCAGGCACAGGTGGACGATAGAGCTACAGGATCATCGTTGCAGTTATCCGGACGTCCAACATTCATATAGAGTTGGTAGGTCCTCATGCTTTCGAGGATGCTACTATTTTATATTCTAGCTTAGTATTAGAGTTGAGCTAGTGGAGAATGTTCCACTAGCGTTTCTTTCCTATTTTTATTCAGACTATGTATTGGTGCCATTTTGGCAATTATAAACTTAATAAGAATTGAACTATTTCTTTCAGTTGGTTATCTCTTAATGTTAGATGGTTGATGGTGAACAATTACGTATTAATGAGAATGTTTTTATAAGTATGTTAGGAAACAAAAAGTTTCAAATTTTCCGCTAAAATTAACCTATGTAAAGTAAGAATGATGTAATTAGGCTTGTCTGCGACCTCTGAGAGGTCAACGACGCCGGTCTCGTCTGGGGTCTAGATTCCAGTGGTGACAAATTTTGCCCTAACTTATGTAATGTATGTTCTGTAGTTTGACTCTCCTTCCATCCACAAGATATAAAAGATCTAGTAGCAAAACAATGGAAGAGACCTGAGTCGAGGAAAATTGAAGAAACATGGATGGCTAAAGATATCTTCCCTCTATGTTCATCACAAAAGGTCAAAATCAGGTTACTAGAATATATGCTCAACTCCCTCAAAAATCATGTGGCAGCATAGAAATTGCAGGTCCTAGCTTTCATGCTCCTTAAGGAACTTTGATAGCTCAGACTGATACTAACATACCTTCCCAAAAGCTAACTCAGGAAACTCTAAAAAGATGTCTAGGGTATGATTTGACAAGAGAGATACATTTTGCAACAACAAACACCCTCCTGATAAAGGAGACCCTTCTTAATTACCTCAATGCATGGATTATCTAGAATGTGCGAGGTATTAATAATGTCTCAAGAAAAAGGAGCTCTATCACTATTGGAAGAATAATCATAATAAGCTTTGGCGAATTGTGGAAACGAGAGTTAACGAACAAAACTCAATCAAAGTGGCGTATCAAATAATTCTTAATAAGAACACCCTACATAACTATCAGGATTTACTGGATGGATAGGCTGGGATCCAAATTATTACATGATTCTCACATATACTCTACTTCTAAAGTTATACACCGTCACATTACTACCACTTCTAGTAACCTTAAGTGGCTCCTTACTTTAGTATATGGATTCAACACCGTAGAGCAAAAAACAATCCCTTTGGGAAGTTAAATAGAGAATAACAAAGGTGTCTCAGAGCCAAGACAGAGATCTCATGATTCTAATGTTGTTTTCCAGAGATATAACATATATGGGGCTCATGTCACAACTATATATATATCAGCTATTTCACTGAGTGCATACAAGATATATCGATGCATCGACTATCATGGAAGGGATACTATTATACATGAAGCAATAAACAACTGGGAACAAGTAGAAACAATAGCATAATTGATGAGTATTTGGGAACTCAGAATGATGATGCATGGGAACATGTAGTTACTATGCATGATCTTCCTCAAAGCTCGGATAATTTTGCATGCTACTCAAAGTGGAAAGGGTTATATGGAGGGCCAAACATTTCTTTAAATTCTTTAATGTTTGAGCTGATCATTCAATTACTCCCTAATTTTCACAAAGAATGACCTGGTTTGACTTGACACGGAGTTTAAGAATATAAAGAAGACTTTTGAATCCTGTGGTCCTAAATTAAAGTTAGGTCAAATGTACAGAATTTCCCTTTGATCTTTTGGCCTTACACATGCCACGTGGAAAGCTGGAATTAAAATATTACCCAAAAAGAAAAGAGGTGATTCTTTTTTAAACAAACTAAAAAATAAAGAAGGCCATTCTTTTTAAACGAAGGGAGTATATATTGTAGCATCAGTCAAGAATCAACAGTGTCCAAAAGAGAGGATAGCTAAAGTGTGGGCAATACTCAAAGCTCTCAAGCCTGTGTTTGAGAGACTAATTAATGAAGAATTCTTGAATATTACTTAAAAGATCACCCACGCTGGAATGGATATTGCCATATAGTCTCACAATGCGCAGTAATATGGAAGAAAGTGACCTGAGAAAGAAATGAAGAGTATGCTGGATAAAGCTAGGAGATATCAACAATAAATACTTTTCTTTGATGATGAAGGAGATTAATACAAGGAAAAAGTATGTAGGAGGTTAAATCAATTACAGAGGTCAATATGACTAATTCGGACAACATAAAAAAGTATGGTATGCACTTCTACAAGTGAATTATGGGAACAACCAAACAAATTCTTCATGGTATCAACATACAGGTAATGTAAAAGGGTCCAACTATTTATCATGCTCAAGGACTGCAGTAATGGAAAAATGTAACACAAATAGGAAGTATATAAATCATTGAAAGCAATAGGAAATTATAAATCTCCTTGAGTAGATTGATACGATACATATTTCCTTAAAAGATCATGTGGAACTATTATAGAGGACATTTGTGATTTTTGATGAACTTTGCCTTCATACTATATTCATTATGTGGATTTTAGAGTGTGTGCAAATTGTTCACTATCAAATCATAGTAAATGGTTAGCCTACTTAACCTTTTGATTCTGCTAAGATACTTAGACAAGGAGCCCCTATCTCTCGACGTTTGCTCGTTATTGCTATCATTCTAAGTGCTCAAAACTTTGTATTATTCACCTATGTTTTGCATGTGATATTTTGTTGTTTTTAAGAGGTGATCACACTTGTATTGCTGTCCTATACAAATGCTTCAAACAATTTTCTCAAGCCTCTGGTCTGCAAGCAAACATTGGTAAGAGCTCTTGCTACTTTTGTGGCATCAATGAACAAATACAAGAGAGCTTATTACTGCAGTTTTGTTTTACCCTTAGGGAATAACAATTTACATATCTAGGAATGCCACTATCCACAAAGAAGATGTCTCTCGGCAAATGGCCTTCTTTTATTGATAGAATTGTAGCAAGAAAGTCTTCTTGGACTACAAAAAAGCTTTCTTATGCCGGTAGAACACAACTAGTTTAATGATTCCTGTTTTGAATCAAGGTTTATTGTCTCAATTGTTTATAATTCTTGTCAGATCATAAATCTTATTGAAGGATACTACAGAATCTAATCTGTTCAAGAACCCGCACTATTAGGAAAAAGGACATAATAGCATTGATTAATATGTTCCTTCCAAAGATGGCGTGTGGACTAACTACTATTAAACTACAAATATGGATCAAGAAAGTAGTAGAAAAGAAATGTTGGGATCTAGCTAATAAAGCTGATAAGCTTGGGATCAGATGGATTAAGAATTTCTACATCAAGAACCATCATATCATATCAGCTTCACTACCACAACATGGTACTTGGATGGTTAAAAATATTATAGTAGCCAGGAGTCTACTTGACCAATCTCAATTGCTCGGACATACTAATGTTACCATCACAATTGCTCGGACATACTAATGATCTACCAATAACTTATTTACAGAGAGATAGAGTTCGTTGGAAAGATATAATGTTTGCAAATGCATTTAGACTTAAAGACAAATTAAGGCTTTTGTTGAAATTGCAAAATAGACACGTGAATACTGGTAAATTAACATCATGGGACATAGAGGATGACCAGAAGTTTAAACTTTATTAAAGAGTTTTGAAGTTTAGAGATCACCTTTTGGAATATTGTCACGTCACTCAAAGCATGTTACACAGATTACAAAATTGGATGAACATATCAATATATCAAGCTACAACATGGGAACAACATTCCGATTTGATTATTCAGAACACAAAAGGCAAGACTTATAATGCTCAACTCCTCAGATTGGTGTATGCTAAATTTTTTCATAAAATGTGGATGGAGAGAAATCAGAGAACGTTTGAAGATAAACATAAGTGGTGGATAGTAATAGTAAAGTACATAGCCTAGTTGATAGGAGAAGTACCTCATGTCATTGTTTTAGTTTTGGTTCTTGAATGTTCTCTTGTTGTTCAAAGAAGAGAGATATTGTGGCGCAATCTACAGATGAAACATAGTACATTCGAGCTTCCAAAGTTGTGAATAAAGCCCTTTGGATTCGCAAGTTGCTGGAAGATTTGCACTTCAAGCTAAGGAAGAGCACTAAAATCTTTGTTGATAATCAAGCTGCATTTTTCAACTGAAAATAATTCTTTTTCACATGGAAAAAGAAAAAACATCAAGATCAACCTTTATTTCTTGAGAGAGATGCAAAAGAATGTAGACATAGACTTACTGAAATAAAAAAACTAATATTCAAAGTGCTGATATTTTAACTAAGGCCGTACCTAGATCAAGATTTGATTTTCATAAAAGAAGACTTGGGGTTTCTACTCTTGAAACAAGGAGGAGTGTTAAAAGTGGTGCCTCAAAATCTAGAGATTAGTTTGGCCTTATGTTGTATTAGTACACAACTTTAAAATAGGATTAAGTTAAGATTAATAAGGATGCAGTGTTGGGAATAATTTGATTAGTTAGTTGCTACATTTTAGGCTTATGTTATTAGAGATAATACTAGCTTATTTTACCCATTTTCTTTAGATTTTGATGTTACGAGTCTATGTATATGTATTGTAGTCATTATTTAAATAAACCAATACAACGTAACCTTGTTGTCTTTTCTTACTTTCTTTGTCAATATCTTTTTTTCTCCTACACTAATCCATTATGAATTTAACAATAGGTTCCATGAGTATATATATTCAATAGGTTTTACTATTGTTTTAGTTATGATTTGGATTTCTTATTTAGGTTCAGCACCAATGTATGTGATTAGAATTAAGGTTCAGCTCCTCCACAACCAAGGGTTACAGAGAGGACCAAGAAGTCATTTAAGGTTTTACTTCGCCCTTAATTTCTCCCTAGTGATAGAGAAACGAGCAACTATTCAGTTTTCTTGATTATATTCATGTTTTGAGTATTTAATCACTTGAAGTGAATCCTAAGTGCATAAGGTGAAATTGTACTCTCCTTCTTGCATAAAAAATGATTGATAATGAAGTTTAAAATTAATAATTGATAATGAATTATAAAATTGATGTGAAATGAATAAACAAGAGAAATGTGATGAAATGAGAATTGAAAATGACTATTGTTAATGAGTGTTATTGAATACATTAATTTTTACAGATGAATAATTTATATTTAATTCTTTTGGATTAGAGTGGCTTATCTTCCCGTGTGTACCCCATTTCGTCAATAAGAAAAAATCTTATAAAATTGAATAAAAATTATTTTAAAATGTAGTACAAACTTAACCCCAATAAATCTATCTTACTATTTTATTCCTTTAAAAAACAAGGGTGAAATTATAACATTATAATATTAGATCAATTTGTGCATCACTTTAAAACAATGAATCATAAACCTTCCAAATATAATTTATACAAAAGCACAATATGTCGAATGAAATGAATTTGACTCATTTAATATAAGGTAATCAAACTTAATCATTGTAGGACAATATAGAAGTCATATTTAATATTATAACCTTATGAATTCATTTTTCTCAAACACCTTTTTAGTATTTCTAAGTAAAGTGAAGATGTCAAACTTGCTATCCATTCTATTATTAATCCCAAATCACAGATACACTAATTGGAAAAAAATATACTAATCATCAAAATCTTACGAACAAATAATAGAAGATGGAAAAAGAGGAGAAAAGAAGGAACTTTACCGTAGGAGTACGTAGAAATGCAGTGAAAGAACCCTACATGATAAATTTGTATTTGGTAATGGTATATATTGATTTAGCAGCAAGTCTTCATATTCTTTAATTTAAGATTAAGGGGGGGGGGGGGAGAGAGAGAAATATTCAAAAAACAAATAAGTTTCATGGTATAAGAACTCAAATGTTTTCAATAAAAAAAATTGAAATAGAAATGAAGAAAAAGAAGAAGAAGACCATCTTAAAATTAAAACATCAATAACCTGGAGATTCAAAATGGAATAAAGAATGTGATCATATCATGAAATTTACAGTATCTGTATACATCAACCCTGCTCGACAACAAAATTAAATCAGCATTGTTAAACAAGAAATATAGATATCAAATATAATTAAATGTTCATAAAAATTTCAATACAGACTGTCAAATTATTTTACTTATGTGATCTTCAAATTGAAGTATTTCGTGTGCACAACAAATCTAATCTTATTTGCGCTTGTGTACAACAATCCCTTCATAAGATTGAAAAAGGAATTCCTTCAAATAGCCTCTAACCTTTGTTTGTAATACCCATATTTTCCAACAATTTCATATCAAAACTGAATATATGTTTCTAAATACCTAAAACTCTTATGTTAAGTTTTTTTTTTTAAAAAAAAAGACAAGTTCTTAATAAAAAAAATTTAAGAACAAAACTCCAAGAATTGAACAAAACATTAATAGAGGAAATGAAAAGGAAGTTCAAAATCAAAATACGACTCACTATTTTGGCTTACAAACGACTGTAAGATCAATTGTGATTTTTTAACTTTTGTTTAAAAGATATTACCCACATTACATGGACTTTTGGACTTCTTATTAAAAGTGGAAAAAGCAGGTTATTTTTTACCTTAAAAATGGTAATAGAGTCATTTAATTTTATATATGGGCATTTTGGTATTTAAACTTTTCATTTGTCAAGTCTTCCCATTTATTTTATGAATCAAAGTTACCAAATTTTATTTTGTTCGGTTTAAAAGGTGTGAATGGAAAATGAGGAGTTGCGACTTTTATGAAAAATTATGACTTTTATGAAAAATTGTGACTTTTATGAAAAGTTGTGACTTTTATGAAAAATTATGACTTTTATGAAAATTTACGACTTGTATGAAAAGTTGGGACTTTTATGAAAGGTGACGACCTTTCTGAAAGATTGTGACTTTTTCAAAGGTTTATGACCTTTCCGGTAAGGCGCACTAACAACCTTTTCGCCCTATCCTTTATTTTCTATAAATTGAGGGATTTCATCTCATTTTATATATATAGAATTTTCTGGACTTCTTCAACTACTAATAAATCTAGTATTCTAAGTGTACTCTACTGCCGTTGTGTGGATCGCGACACCAGCATTTCGGGTATCACTACACCAGTGATTGATATCATTCTATCCTGGGAGGATAAATTCCAAATCAAACCTCGGATACTAGAGGAGAATAATTTCCTTAAGGGGACACTGTGCATTCAGTGGGCTTGATCTTCTATTTTTCCAGATTCTGGTATGTGTTATAGATTTTATATTTGTGAATTGTTTTTCTATTCTTCAGTTCTTCATTGGTTCATTAAAACTTACGTAACTTCATGTTTCTGCAAAGTTTGTTGGAATCAGTAAGATTCTTTAAACATAAAGTGACAACAATTCTTCTTTAAGAAAAATATTTTGTATATTTTTAAATTTGTTTCTGATTCTAGTTTCTCTACTAGTTTTAATTTTCTAGTTGTGAAAATCTTCTTAAACTTTGTTGTATCTTACCAAATTCTTAAAATTTTTGTTCTAAGTATCTTAGAAATACGAGATGAAAAACAATCTTAAGGAAATTATTATACTATTGGTGTTTCTTGTATTGTACTAATTGGAGAAACAAATCATGGAAGTAGAATGTTAATGCATTACTTCTCTAGATTTGAGTGCTTTAGTCGAAGTGAGAATGTACAGAAAAAAATTGGCGGTATTCCGGTTAAAGATTACACCAAGTAACCTTCTTATTATTTTTTCTATGGAGGAAAATAGTTTCTAAGACTTAACAACTTTGATCTTTTATTATGTGTATCTTTGGAAAAAGTTATGCAAATTGTATGTTTTCTCAATGAATTTTCCTTGGAAAATAGTGTTGCCTTAAAAATTCACTAGTTTGCAGAATGAGATATGCATATTTTTGTTTGATAAACTAGTATGTAAGAAATGTTATAGTTGAAAGACTATTAAAACATATGTATGTGATAATCTAAGAATATGTTTTATTATGTTGGGAGAGAAAAAAACTTTTGTAGTTTTGTGCTCCTTGTTAATTTGATTATGTCTGATTGTTTTGGACTAAAAACTTTTTTAGTTTTCTACTCTGAATAAATTATACTATTCAAACTTCACCTACTAAGTCTGTGTTGTACTTTTTATTTTCTATAAGTTTCATTGTTATATAGAAACAATCTAAAATACTAAGTGGTATGTCCAGCTGTGATACAAGAAAAAGACCAGTGACTTAGAGTTTGTAAGTTTGTGCCTCTATGGAATGAACTTTGACACTATGTAAAGATTGTCAAGGAGAATTTAAACTCTATAATATTTTGTAGAATAATATTTTCAAAAGAGACTTCATACTACCAATGACATTTTGATAGTCCGAAAAAATATGTGGAAAAACTATTTTAAAATACTTGAAGTTATATTTTGGAGATCACATTTAAAATGTGGGGGTTATATTATTATGATTAGACTTGGTGTCTAATTTAATGTTGGAGCAAAAGATATGAAATTCAATGATACTTTTGTATTATATTAGACCCACAAAATTCTTGGAGTATATTTGATATTGTGGTTGTTGAGTTTCTCTATTACTAGTATATGGTGTGACTAGTATGAAAGTACCAAACTATATATACTTGTTCAAAATAATTGTCTTTTATGAAAAAGTGTCACTTAAATGTTGTGATTTTTCATCTAAAGATATGTCTATTATAATAAAAGTATTTGCATAGACATGACTATTGGTGAATAGTCATTTGTTATGTGTTTGTAAAAGAAATATTTGGACTATATTGCCTTTATTGGACCCAATGAAACTTTGTTCATGGGTAGTTCTATAACAATTAAATTGAAAGTTACGGAAAGGTCCTTCTGAAAAGGACATTTGACAAGGTGATGACTCTAAACAATGTTTGTATCACACAAAATTGAAAGAAATAGGAACAAAATATTAGTGAGAAAAAAGCGTCCTCGCGAAGAGCTTTTTCAACTTAATATTTTTTATTTGTTCTTACTTGCTTGAGTCAAAGTTAGTGACATGAGTACTTGGGGCATGTCAATTACAAAACCTTGGAAGGAAAACTGATCAACTTAGAAGTTTTGTTTAACTTTGAGAGCAATAAATAAAAATATCAAGCTTTGGTGGAATCTAAGTATACTGAGCATTCTTAAAAATATGTTGAAAGAAATTCCAATCCCGTAGAATTGATTTACACTGACATTTGTGATATAAAGTCAACACCAACTCATGGTCAGAAAAAGTATCTCGTTACTGCAAAAGGGAACAACAAAAAGTTGTCTTTTAAGAAAGAAAACAATTTGTTTGTTCAAGAAACAATTTATTCCATATGAGAAATGAAAAGGGACGAAATCCAACTTGAAGTATTTGAAAGTGTGGGGGTCTCTAGTCAAAGTCCTAGTTCCTATTCCTAAAAGGATTGAAATAGGACCTAAGACTGTGGACTGTATAATTAGACTTGAGTAGTCTAGTGAAAGGACTAAACGACATTGAAAAGAACAAACGGAGAATGTACTTAATAAAGAGATGCAGAGGAGTAGTAAATGTCAAGTGACATATAATTCCTTCGAATATGATTTTGTAACATTTCTTGTGTCTTATGTAGACGCATCCTTTGGAAAGATTGTGTCAATAGTGAGATTGATCCAATCTTGAGCAACCATATTGGAAGTTAATTGATCTTCATCAAGAAAATAAACCTTTGGGTTCAAAGTGAATCTTTAGAAGAAAAATAATAGTTGTTGGAACTGTTGACAAATATAAAGCAAGACTTTGTGTCAAAGGCTTTAGACAAAAAGTGTCATGCCCCGAGCTACCCCCAAGATGCGGACATGAGACCTAGGACCACAAGTGATCTCAAGCTAACCCTGCTGGCATGATCATAAGCATACTAAAGAATATAAATTGATGCGGAAGCTAATTCATAATTTATAATGAAAAGATGGGGAATACCCATATGCTAAAACTGAGATAATATGAAAACTGATGAGTTTAATACAAAAAAGTTACTAACTCAATACTAAGCTGAAACTAACTATGTCTGAAAATAACCTCTAAACTGACTAGAAATGCTAGAACATGCCCCTGCTAAGTCAAGTAAAAACTGAAACTAAAAGACTAAATACTGAAAAGAAAATCATGACTATTGTTCTCGGAGAATGAGGACTCACCACTGAGTCTGCTGAATAGGAGATCGGAAATCGATCTAAGCGCGATCTGGATGTTGAGGACCTGAACCTACATCACGAGAAGATGTAGCTCACGTATGCGTCAGTACATGAAGGTACTGAGCATGTAGGATAGAGTAAAACTGAAATAAAACATAACTAAACAAGCACAAAAGCAAGTATAGTAATCTAAACATGATATACTGAATGTTGAGGTAACTGAATGCAATGACCAGTTTATAACATGCTGAAACTGAATTAAATTGTGGGAGCTACTAATAACCGATAATAAAATCACATGAGCTAAATATGGAGTCTGATGTATACGCCCCATCGAGAGGACCCAATATACCTTGCCAGAGGTATAAAGGCATGCTGGCGTGATCAATGAACTAATGCCCACAGAGGGGACTTACAACCTACTTTGCTAGTAGTTCTGGGACTATTTGGGTATGCTGAACCCTAGTACAACTCAGTATTATGCTACTCCCAATGAATTAAGTGATTAATACATTATGACTGAATTTTTGTATTGTACTGGATAGCTCAAAACTGAACATGCAAAATGATAGTGCAATTATTAATCTGATAATTATACATTAATAACTGAGGCATGTATATCTGAAGTAACTGAATATCTAACCTAGCATGTGTAACTCAAGAACTAAAGAAATACACGGGTAGGGTTCTGAATTTCATGCGATAAATTGAATAATAACTTTACAATCTGATTTGGAACATATAACTAATTAATTCATGAAGTTCTGTTGAAGTTCTAGAAGCCCTAGGTTTAATCATGATATGTGAATCAAGAATCTGACAGAAAATTAGGAATTTAATGGATGAAAGGAACCCACTAGTGAAATTCCACATACCTAGTAATGAAATCCATGGAGAAATATTTTGATTACAGGGCTGGAGCTGCTGGAACCTTGCTGCGATCTTGAACTAGGGTTCTTGACCTTTTTCTCCTTTCTTGCTTCTAATTTTCTAAGTTTTGATTTATGATTTTGACTTTGGTAAGTTCTTGTTATGCTTTTAGGCTTAAACTGACTAAAATATGATGATTTAGGGTTAACACGACGTATCTTATGGTTTAAATGAAGTGGGAAAAGACCAAAAGACCCTTGAGTTAGTTGTTGTCGGACCAAACGACGACCTGGACTGACGGGCCATCGTTCAATCGACGGTCCGTCGTTTGGGTCAGTATGTTGGGTCTGTTCGACATGCCTTTACTAAAATGGTCATAACTTTTTACTCGGAGTTCTAATTTTAGCAAAGTCGGTGGCTATGGAAAGCTAATTCAATTATTAATCTTTTGATAGTTCATGGGACACCTAATTATTTTTGTGCTAATAGTAATGACCATTTGAAGTTGACCCAACAACATTTTCCCCCTAAATGTCTGCTAATTTTCACCTACGATCACACCTACGGACCATAGATCGAATGACGCTCCGTGATGGTCAATCGTGGTTATTGTCAGAGGCTGGTGTAAATGGGTGTTGATCGACGGACACAGACTACGGACCCTTGTTTGACTTACGGACCGTAGGTCTGTCCGTGGATCGAGACTTAGCCAATTTTTCTAAACTGAGTTTTGGGAGAGTTTCAGTCACAAACGACAGATGTGCAGTACGGGCCGTAGATCAGACTACGGTCCATCGATAGTAATCGTCGACTGCACCTGCAGATTTCTGAAAATCTGATTTTTCCTGTGCTTTCGATACGGGGTGTTACAAAAACAAGGTTTGATCTTGTCGATATATTTACTTGTTAGTAACTAGAATTACATCCATTTGGATGCTAAAATTATTAGTTGTGGTATATGACCTCCAAATTCATCAAATGAAAATGAAAAAAACTTTCCTAAATGTAGAATTTGAGGAAGAAATTTACATGGAACAACCCGAGGGTTTTGTGGTTCTTGGTAAATAAAAGAAAGTGTGCGAACTTGTTAAGTCACATTATGGACTAAAAGAAGCACCCAAACAATGACATAAGAAATTTGACCAAACCATGTTGGCAAATAGATTTAAGAATGGTTGAAGTGATAAATGTGTTCACATTAAAATCACAAGGTCATTATTTTTTGTATATTTGTGATATGTTGATCATCAATAGAGACACTAATGACATAAATTCTACTAAACGTATGCTAGAAAACAAGTTTGGAATGAAAATTTTTGGAGTTGCTAATGCGATCTTAGGTATAAGAATCCTTAGAGCTCCATAATGTTTAACATTTTCATGGTCTCATTGCATTGTAAAGGCATTTGACTATTCAAATATTTGAATTTTAATATTGTCAAGTCTCCAATAAATGTGAGTTTTTCATTTCAAAAGACTGAAAGTGAAAGTGACTCACAATTGAAATGTGCTAGAGTATAGGGAAATATGTTGTATATCTTTATGTGTGCGCGATCACATATAGCATTCGCTATTAATAAACTGAATTTGTTCACAAGTGATACCAATCAAATTCATTAGTTGACAATAAATATAGTTTTGGAGTATTTAAAAATTACTTAAAATTATGCCTTCCATTATAACAATATCCAGCAGTATTGAAAGGATATATTGATGCAAATTTGATCACCGAAAAAATGAAGTAAAATTCAAGAGTGGAAATATATTTACTCTTGGAAGATATGTTGATCATCAATAGAGACACTAATGACATAAATTCTACTAAACGTATGCTAGAAAACAAGTTTGGAATGAAAAAGTTTGGAGTTGCTGATGCGATCTTAGGTATAAGAATCCTTAGAGCTCCATAATGTTTAACATTTTCATGGTCTCATTGCATTGTAAAGGCATTTGACTATTCAAATATTTGAATTTTAATATTGTCAAGTCTCCAATAAATGTGAGTTTTTCATTTCAAAAGACTGAAAGTGAAAGTGACTCACAATTGAAATGTGCTAGAGTATTGGGAAATATGTTGTATATCTTTATGTGTGCGCGATCACATATAGCATTCGCTATTAATAAACTGAATTTGTTCACAAGTGATACCAATCAAATTCATTAGTTGACAATAAATATAGTTTTGGAGTATTTAAAAATTACTTAAAATTATGCCTTGCATTATAACAATATCCAGCAGTATTGAAAGGATATATTGATGCAAATTTGATCACCGAAAAAATGAAGTAAAATTCAAGAGTGGAAATATATTTACTCTTGGAAGAGGATAAGTCTCTTGGAAATATTTCAAAAGAGACATGTATCGCTAGCTCTACAATGATCTCTGAGCTAGGTGCTCAAGATATGATCGGTGAATAAATTAAAAGACTCCAGAATTTCTTGATAGATATTCTTTTTTTTGCGCAAACCATTGGTATTAGTATACATACTCTTTGATAGTCAACACGTAATAGGTAGGGCATGGAGCATGATGTATAACGAAAAGTCTCGTCATATAGTACATAGACATGATACCGTTAGAAAACTACTCTATAGTAGAATTATCAGAATTGACTATGTAATGTCAAAGGAAAATGTGTCGGATCCACTTTTAAAAAGGCATAACTAGAGAGAAAGTTTAAAGATCATATAAGGGAATAGATTTACGGTTTAGGACAAGTAATCATGGCGGTAACTCTATCTAGTAGACTGGAGATCCCAAGAGCTAGATTCAAGGAGAAAAATAAAGTTGTGAATGAAGATTCGGCATTATCAACCAACTCAATACATTCTCATAATGAAGACAATGCTCAGGAACAAGGATATAACATTAAGTCTTGGTAATGAGTCAATAAAGCTTAATGGTTTTAATGATTTGCCAAGTTTGGCAGAGTTGACCAAATAGTGTATATATACGATAACACAGTTAGAAATCACCTTTGTGAGTGTGAAGTGTAAGCCGCTTCAAAGAGAATCATTGTCAAAAGTCTAATCTCTATACACTCATGAAACCAAGAGGTGTTCATGGATGAAACAAAAACAACCCTAAGAACCATAAATGGTAAAGGGTTAATTTTGTGACATATGGTTGTCTAGGAATACACCAAAGCTCGACGGTTCAAAGATATGACATCTACCGATTGACCGAGTATATCCGACATATGTCCAGTACGAAAAGTCCATGGGGAAACCTACTTATCTCGATGGAATTAATTCTCGCTTGTAAAGTACACATACTTGTCCATTTTTTTTCTTGGAGTCATTACCCATTCATGCGGGGGATTGTTGGGTTTAAAAGGTGTGAATGAAAAATGAAGAGTTGCGAATTTTATGAAGAGTTGTAACTTTTATGAAAAGTTGCGACTTTTATGAAAAGTTGTGACTTTTATGAAAGGTGACGACCTTTCTAAAAGATTGTGACTTTTCCGAAGGTTTGTGACCTTTCCGGTAAGGCACAATAAGAACATTTTCGCACTACCCTTTGTTTTCTATAAATTGAGGGATTTCATCTCATTTTATATATAGAGAATTTTCTGGACTTCTTCTACTACTAATAAATCTAGTATTCTAAGTGTACTTTAGTGTCATTGGTGGCTCGCTGACACCAACGTTTTGGGTATCAATACACTGCTGATCGAGATCATTCTATCCTTGGAGGAAATATTCCAAATCAAACCTCGGATACTAGAGGGAAATAATTTCCTTAAGGGGACAGTGTGCATTCACTGGCTTGATCTTTTTCTATTTTTCCAGATTCTGGTATGTGTTACAGACTTTAGATTTGTGAATTGTTTTTCTATTCTTATGTTCTTCATTGGTTCATTAAAACTTACGTAACTTCGTGTTTCTGCAAAATTTGTTGGAATTAGTAAGATTCTTTAAACAGAGATTGACAACAATTTTTCTATAAGAACAATATATCGTATATTTTTAAATCTGTTTCTGATTCTAGTTTCTGTACTTTTTTTACTTTTCCAGTTGTGAAAATGTTCTTAAACATTGTTGTGTCTTACAAAATTATTCAAAGTTTTTTTTTAAGTATTTTAGAAATACAAGATGAACAACATATTGATGGATTGGAATACGTGCTCCACTTCAAAGATGATTAGTAGCTGCAATCGTTCAAATTTAAAACATGAACAATTAAAAGGGGAAAATAGAACCAAAGCAACTAATTATCCAAGTTGTTTTACTAAAAGCAATACAATTTTTTATATTATTAATGATATTTTCATAATATAAGTAGAAGATGCAATATAACTTCTAGTTCAAAGGAAAAAATTCTTCTAGTAATAATGCAACTTTAAGTAATGGAAAATACAATTTTGGCGGATACAATAAGCCTTAAATGTAAGTATATTATCATTAAAGGAGGAAATTTAAAAGATCTATAAATAAAAATCAGCTTCATACAAAGAAAAAGGGAAACTCATCCCTTTCTACATTGATGTAAGCCCTTTTCTTTTTAACATCTTGAGAGTGATTAGACAAGGTCTTACCCCTTTTGCTTCGGCCTTCGTATGGTTGGTTTTTGTAGAAGATGTATTAGCTCTGTAAGTTCAATTGGATCATTCGGCCACATTTGATTATTATTTCCTTAATATATGATATCACAAAGTATTGAGTTAGTATTTGAAGTAAAAAGTTATGAGTCCTAAACTGGACATTATTGTTTATCTCGGTAATTGGTTTTTCTACTCCTATTGCATTATGCCTTCGCTTCCAGATTCAATTTGATTTTACTGCTTTTATATGTGGATATTTGAGTTGTGCTTAGTGCCCTATCTATTACTGCACATGTAACGAGAGTTGCTAATAAAACCAGAAGTATTAATAACTAGAGAATAACATTGATACAACTAGTTTGTCAATGTCCTTTTATACTCAGCTAGTATGTGATGAAATTACCTAGTAAAAGGAATGTAGTATGTTCAAACTAGTTTGTCAAAGTCCTTCTGTACTTAATCATGATCTCCATATGCAATTAGGTATTAATTCTCAGTAAATCATTTTGTCATATTTCTATTTCAATTAATCTATCTCGCATTATTTTAATGCAAATGTAGATAAAAAGAAAAGTGATACGATGATCCCAATGTTATTATTGTATTTCTAACGTAAAATAAATTAAAAAGTTCCTTTTTGTGAATTTCATTATGCTAGTATCAGTCACGTGTGTTGCGTGTGTATCAATATTATGGGATAATAACTTATATTATTATGAAGGAATATTAAGGTAAATCAACAGCGAGATGTGTACCTCGTAATTCGCAGCAGAAGTCATCGATTTGTTTCTTTGATAGGTTGGTGCTCAAGTTCGTCTTTGAATCACTAGGAAACAAAGATTTGTGTTCACAAACTAGAAGTCTGCTTTGTGGGTTGATGAATTTGTCTGAGAAACTCAATTCTTTGTTTCTTGACTGATCGCTTGATTTTTGGTTTTTCTGTTTCACACACTTTCCTCTCTGTTTTTCATGTTTCACCTTTCGATGAAAATACTCCCACTAGGAGTGTTGTAAGAAGGGGAAGAATAGTAACAATTATCCTTTAAAAGAATTTATCCAAACTAATTAATTAACTAGTTAATTAATTAAATAGATAAGACATTAAAATAGATAAGGTCGGTCCACATGGGTGACCCACGACCCAAAACTTACATCTCCCACTTTGCACATGGTGGACAAGACCCAAGTAAACATGATATCAATAAGACACACAATTCTTACGAGAAATAGTTCGTGTGACATGTGAGCATGAAGAGCTTACCTTTAAGGTTTTTCAAGCCCTACATAAGAATCAACTGACATGTGGAAAGAATTCACTATTATTTTAAGGAAACTATTACTCACAATATCCCAGACTTCATTCACTACTTCAGTAGTTACTTATTCGATCCCTCAAACTCTTAAACAGTTGATCTCGAGTGCATGTTTAACTTTATACACGCAATTACAATCGTGTTTAATATCTGGTTTATGTATACAAGTTTAATTGTTCATTTAATCATCTTCCCTTTCTACTCGAATCTATTTGTTTCATATCAACTGCTTTCATAGACATGTACTGCATTGACGAATCATTCATGGCTATTAGTAATATGATAAAGTAGCAACACCGATTGAAACTTCAAGAAACGACAAAAGGTCAAAGGGTATTTCATTAAAAATTCATTTTACCTTTTCTGGGTCTCACACAATGAAGAAGCATGAAATATTCTTTCATTGACCCATTGATCGCTAGGCACACATGTTATTCTAATGTTTGAATTATGTTATATTATATGTAATTGATGGTTTCCCTATATTTTTATGATGCTACCCCCACGAACCCATGAAACTCTTATATTACTCAAGTGTAATTTATGATGTGGGTCTTTGTTGATGAAAGAAGAATGTTATGAAATAATGCTTGTTGTGATTGAGTTAGTTGAGTTACAAATTTATCCATTTCTAATTCTTGAATTCTAGATGTGATGATTGGACGAGAGTTTTAAACCTCAAGGAGGTAAAGTATGAGATTATGTATTTTCTATAATATCTATGCAATTGTTTTAATGATGATTTGA
This sequence comes from Solanum sitiens, assembly GCA_016801875.1. Classification (NCBI taxonomy): domain Eukaryota; kingdom Viridiplantae; phylum Streptophyta; class Magnoliopsida; order Solanales; family Solanaceae; genus Solanum; species Solanum sitiens. The sequence continues at coordinate 840,935 of JABWTJ010000130.1, read as the reverse complement.
GAGTAAAGTGTCAAGTTTCTTGTTGATGTTTTTGTGTTGTTGAAATGACTTTCTCATAATACACATTGAACATAATGTTAAAGAGTTCTCACATAATAAAGATTAACAAGTTGGAAAGAATATCTCACCTAATTAAATCAAAGCCGTAAGATTCTGCATCCTAGATGTCCAGTCAACAGCTGCGCCTCAACGCATTTCGGGGAGAACCGCACAATCCTATCCTATCCGAGTCCGAGTTTACCCCTTGCACTTCGGACAGCCGTCCGTAGCATCATAAGGAGGACCCCCCTTTCGAGGTACAAAAAGAGTACGGTACATAGGGGGTTGGTCTTTCTCAACGTGTTGTATAGCACGAAAAAACCGACCGAAAACCTAAACCGCTTGACTGACCCCTTCATAGTCCATTCATTAAGGTTGGATGGCTGGAACCAATTAGAAGTGTGCTTATGACAGTCTGACTTTTGAACGACTAAGCAACTACTAAGCTCCCGCCCACCCCAACTAATTAGGGTAAAGTGTTCATTCATACCTTCAACAGTCTTATTTTTTTGCGTGTCTACTATTTATTTAGGTGCGCATTGATAACTTCCTTTCTTTGGATGACAAGAACATGGATGGTTATAGTTTCTCACGCACGGTCTAAAGAGTTGAGATAATGATGTATCTTTAATAGGTAGAACAAGGGCACCCATTCCTGTTAAAATCTAAAGAGTTGACTTAATGAATCACCTTGACTTGGTAGTCCAAGGGCACCCTTTCATGAGTAACTTAAAAGAGAAATTCTAATGATGTACCTTGAAACTGTAGACCAAGGGCACTTCTTCATAAGTAATGATGTTAATAGAGAATTAAGTACTCCATGCAAATTTATTGCTTATCACCAAGTGGATATTGTGTGAGGTTGAAGCTCTCCCATAGTAAGGTCAGGTTTCTAGAAGAAACCTCTTGAGATGGAAGCTCTCCCATAGAAAGGCTGGGATTCACGTAACAATCACATTATCCGATAAACTACGTTCCCCCGTAAGATATTAGCTAGTTGATAGACCTAAGCTATGAGTTACAGTTTATACATTTTCCAAGTAGACGAACCCATTTCGGTGTAGGAGTCACTGGATTCCATGTTAAAGTTCACATGGTCTCAAGATTATTAAGGAGTATATGCCACATGAACAAGAAGTTCAATAACGAACTAAGGAATGCTTGAATAAGTATCCCGTAAATGTTTAAACGCTTTAATGATTTTTCTAGCTTGCATTGAAAGATTATGATGGTCTAAGTTGTTTACTTAGCATGAGTGAGATTTATGGGGTTTTGTTCATGCATTGCATAAGTACTCCTTTAGGGTATTTATGAATTGTTTCTCGTACGTTATGATGATGTTTAAATTTGGTATATTACATTCTTTCAAATGAAATATCTATTTCGTATGTGTTCAATATTGTATGTAGGACTATCGTACTTAGTGCATTTTTATACTAACTCCTACTTTTCCTGCATTTTCCCCAAGTGTAGGGTCCAGTTCTCAAGGTAATCCTCATTGTTTTGATGTTGCATTCATGATGGGATGCTAGTCTTCAGTCTTTACTTTCATAAGGTATCTAGATCGTCATTCGAGGATAAATGTTCCCAAGATGGGGATATTGTAAAGACCTGGAAATTAGTAGGCTACACTAAAGCTTAAATATTAGGTTTAGAGTCAAGGAGGTGGGCAAGTGCGAAGGGAGAGGACTAAGGTAGTCCAATCTCAACTAGAAACTGCCCTAGTGACAATGACCACCACCTTGACTCGTGGTACGAATCATTGAACGACCCAGGGTGAACGTCACGGCTCGTGGGTAGGCTCTTGGAGGATAGTTAGGTGTGTGAGAATGGAAAGGAAGTGGTAAGGAAGTGCCTCTTGGCCCACGAGATGGACCACGACTCGTGGCAAGCACCACGGCTCATGGAGTCCCTCGTGAAGTTACCTTGGGCTTGTGGAATAAAGGCACAAGTTTCCTAGAAACTACCTCAAGTCAATGGAGGGTAACACAACTCGTGGTCTTGATCACAGCTTGTGGAGCCCCTCATGCCAGATTGGCAACTCACTTAAAGTGAGTGGTGTTTTGGGAAATTATGGATTAAGTCTATCAAAGTGAAGTCGATTTGGGGAAGTGTAGGATAACTATATAAGTCATGATAAGTCAAAATTCACCAAAATTCAACTCATTATTTCCAAAATCCAATCAATTCTCAAAATACATTCTTTAAAAAAATTCTCTATCTTAGAAAACTCAAAGAAGAAGTAGCAGAAGAAGAAGGAGAAGGAGGAGGAAGTAAACGCTAGGGTTTAAGGAGACAAGGTTTTCATTCCAATTCATTGGGTTTAATTGCTAACTTATGCTAGTGTTTTAGCCATGGACAAATTTCATCCCTGGAGTCCCTTCAAAACAACAATTTCAAAGATATAAATCCCCAAAAGTTTAAGTTTGATTCCAGATTCACTGGTTCTTTACAATCGTTTGAATTATGTTATATTACGTATGAATTGATGGTTTCCCTATTATTTTATGAAGAATCCCCCAAGAACCCATGAAACCCCAATATTACTCAATTGTAATTTATGATGGGGGTCTTTGTTGATGAAAAAGAATATTATGAAATTATGCATGTAGCGGTCTGATTACTTGAATTATGATCATATCAATGTCTAACGCTTCAGTTCTATATGTGATGATTCAAAGAGGGTTTTGAACCTGAAGGAGGTGCAGTATGAGATTATTCATTTTCTATAATATGTATGTAACTGTTTGAATAATGGTTCGAATGTAAAGTTTCAAGATTGTTGATTATGTTGTTGTGTTGTTGAAAGGATATTCTCATAATAAACATTGAACATAATGTAAAAGAGTTCTCACATAATGAATATTAATAGTTTTTAAGGTTTTCTCACATGATTAAACAAAAGGCTAAAGAGCCTATATAACTAGAAGATGGATGGTCACAGTTTCTCACACATGGTTTAAAGATTTGAGTTAATGATTTACCTTGAATCAGTAGGCCAAGGGCATGCTTTCATGTGAAATTCTAAGGAGTTGAGTTAATGATGCACCTTGAATCTATAGTCCAAGGGCAGCCTTTCACGACTAACAAAAAAGAGATATTCTAATGATGTACCTTCAATTAGTAGGCCAAGGGCTCCCTTTCATATGTAATGATGTTAATAGAGAATTAACTACTCTTTGGGAATTTAATTATCACCACCGAGTGTATATTGTGTGAGGTAGAAGTTCTGGTGTAGTAAGGCAGGGTTTTTAGAAGCAACCTCTTCAGATGAAAGTTCTCCGGTAGAAAGGTTGTGTTTCTAGTAACGATCTTCATATGGCATTAACTATGTGCCCCTGTAGGATATTATCTAGTGGATCCACCTAATCTAAGAGTGACTGGTTCTACCTTAGGCAAGCAGACCAACCCTTTTATGTGTAGGTGCCACAAAATTCCATGTTAAAACAAAAAATGATCTAATGTCAGTTAAGGTGTATTTCCCTTATGAACAAGAAGTTGAATAATGAACTAAGGCATGGTTGAAGAAGTAGCCCATAAGTGTTCGAAAGATTTAACGATATTACTAAATTGCATTAAAATATGATGCTGGCCTAAGTTGTTTGCTTAGAATGGGTTAGATTTTTCTGGTTTTATTCTTGTAATGCACAAGAGCGCCTTGAGGGTATTTATGAAGTGTTTCTCTTATGTAATGATGATGTTTAAACATGGTAAATTGCATGCTTTCAAATGAAATATCTCTTTTAACACGTTTTGAATTCTTTAATCATGACTATCTCACTTTGTGAATTTTTATACTAACACCTATTTTTCCTATACTCTTCCCATGTGTAGAGTCCACTTCTCATTGATATCCTCATTGTGGTTAAAACTTTGATTGTCTTATTCTCCTTGCATGTTGGTGAGTCCTCATAATTCGAGGATGAATGACTTCACATTGTAGTTTCATTCCTTGTATTTCTCTTTTGGATTCTTGTATGGGCTATGTCCCTTTCTTATTTCGAATAATGTAATAGATTGCAATGTGGAGACCTAGAGTCTGGACTTCCACTTTTTCTTTTATGAAAATATTAGACTCTAAATTCAATTTTACACTCATAGTTCTATTGCTTATTTTATGATATGTTAAGTGTCTCGTATGGAGTCCTTTGGGGTTCTATACATCATGTCACGTCTACTAGGTTCCCATGGGTCGAGACTGTATCGAATGAAAAAATTGTCTTATTTCCTTCCCTTCAAAGTTTCTTTTTCGGCGGAAGACTATGCTAAGATGTACTTGAGAGACATGGTAAAAATTCATGGTGTGCCTTTGTCTATCATTTCCGATCGTTGTACCCAATTAACTTCCAAATTTTGGAAGTCGTTCCAAAAGGGTCTTGGTACCAAGGTTAAGCTTAGCACGACTTTTTATCCCCAAACCAATGGGAAAGTGGAACATACGATCTTAACTTTAGAAGACTTGCTAAGGGTTTTACTTTATGGGTAATTGGAATGACATTTGTCATTGATGGAATTTTACTATAATAATAGGTATCACTCGAGTATGGGTATGGCTCCATTTGAGGCTATTTATGGTCGGAGGTTTAGATCTCCTATAGGTTTGTACTAGGTGGGTCATGTTTCTTTGATAGGTCCTAAGCTAGTTTATGAAGCCATTTAGAAACATCAACATATTAGAGAGAGGTTGAAACGTTCAAAGATGACAAAAGTCTTCTGTTGATGTTAGAAGAAGGGATCTTGGGTTCGATGTTCATGATTTGTTCTACTTTAAAATATCACCTATGAAAGAGGTGATCAAATTTTGTAAGAAAGGGAATCATAGTCCCCGGTATGTAGGTCCATATCAAATTTTGAGGTGTATTGGTAAGGTTTGCCTATGAGTTAGATTTTCCAAATGAGTTGGCATTGGTGCATCAGGTGTTCAACGTTTCTATGCTTAACATGTGTGTTGGAAATCCAACATTGATAATTCCCCAAGAAAGGATTGGGAGTTGATGAAAGTCTCTTTGAGGAAGCCGATTGTGATTTTGGACTAGCAAGTTTAGTAGTGGAAGAATAAGGATGGTGACTTACCGTGTTTGTGATTTATGACCTTTAACCTTTTATATGAAATTTAAACTTGTCAAATTGCATGACATGAAATATAATATCCCTTTTAAGAATTTTTTAACGTTTTTATGCATAGTTATCATACTTAGTGCATTCTTATACTAATTTTGCCTACATTTTCTCCAAGTGTAGGGTCTGGTTTTCAAGGTGATAATTCTTGTGGCTAGATAATGGACTTGAGTATCTTCTGAGCTTGATGATTCCTCATGGTTCGAGGATAGATTTTTCATATATTTTATTTTCATGTACTTTCCATTTTTGGACATGTTCCTATTTCATTCAAATACTTTAATAGATGGCTTTGTTGAGACTAAATGTCCATACTTCCGCTTTCCTTTATGAAATTTTTTAGACTCGAATTGTGTTTTTAATACTATTGTTTCATTGAATATGTTATGGGAACTGTTGGCTTGTATTGAGTCCTTCGAGGTTCTATACGCCATGTTACATCTAGGGGATACCCTTCGATCGTGACAGCCAACCACGGTTTGGGAGCTAAACCACGAACAGTTGAATGGTTTATTGGTTGGTCACCCTGCCAAGTGACTTGAGTTCCAAGACCACAGCTCGACCTACGAACAGTAGGTTAGACCACAGTCTGTTATTTGATGGAACAACATCGGGTTTTTGTGGACCAACAACTGACCACAATGACAAGCCGTGGGTCAGACCACGGTACGTCGAGTGGTCTGTTAGTGGTTAGTTGTCAATTATGTTCAAGGGTAGTTGGGTCTTTTCCTAATAAATTAGTTCCTATATTATATCATTTTATCCTTTACTCTAACCCTATATAAGATTTTTAAACCCCCAAGTTAAGCCATTCACTTCATTCTTCAAAAATCAAAAAAAGAAAAACCAAATCTCGTCTCAAAGATTTCTTTGACTAGAAATATGAAGAAGAAGAAGGATTCAACTTACGGTTTCAAGTCAAGCTCACTATTCCTTCATTAAAGACTAGATTTTGGATTCAATTTGTGATAGTTTTAATCCGTTGATTCCAAAATTCCTATATTTAAAAAGATTGAATTCCCCAATTGACTTGGGTATTCTTCAATTATCATGGGTGCTCTTCATTACCGACTCTAATGATTTAATAATGATGTCTTAGGCATGAATTGATGAGATATGATCATTTCCCCATGAACCCATGTAATCCCCATGTGTTTCATGTTATTAATCATATGATGCGGGGTTTTGATCTTCAAGGAATAGTTTTATAACATTAAGTATGTATTGAAATATTTACATGTATTTATGATGATATTCATATCTAATATGGATGATTGAAGTTGGAATTTCAACCTCAATAGGTGAATTATAGACATGCCTTTTGTACTGAAATCTATGCAAATGTTTTAAGGGTGATTTGAGAGTAAAGTTCCAATGATGATGTTGTGTTTTGAAAGAATATTCCTATAAACACATAATAGCATGATGTGAAAGTTTTTCTCGAATAGAGGAGGATTATTAGGTTGAAAGGATTTCACACCTAATTGAATCAACCAGTACGAGTTATGTTAATGATACTATCTTGTATTGGTTGTCTAAGGGAACCTTTAAATGAATAATGAACTCAAATTAGAAATTACTATTTTGTGGGATTTATGCTTATCACCGAGAGGTTATTGATGGGATGGAAGCTTTCTTGTTGTAGATGTCTGGTTTCAAAAAGAAATGTCATGATATAGAAGCTCCACCATTAGTAGAGGTCATATTTCTAGTAACAATCTCTGTATCCCTTAACAATGTGCCTCCATACGTTGAATTGAATGTTGATCCACTTAAGCTAGAAGTTCATGGTTCTACCATGCCAAGCAGGACAACTCTTTTCATTGTGGGAGAAAATGACATCATGTTATAGCTCAGATGGTGTCTATGTGTGTACAGGCTAATCCCCACATGTATTAATTGACTAAGGTTACTTCAATAAGTATTGCATATAGGTTCAAAGATTTTAAAGATTAAGTTAGCTTGCATTTACCAAGATTCTATGACTTATGTTTTCTTACTCTTTTATATCATGTTTTAACTTGCTCAATTGCATGTCATGACATAAAATTTCCTTTATAGAATGATTTAAATATTTTATGTATGGTTGTAATACTTGGTACATTATTTTGTACTAAGGTATACTTTGGCCTACATTTCCCCAAATGTAGTGTTCGGCAATCAGGGTACTCAATTTTGTGTCTAGAGGTGGCTTTGGCATATTTTTGAGCTTTGGGTGTCCTCATGCTTTGAGGACGGACTTTTTTTTCCACTTTCTTTCATGTATTTTTTTAAACATGATTTATGGGATAGGATCAATTTCATTCAATTGTATTAGATAGCTATGATGAGACAAGTGTTTGAGACTTCCAATTTTTGTTTCTCAAATGTTTTGGCTTGAACTATTATTTTACTCTTGTTGTTCTATTTCTTATGTTATGACATCTAAGTGTCGTGTATGGAGTCCTTCAGGGTTCTGTGTGCATGTTACATCTAGGGGGTACCCTTGGGTCATGACAACTTAAGAACGTGAGGAGGGGATTTAGAATTTGAATACACCCTTATTTGAGTAAGGAAGAACGTTTTAAGCCTAGTCAGAAAAAGGAAAAGTAAAAAAATACACTTTTCATAAAATGAATGGAATTCCTTAAATGCAGAAGGTTCACTGAAATAGCCATAAGTTCTTACTTGGAGCTTGAAATTTAGAAAACTTGGCTGCGTTCGAAAGAAGACTCAAGGATCTTGAATTTTCTAAGTCATGGGTCACTCAAATCTTTATGTGTTAAAAGATATGGTCTATATAAGTTTACTCAAAACCAAAGGCAGACGGGTGACTTCAATGAATTTTTCTTTATATCTTTTTGAAATTCTTGGTGTTAAGTCTACTGACCTTAAGACCATAAAAATTTAGAATCACTCCCTACAATCCTATTCACAAATAAAGAATGGTTCGAGTCTTGATTGTCAAATATTTGGGATTTTATAGTTCCGGTATGTTTAAAGAAAAGGAAAGATTTTAAAGTGAAATTTAAGACAATTTTGAGCACCTTTGACGAATTACCTTCTAATAAAAAAACTAGATTTCTTTGACTGATATTTTAGAAGGTGAAAATTAATACCCTTTTGAGCGTTAGATTGACGCAACATCTTTAATGCACTTTACTAGGATGTGTTTTAAACTACTCAATTTTTGTGAATTTAAAGAACAAAAGCTAATAAAGTGATAATTAAGGTGCTAATTTTAACCTATTACACAGTTAAAAGGACAATTAATAGAAAATAATTTCATAATATATATATAGACATCACCTCAATATAACATCGAAAGCATCCATCGTTATACCATTAGAGTGGAATCCTTTCAAGGCTTCAGATGAAGCCGCTCTAACAATTCAGGTATGTTTTAGAATGCATTTGTTATTTGATCTTTAAGTTGCAAGGGTTACTTTTACAAACAAAGAAGTAGAAGTGGTTATCGTTAGAGGTGGTCTATCATGTATACATGCTTCATGTTGTTTGAATGAATTCCACATAAAAATGTTGTTTTAGAAAATGAAGATTTTTGTGGCTATTTGTTGAAATAAAGAGTTATAATAGATTTCACTTGCATTTATCTAAGAACTTTTGTTCAATGCCGTATATACCACATGTAACTTAATCACAAAAGTATTTGCCATAAAATGAATTTACTCACCAAAGTAACGACTAAATTCATTTTTGTGGCAAATGCTTTGGTGATTAAGTTGCATGTGGCATAAAAGGTAATGAACAAATATCCATAGATAAATGCAATTGATGTCTATCATAAGTCTTTATTTCCACAAACAGCCACAACAATATTATTTTTCTAACACAACATTCTTATGCCCAATTTGTTCAAACAAGCTGAAACGGTTATACAAGATGGACAAGCTCCAACCACAAAACATCATCTTCTTCTTTTGCAAATATATCAAATTTAATTCAGTCAATACTTCAAAATTTTAACATCAAACCAAAATTCGAATGTTGTGTTGAATTAACATTATTCTGAAATGAAGTGAGGAAATAGAATAATTCTTAAGGTAGCTCACGTTACTTGAACGTGCGCTGCTAGTGGCGGCCATGGCTAGAGGTCATGAAAGAGGTCTAGGAAAACATCAGAAACAACTTAATTCTGTGATACACAATTCTATTCCTCTAATGAATCATGGCGATAAAGGGAAACAAATTAGCACGACACTACCCACTGGGTTTAAAACAACTCATGAGGGTACACCTCCTCTGGGCCGATAATTTTTTTAGGAAGGTACAACTAATATTCATCCCACTAGCTGAATTAATGCATTGTGATTGCATTCTAGGTTTGAAGACCCGAGGAATCAATTGAACAACGGTTCCCAGATCTGCAACAAGAGGATCTCAATCTCCACCTGCTCACAACATTGTAGTTGTTGGGTTTAACCACAAAAAAGAAGATTCTACGTGGACCTCCTTATTCACTAATAATGGGGCATCAACTAGTAGTTTGGCTATCAAATATATCCCTCGAGAAACTATGAACGGGCAACAACAGATAGAAATAATCCAAGAGGCAATTTATACAGAAGTAACCAAGTGGAACTCATTTTTACTTGCCTATTGTATAGGAGAAACACTATTGTATAATGCTATTAATAGATACATTGGGCAGTTCTGGGCATGTGATGTGGAACCAAAGCTTTTCTACCATGAAGAAGGAGACTACGTAATTAGATACCATTTCACTATACATCAGAATGATGTACTCTTTTCTAGTCCATACACAATGAATTATAAGCATGTTATTCAAAAACCTTCGACTCGGGATTTTGATTTCAGTGATTCCTACATTGATTCACTTCTAGATTAAAATTCCAAATTTTCCAACGTCGTGTTATGGGAGAGAATTATTATGTAGAATAGCAAATGTGTTGGGAATTCCTGTTTATGGTAATGAGTACACATCAAAACAAACTAGAATCACTTTCGCAGGGATGCTGATAGAAGTGAATATCACTAAAACCTTGCTGGATGAGATAATTGTTTTGTATCCCAATGGTAATTTGTATTAGAAGAAATTAGTGTATGAATTTTGCCTTAACTTCTGTAATGTATGTTCTGCAGTTTAACTCTCCTTCCATCCACAGGATATAAAAGATCTAGTAGCAAAACAACGGAAGAGACCTGAGTCGAGGAAGATTGAACAACCATGGATAGCTAAAGATGTCATTCCCTCTAAGATCATCAAAAATGTCAAAATCAGGTTACCAGAATATATGCTCAACACCCTCAGAAATCACGTGGCAGCATAGAAATTGCAGGTCCTACCTTTAATGCTCCTTAAGGAACTTTGATAGCTCAGACTGGTACTAACATACCTCCCCAAAAGCAAACTCAGAAAACTCTAAAAACATGTCTAGTGTATGATTTGATAAGAGAGGTATTAATAAATGGCTCAAGAAAAAGTAGCTCAATCAGTATTGGAAGAATAATCATAATAAGCTTGGACGATTGGTGGAACTGTAGAAACGTAACTTTTGACCGAATTTAAGTTTAACACCAATTTTTAGAGCATAAATATTTTTATAAATCTAAATTAAATATCTTTTTGACTTTTATATTATTTTATTAAGTTTATTTAACAATTTTTTTTTTTAAAGAAAAATATATATATAATCATTTTTTTAAGAACTTTATTTTTAATCGTTTAAAAAGAAATAAAAAGTTACAAAGATATATATTTTTTTCGTTTAATTTAAATTAATAAATACACTATCATTTCTTAATTATATATTTTTAGCCATTAGTATCATTTTTGTAATTATTTTATTCAAGACAATTAATATTTTTATAATTATAATTTTATATATATTTAATTTATAAACAGCCTAAACTACCACTACCCCACTCCCATACACCCCACGACCCCATGACCCCACTCCCATACTCCCCACTAACACTACACACCCAACCTGCACACACGTACACGCTGCTACACACCTAATCACTATACATATAGACACATACACAATTTTTAAACAAAAAAGAAGAAAGGAGGAAAAAAAACCTGTAGAGGAAAAGAAAAAATACACACACAAAAAGGAAGAAAATCACCCAAAAAAAAAAAGATCAGCAAATATACTCACATTTTATTTCATATTTTGCTTTAACTCACAAACTAAAGTTGAAGTTCAAGTTTACTTTCGTGGTTTTGAGTTCGTGGTTCCTTATTCGGATTATTTTCTTTTGGTGTAATTTTCGCAAGAGGTACCATTTAATTTTTATTGTATAATTTAATACTATGTTTATACAAGCATTGATTACAATATATTGAAGTTGTCAAATTTCACATGTGGTTAAACCATTATGTTTTTATATGAAGTATGTTCAAATATTTCAGATCAACTTTATGTTTAGATCCTTTATATAGTTATATTTAGTGTGAAATTGCTATAACAAACCGTAGTTTATTTCATATTAAATAACACATAGTTTATTTCATACTTAAGTAAAATTATTGTCCAAGTCTATTCTCATTTTTCATACTTAGTTTTATAATGATAATATGTGTAGTTTTATGTAAAGATGTTAATTTTATAATGATAATATGCGTAGTTATCCAAATTTTTATATTCATGTCTTACTAATTTGAATGAATTCTTTGTTTGGTTGTGTTTAGAATAGCATTAAATTATGTTTTATATTATATTATGTGTGTTCTCTTTTTTTTTTTTTGGATGCTATTAAAAATAATAATAATAAACTTGTTAGGATAAGGAGAAGATTTAAAGAAAAAAGATAAAAAGAATAATAACAATAAAAATGGAATAAGGAAAAGGGGTAGAATACGTGAATAACAGAAGAAGAAAAGAAGTAGGGGAGAACGAACATTTGAATTATAAAAAGAATGGAGAAAATGTACAAAAAAAGAAATATAATAAAAAATGCTTTAAAAATGAAAAGAAAAAAAAGTGTAGTGTTAAAAAATAAAATAAAATATTTTATTATTATCATAAAAAAAAGAACTATTAAAAAGGGTAAAAAAGAAAAAAAAAAGAAAAATAAATGTAAAAAATAAAACACATAAGGAAAGTTAAAAAAACATGAAAAATTAGTACAAAAAAAAAATAAGAAAGAGAAACAAAAAATACAATTAAAAAAACAAATAAGAAAAATAATAAAAAAAAAGAAATTAAGAAGCAAACAAATGTTGAAAGAATAAATAAATAAATAAATAAATAAATAATAAAAATGTGTAAAAACTTCACATGCTTATAAAATATGATAGTTTTAAATATGTCAAAGATAAATCAAAGAATAAGGGTAAATATATTTTGTTTTGATAATATAATATTCAAAAATTAATTTAAGTCATAAAAGTCAATAAAGCGACCGTGCTAGAACCACGGGACTCGAGAGATGCCTAATACCTTCCCCTCGGTCAACAGAATTTCTCACCCGAATTTCTGGTTCGTAGACTAAACAAAGGGTCATTTCCTTTTGATTAGGGATTAAACAAAAAAGGTGACTTGGAACACCATAACTCAATTCTAAGTGGCGACTCTGAATATAGAATAATCTCTTTTCAAAATGTCACTTTAATTGGAAAAACTCTTTTCTTTCAAAACAAGCTATTCAATTTTGAGAGAGAAATAGGGGTGTGACAGATGGCGACTCCGCTGGGGACTAACTAGAATTTGAGCTTGTAAATATAGAATTGTACATGACTTTATTATTTATTTACGTATTTATCAGTTTTTGGATATTGTATTTGATGACATAATGCATTATCTGCTTTCTTATTTACCATTTGATATTATGTGAACTATTATATAACTGTGTTTCCTCGCGCACCCATCTGAGTCTTCTGAGATACTTTATTTGGATATGCGATTACGCTCCCGAGCCATGAGATACCAGAGATGCGGCAACGCTCCTGGGAAGAATTTTATAATAACACATTTCTTAGGATGGGAAGGACTAACAGTGATGCCGGGAAACCCTGCTACTGGTAAGCTGTCCCTTCTTGACTCGAGTAGTCCGCTTGTTTTACAGCCAGTCTAGACACCTGCTCTATTAGGTTGTTTACCTAGTAAAACAAGCCTCAACTATGACTATCCCTAATAGGATCCGATTTATCTGCATCATGCATATTGTTGAATTAATGGGGAGCTCGACATAGGGGTCGAGCCTGTCTAGGACAGATATCCCTACTTAAGACTAACATGTGCATTATTTGTGCTACTTGTTGCATTATTGGGAAGGCTATAAAAATGTTGACCGGCTTTAGATGAAATAATTAAAACGAAAATTTATAAAGATATAAAATTAAAATTTTGATGTCTTCCTTTTATTAAGCACAGTTTTCTCTATCAAAATTTATATATCTTTCACAAATAGAAAATCTATTATTACCATAAATGTTTTTCTATATAAAATAAAAAAAAAGGTTGGAAATTTAATTTAAAAAAATAAAATACAATCGAATATACTATTATTTTTAGAAAAAAATGATCTGGCTTGGTTATCTAATAAAAAGTTTTTTTGGGGGGGAAAAATTTTGAAGGCTAATTATATATATTATTAATTAGTTTTCTCATTATTCTTTTAATAACCATATTTTTTTAAAATAAAAATAAAAATAAAAATAAAAAAATAAAAAAATACTTTTTTTTGTAAAATTTTTACGTTATTCTTATTTAAAAAATGTTTTATTAAGCCCTAATTTTTCATTATCATAATATAGGAAAATATGAATCCATATGGAAAGGGAGATAAGAGTCAAAGGGAGGATCAATCACCTCGATTCATGATATTGGATAAGGTCCCGACACTTTTGAAGACATTGTATGAAAATATGACAAATCATGGAAAAGGAATGGTGTTCAAACGCTTGGGATTTCTATGAAACCTTTTGTATGTTCAGCCACGACGGGATTTGATAGAAGCACTAGTCCATTATTTGGATCCGTTAAGGAACGTATTCCATTTTTCTGGTTGTGAACTCACCCCCACACTGGAAGAGATAGGGGCGTTCATTGGAAAGGGTAAACATCTTCACAAAGGAGAGCCTATGATACAAAAATATATTAATAGGAGGAGATTTCTAGAGTTACTGTATATAAATGAGAATGATATAAGTGGTTGTCTTGATAAAGGATGGGTTTTGTTAGAATTTTTGTACAAAAGATATGGCAAACAGGATGGATTCAAAGTATATGGAAAGAAGCTCCATAATAATGGATGTCGTTTGACCTGGGAAGCACACATTTATGATGCCTTCGTGGTGGCTTTTTCGGGGATCATGGTATTTCCAAAAAAGGGAGGAAATATTAGCATGAACTTGGCTGTAGATATTACAACTTTTGAGAAAAAGCCTAATATCACCCTCGTACCAATGATTCTGGCAGACATCTATCGTGCTTTAACAATTTGCAAGAATGGAAAAGACTACTTTGAGGGATGCAATATGTTATTACAATTATGGATGATTGAGCACATTCATTATCACCCTTATGCAGTGGACTTTAAAGTAGAATGGAATGATTATATTGGAGGCACAAGGAAAGAATCAAAGATCATAGTTTTCCGAAGGGTATTGAGGCTTGGAAGCAATACCTCAATAATTTGACTGCACACAAGATTGTGTGGAATTATCATTGGTTTCCATCGGCCGAGGTGATATGTATGTCTACTTTTCGATCATTCATCGTCCTAATGGGTCTTTAAGGTGTCCAACCTTACATGCCACTTAGAGTTATGCGACAACTTGGGCGACGCTAGTTTCTACCATCTAATGAAGATATGCGGGAATTCATGTATGAGTTTCATCCCGGATTCCTTTAAGGCAATCAGAGATATTTAAGATTTGGGGGGGATGCATACTCTCAAGTCTCGACGATATGGTAAAGGATCGCACCAAAGGTGAGGTGGACCAAGCATACTTAGAGTGGGTTCATGATCAGCCCCTTCCTAAGGTTATGCCAGAAGGATCGGTAAAAGGGTCTATAGATCGAGAAGTAGAAATTGAGATTAGGATTAAGCAAGCTCGCCTCGAAGTCAAAAGAAGCTATAGATCTACTCTGGATATCCTAAGTAATGACCTGAAGAATGCTAAGAGGAGTTGTCCCAACATGATGCGATATTTGAAGTTAGAGTTAGAAAACATCGTTCTACCATTCTGACCTTACAAGAAGACTTGGGCATTGCCACAGGGGCTATGGAGCAACAGGAAGAGGAGTATAAAAAAGAAAAGGCCCAGCTTATCTGCGCACAGTTTAGACTCCAGACTCAAGTCAAGGCCTCTATGGAACGGGAAAGAGAAATAGCAAGGCGTTTCAGTGCTTATCAGGCAGAGTGTGAGATTGAGAGAGGTCAAAGGATAGCCGAGGGAGATGCACTCCACCTTCAAATTGAAGAGCTCCAAGAACAAGGGGAAAATTTGACACATGAAGTCGATACTGCTCGGCACTAGTTACAGAATTGTTATGACAGTATGGATGAAGCCAGAGATCGAATACTACAACTCAGGGATGAACTCAATAATGTTTATGCTGGATATCTACACCAGAACGATGAGAGGTTGGGCCGACAGGCTCGTGCTTTGGTTCCACATCTACCGAAAGCGTTGGCGAAGATTTATAAGGATCTTGGAGATGATTGAGATCCGAGGATTTAGTTACTTTTTGAGTCTATTTTCTTAGTAGTGATTGTTTTATTTTTATTTTTATTTTTTTTGTTTTGTTATTTTATTTCTTTTCAGAGTCTATCTAAGTCTTAGGTACTTCTGTTTTTTTTATGTTTTATTCAAATCATTGTTTTAAAAATATTTGAAAATGAATGAAAAAGATTTGCTTTGGTCACCTTATGTGCATATGTCATGCCATAAAAAAAATGTTATTATTAATATCTTTCTCGAACTACGCAAAGATCTGATTCATGTGCCAACATGATATGAGGCAACCCAAAGGGTTCGATCCAAACTTCAAAAAAAAATAAAAAAAAATAAGTAAATAAATAAATAATAATAATAAAATAATAAATGACTAAGGAAGAGAAGAACACCTAGGTAAGCCGGGATGAAACATAAGGTCTTCCATATTAGAAGTATGTATGTGGCTACAATGTGCATAATTTCTTAATACTAATCTGTTTGTTACTCCATTCAGAGAGAGAGAGAGAAAGAAAGAAAGAGAGACATACTAGCTTAAAGATGGTTGGTTTGTGGTTAAGCTGTCATCACATCCTTACAATACAAGGTCGAAAGGGAAACAGAAAATGGCCCACAAAGATGGGAACGAATCGGACAATGATGAGATCCAAAACTAGATGACTTCACAAGAAACAAGGTCAACGGAAGAGATAAGGGTATTAAAACAAAAAATGGCAGAGATGTACGAGGCTTGGATGAGTGGGAAACCTCCATCGTCTTTAATTCGAAACCATTTTAATACAAATATGTCGCCCCCTATCCAGGTGTCGACAAGCGATCCAGTATATCCCCCTGGATTCGGCCCCTATGCTAACACATCCAATGTCGGTGGAACTGCTGCGGTGTGCCCTTTGACTACACCTATGATAAGTAATCCACTTTTCGTGTCAACTGGCCCGACTAAAAGCGTCCTGCAACCGACAATGGTGCCCAAATCCAATAACGATCCTCCGCCAAAGTTCGTCATGATCACATTTACACTCTTGAAGAGGCCATTAAAATTCCAAGCTCTTATCCCCACATTCATCAATATAGTTCCCCTGTCGAAATTGAAAATATGGTTAAGAATGAGGAACATGAAGAGATGGATAAGAAATGAAGAGTTTAGAACAGAGTATAAGAGATATGCAAGGACTAGGAGGCCACAAAGGCATCTCATTCAGTGACTTGTGTATGTTTCCTCACGTCCATTTGCCTGCTGGTTTTAAAACTCCAAAGTTTGAGAAATATGATGGTCACGGAGACCCCATAGTTCATTTGAAGAGATATTGCAATCAATTGAGGGGTGCAGAGGGCAAAGAAAAGTTACTTATGGCCTATTTTAGGGAAAGCTTAGTAGGGATTGCATCTGAATGGTTCATAGATCAGGATATTGCCAACTGGCATACATGGGATGATTTGGTTCGATGTTTGGTGCAGCAAATTTAATATAATATTGACATTGTGGCAGATCGCTCCTCGTTAGACAACTTGAGGAAAAAGACCACGGAAAATTTTCGTGAATATGCCGTCAGATGGAGGGAGCAAGCTTCTAGGGTTAAACCACCAATGAATGAGTTAGAGATGATTGACATTTTTCTCCAAGCGCAAGAATCTGATTACTTTCACTATTTGCTTTCTGCCGTCGGAAAGACATTCGCTGAAGTTATTAAGGTAGGGGAAATGGAGGAAAATGGCATCAATTCTGGAAAGATTGTGAGCCAAGCTGCCTTAAAAGCCACAACACAAGTGCTTCAAAATGGTTCTGGAAATATTGGAGGGAAGAAGAGAATGGAGGATGTAGCCACTATTGTATCAGCGCCTTAGACATATGTCCATGATAATTCTCCACAACACTATTTTCCTTCCCAAGCTCCACAATATTCTGTCCCATACTCTCCATATCCTGTTTTTAACGTACAACCAATTGCACCCCCTTCTTATCCCCAATGTCGTGCACCACTTCCCCAAAATCATCCCCCACCCCCACAAGTTCATCAAAATACTACTAAAATTCCTTTTCATCCTAGACCACAATATAAGAAGGGAAATAGAGCTAAAGATGAGTTCACTCCTATTGGGGAGTCATATGCTAGATTGTTCCAAAAATTGAAAAAATTGAATGTTTTGAGTCCTATTGAAAGAAAGATGTTGAATCCTCTCCCAAAAAATCTAGATTATTCTCAACATTGCGCATATTGTTCTAATGCCCCAGGGCACAACATAGAGAAACGCTGGTATTTGAAAAGGGTCATTCAGGATTTGATTGATTCTAATTGAATTATAGTTGAAAGTCCGAGTGGACCCAACATCAATCAAAATCCATTGCCGAGGCATACTGAAACAGACATGCTAGAAATGATGAAGGGTCGCAACGAATTTGCATCTCCGTATAAGCCAATCCTTAAGGTTGGAACTGGCATTGAAAAGTCAGCGAATGTTGTTGATTTGACAAAAGTGATGCCTTCAAGGGCGGAAAGTAGGTCAGAAAAGTTGAGCCCATCAATCAAACCCATCTTAACTGTGAAAGGAGCACTTGAAGATGTTTGGGCATGTCCGAGTGAGGAAGGATCGTTTGTCCTAAAAAGGCCAAACAAGCCTATCTTGATCGTGCAAGGAGACCATATTCCTCCTGTGATCATCAGGCCAGTATCCCAACTTCCAATGGCTAACCCCAACGTTGTTCCTTGGAATTATGAGCCTACTGTCGTGACATACAAGGGGAAAGAAGTCGATGAAGAAATTGATGAAGTAGGAGGAATAAACCGTTTAGGAAGATGTTATGCCCCGATGGAATTAAGGAAAACTAAAAATGAACAAATACAAATAAAGAGTCCAGTCACTGAAGGAGAGGCAGAGAAGTTCCTAATGAAGATGAAACTATCAGACTACTCCGTGGTGGAACAATTAACGAAAACTCCAGCCCAAATCTCTTTGTTGTCTTTGCTAATACATTCTGATGAACATCGTAAGGCTGTAATAAAATTATAAATGAAGCACATGTTCCTAGTGAACTTACAGTGAGTCAGTTAGAGAAGATTGCTGGGAGAATATTTGAGGTAAACCACATTACCTTTTCAGATGATGAACTACCAAAGGAAGGTACATGACATAACCAAGGCCTCCACGTCACTGTAAAGTGTGAGCTTTCATATGTCACTCGAGTTCTAATCGATGGAGGATCTGGAGCAAATATTTGTCCTTTATCCACTCTACAGAAATTGAATGTTAGTGTTGAAAGGGTCCAACCCAACAATGTATGTGTTAGAGCTTTTGATGGCTCAAAAACATATGTCATCGGTGAGATAGAGCTCGTACTAACCATAGGGCCTATCGATTTCACTGTGAATTTTCAAGTGCTGGATATCAATGCATCCTAAAATCTATTGTTGGGGAGACCATGGGTGTATAGGGATGAGGCAGTCCCCTCCACGTTGCATCAAATGATTAAGTTTGAATACGACCGACAAGAAGTGATTGTTTATGGTGAGGGCGATCTGTGAGTCTACAAAAACTCTTACCTCCCTTTAATCTAGGCGAATAATGAGAATGAGGCACTGGTTTATCAATATTTTGAGGTAGTGGTTGTTGATCATGTCCTCGAGGGGAATGTCATTTCAAAACCACAGTTGACCATGGCG
The DNA here is from genome assembly GCA_016801875.1 of Solanum sitiens. Classification (NCBI taxonomy): domain Eukaryota; kingdom Viridiplantae; phylum Streptophyta; class Magnoliopsida; order Solanales; family Solanaceae; genus Solanum; species Solanum sitiens. Next base: position 821,468 of record JABWTJ010000130.1, on the reverse strand, counting down.
TCTGTGATGGTGGTAAATGAATTGCTGAAACATGGGTTTGAGCCAGGTAAAGTCTTGGGAATCTTTTTGCAAGGGAGAGCTTATCCAGTGAGTTACGAAAGAGCATTGGTACATTTGGCTTAGACTACCAACCTAGAGTCGAGGACAAAATGAAGGCAAAGAAGCAGAAGAGAGATGTATGGTCACTTACCAAGCCTATACAACCGATCTACAAATCTTTCATCAAATCCCGTGCAATAGAATCTTCTGAATCATCTTTTCCAGAGCCAGTGATGAAAGTAAACGAAGAAATGATTAACTATTTTCAAGATTTATTTATCGAGGTTGATATGGTGGAAATCGGAGAAGGCACTAGCGACAGAGATGTGCAATTCATTGGTCCTGATGTCCAACTGAACAATTGGGAGGCCACTCCTCTCCCCGTTAAAGACGAGTCTTGGTAGTCTGTCTGGTTTTTCCTTTTATCGTCCGATTCATTCAAGGATTGTAATTTGGATTTTATCTTGTCGTTTTATTTTAAAATCTCTATTTTCCTTTTCAATAGGATGTAATTGCGTTTTTATTTCAGTCTAATACATTTGTTCGTTTTCTTTTATACAGTTCTTTCTATGCCGATTCTAGTGATATGACATGCATGCAGAATTTTTCGCCAGATCTTAATATCCAATCTAATCTTCGACCTAATCTTGAAATAATAAGTCAAGAAATTGAATATGATGGAGATGGAGTGTTTGAAGAAGTAAGGAGGGATTTCAATCATTTTGAAAATAAGTCAAACCCAAACATGAGTGAAACTAAGACAATAAATTTGGGGGGATCATGAAATTATTAAGGAGACTAAGATAAGCGTACATGTTCGACATCAAAAGGACGATATAATCCAGTCTCTGTTTGATTACAAAGATGTTTTTGCGTCGTCTTATGATGACATGCCTGGATCAAGCACTAACATGGTTGTTCACAAGTTGCCGATTGGTCCTAATTTTCCTCCGATAAAGCAAAAGTTGAGAAAGCTTAAAACCGACATGAGTGTAGTAATTAAATAGGAGATCACAAAACAACTACTTGAGGCCAAATTCATTCGAGTGGCTCAAAACCCTTCTTGGTTAGACAACAAAGTACCTGTCCCTAAGAAAGACGGCAAAGTTTGAATGTGTGTTGATTATCGTGATTTGAACAAAGCAAGTCCAAAAGATGATTTTCCTTTGCCTAAAATCCATATTTTATTGGATAATTGTGCTAAACACGAGGTTGCATCTTTTGTGGATTTCTATGCGGGTTACCATCAGATTATTATGGATGACGAAGATGCAGAAAAAATATCTTTTATCACTCCATGGGGTACATATTGTTATCGGGTTCTGCCTTTTGGATTAAAAAATGCAGGAGCAACTTATATGAGAGCAATGACAACCATGTTTCATGATATGATGCATAAAGAAATCAAAGTTTATGTGGATGATGTTATCATTAAATAAAAAAAGCAGTCAAATCATGTGAAAGACTTGTGAAGATTCTTCGAAAGACTCTGCAGGTATAATCTCAAATTAATCCTTCAAATGTGTATTTGGAATACCATCAGGGAAGATTTTGGGGTTTATAGTCAGCCGACGAGGTATCGAGTTGGATCCTTAATAAATAAAAGCCATTCAAGAATTGCCTCCTCCAAAGAACAAAACTGAGGTTATGAGCCTTCTAGGAAGGTTAAACTACATCAGAAGATTCATTGCTCAACTCACAACAACTTGTGAGCCCATCTTTAAGTTGTTAAAAAAGAATGCCGCAGTCGAGCGGACTGAAGAATGTCGAGAGGCTTTTGAAAGAATTAAGAATTACGTATCGAATCCCCTTGTGTTGGTTCCTACCGAGCTGGGAAGACCTTTGATATTATATATGTCAGTACTGGATAATTCTTTTGGTTGTGTATTGGGTCAGCATGATGACACTGGGAAGAAAGAGCAGGCCATTGATTACCTCAGCAAGAAGTTTACCGTTTACGAAGCGAAGTACACCCTTCTTTAAAGAACGTGTTGTGCCCTAACTTGGGTAGCACATAAGTTGAAGCATTATCTTTCATCTTACAGTACTTATCTCATTTCTCGTATGGATCCGTTGAAATATATTTTTCAAAAGCCCATGCCCACAGGCACGCTTGCAAAATGGCAAATATTGCTCACAGAGTTTGACATTATCTATGTAACGCGGACCGCAATGAAAGCTCAAGCATTGGCAGATCATATGGCAGAGAACCCTATTGATGAAGAATATGAACCACTTAAAACCTAATTTCCAGAGGAAGAGATATCTTGTATCGATGAAGTTATTCACGATAACAATCAAGGTTGGAAGTTATTCTTTGATGGTGCCTCTAACAAGAAAAGAGTTGGAATAGAAGCTATTCTTATGTCTGAATCAGGGGAATATTACCCTATAACAGCCCAACTTAAATTCTATTGTACTAATAATATGTTTGAGTATGAAGCGTGCATTTTGGGTTTGAGGTTAGCTGCTGACATGGGCATCCAATAACTATTAGTGTTAGGATACTCAGACTTGCTAGTTCATCAAATTCAAGTAGAATGGGAAACTCGTAACCCAAAGCTCATACCATATCAACATTGTTTACAAGATATTTGTCAACGATTCGTGTCGATAAAGTTTAGACACATTCCCAGAGTTCACAATGAGATTGCAGATGCATTGGACACTTTATCTTCGATGCTCCAATACCCTGATGACGCTCATATCGATCCTTTATACATATAAATTCGTGATCAACATGCTTATTGCAACATGATTGAAGAGCAATTTGACGGTGAACCTTGGTTTCATGATATCAAAACATATCTTCAGTCTGGAGAATGTCCATCGGATGTAACTAGTAATAAAAAAGAACTATTCGACGACTAGCAAGTGGGTTTTTCTTAAGCGGAGGCCTACTGTACAAGAAGACACCCGATTTAGGTCTTCTAAGGTGTGTAAATTCTCAAAAGGCTTCAACAATCATGATTGAAGTACACTCAGGAGTTTGTGGACCTCACATGAATGGATATGTTCTAGAAAAGAAGATACTTCGAGCAGGCTATTATTGGCTCACCATGGAGCAGGATTCCATACGATTTGTTCGTAAATGTCATGAATGTCAAATACATGGTGATTTGATACATTCTCCTCCTTCTGAGTTGCATGCAATGTCTGCTCCATGGCCTTTCGTGGCGTGGGGAATGGATATGATTGGACCGATAGAACCAAAAGCATCGAATGGCCATAGGTTCATCTTGGTGGCCATTGATTATTTTACAAAGTGGATGGAAGCAGTAACTTTCAAGTCAGTGACCAAGAAGGTCGTGGTGGATTTCATCCATTTCAACATCATCTCTCGATTTGGTATTCCAAAGATGATTATTACTGATAACGCTGCAAATCTCAGCAGCCACTTAATACAAGAGGTATGCCATCAATTTCGGATTGAGCATCAAAATTCGACTTCGTATCGCCCAAAGGCAAACGGGGTTGTAGAAGCTGCTAACAAAAATATAAAAAAGATACTTCGTAAGATGGTGCAAAGTTCTCGACAATGGCATGAAAAGTTGCCTTTTGCTTTGTTGGGTTATCGCACTACAGTCGTACGTCAGTGTGCGCTACCCCATATTCACTGGTATACGGGATTGAGGCAGTTATACCTGCAGAGGTTGAGATCCCATCTCTAAGAATTGTTGTGGAGGCTGAAATTGATGATGATGTGTGGATCAAAACACTGTTAGATCAATTAAGTTTGATTGATGAGAAGTGTCTGACATCGGTATGTCATGGACAATTGTACCAGAAAAGAATGGCACGAGAATACAACAAAAAGCTGCATCCCATACATTTTGAGGAGGGTCAATTAGTGTTGAGACACATTCTGCCACATCATGCCAAAACCAAAGGCAAATTTTCTCCAAATTGCAAAGGACCATTCATTGTAAAAAGTGTATTACCCAATGGTGCTCTTTACTTAGCAGATATAGAATGCAAAATGACAAAAATGGTCGTCAATGCTGATGCCGTGAAAATATATTATATATGATTTGATTTTTGGCATTAGAAACCCTTATGTTTGGGCTCGACATTTCAAAGGTTGATTCAATGGAAACTCTTGGTTATGTTGTTTCCTTGGCTTTTTCAAAAAAAAGAAACAATAAATTGTCTGAACTACATTCGACCTGATTCTTGTTTCAGTAAGATACGTAGGCAGCCCTAGTGTTGGGTTCGGTTCAACCAAATACAAATCCAAAAATTCATATTGTAGTAAACTGGGGCAAAATTCGTTTGTTTATTCATTTGGTCTTTCATCCCAAAGGTCAAAATCAACCCCATCATCTAAAGTCAATCAAAGAAATGTCTTTGCATCAACCCTTGATATGTCGAGAGTAAGTTGGTTAAGGGTAGGTGAAAACCCTAAGTGGGCACCGTAAGGCGAAAATGAGTTGAGTATGAGAGAATCTTATTGGTGAGAATCCTGAATGGGCACTATAAGACAAATGGGAGTAGAGAGAAATTAAAATGAGAGAGTCTTATCGGTGAAAACCCTAAGTGGGCACCGTAAGGTGAAAAGGAGTTGAATATGAGAGTCTTATTGGTGAAAACCCTGACAGGCACCATAAGGCGTACGTGAGATGGAGGAATTAACATGATAGAGTTTTAGTGGCAAAAACCTTTGTGAACATCATAAAGTGAATAAGGGTTTTAAATCATTTATGGCTTCATTGATTGTTGGGATTCCACATCAAGATTGAATGATCAATAATGGTTGATGAATAGATTGGATAGACAAGTCTGGAAATCAATTCAAATTGCATGGCATGATCAGTAGACTCAGCTCCCACACTCAGATAAGTTTTTCTTTCTTCTTCTTACTGAAAAGAGAGTCTTCATCGAATATTTTCTTTTATTCTCGTGTAGTTCGTAGTTTTCTTATACTTTTCGTCACTTTGTTTCATATGTATTTGAGTCGGGTCTGTGTCAAGAAACTAGGAAGGGATTTCAAGACTCGCTACCAACTCTCTAAATTGTACTAGGCGAAGCATCATGCTAATGAGTTATAATCTGTCTTCAAGTATAGGATTTGAAAAGTCTCTGATTTTATGAAGGCTAAACAATGAGTGTTGTGGAATAAAGGCATTGGATTTAGGTCCCAAAATATAAGCAAATTTGGATGAAAGTACAATCAATCAATAAGGAGTATTGACCGTTAGAAACAACAAAAGCGTCACAAGTGTTTGAGCCACCCTAGTCAAAATATGGAACCACAAACCAACCACCACCTTTTCAAACTCATGAATTTTCTTTGTTGAAGCAGGGACACAAGTTGTTTCAAGATTAAAGATTCGAGGAACTTAGATGTTCAACCTAGTCTACAACGACCGAAATGGAAACCCTATAATAAAGATTTGTGGAACTCAATTATATGAAAATTGGCCAATATATATCAAAATAGCAATTACCTGAGAGGTTGAATATAAGTTTTCTTGAATGTACTTCGAATAATGTAGATAACATTCACAATATTTTGTTGGTATTGTTAATCTATTGAATGTTTTGTTAGCAGGGCCCTCCTGGATAATGGGATTAGCAGGACCCTCCTGGATAAAGGGACTAGAAGGACCCTCTTGGATAATGGGATTAGCAGGACCCTCCTGGATAATGGGATTAGCAGGACCCTCTTGGATAATGGAACTAGCAGGACCCGCCTAGATAATGGGATTAGCAGGACCCTCTTGGATAATGGGACTAGCAGGACCCTCCTGGATAATGGGACTAGCAGGACCCTCCTGGATAATGTGTCTAGCGACCCTCCTGGATAATGGGACTAGCAGGTTCCTCTTGGATAATGGGACTAGCAGGACCCTCCTGGATAATGGGACTAGCAGGACCTCCTGGATAATGAGATTAGCAGGACCCTCCTGGATAATAAATTAGCAGGACCTTCCTGGATAATGGGGTTAGCAGGACCCTCCTGGATAATGGGACTAGCAGGATCCTCCTAGATAATGGGACTAGAAGGACCCTCCTCATAATAGGATTAGCAGGACCCTCCTGGATAATGGGACTAGCAGGACCCTCCTTGATAATGGGATTAGATTACTTTCTCCTAGGATAAACACTTCCTAGTCTAGATTTTTAGTTTTATTTTCTCCTAAAATAAACACTTCCTAGTCTGAGTTTATGTTTTTTATTTATATTTGCTAATAACTCACAAAAAAAAAAATTCCCAGTGAAAACTGGGGCAAAAATTTTGTTTATTTTTTGTTTGTGATGGTTTTCAGGTTTTCTCAAGCGAAACATGGATTTGAAATTCAAGAACAAAGTTTCAACTTTTTTTAGAATGATCAATTCCATGATGGTCAGAATTAGCTTCCTCAATGCATGTAGCAGCCTGACCTCCTCACATCTTTTACTAGTCAACTTTTGATCAAGAAAACATGCAGCCATTCAAGAGCATTTTTTAAATTGTCATTTTGAAGAATGTCAAAAGCTCAGTCTAAGTGGCAAGTTCATCCTCCATTCCAATTCAAGGTTAAGATATTCACCCAAAAATCAAGGTGATATCTTAAAGCCAAGATTCAAGTGAAGACTCAACAAAAGATGCATAGATAGGAGCTTGTACATTTACGTTTCTTTTGACTATAGCTTTCAAATTTTTTATGTAAGGATAAGAGCCGAGATCTGGAGCCTCGATGTAACCTTACTTAACTTCCAACTCATCACTTCATCTCCTTGAACTACATGTGACCTGATTCCCTTATCACCCGGGATATGTAGGATGTCCAAAATAAGGACTCGGTCGCACAAATTTTGGTCTTTCAAATAAGAGTTCGTTCAAAACTTGTAACTTTGTCTTCTTCTTTGTCTGAAAACTCTTCATGGTTCCAGTCAAAGAGAGGCAAACTGTAGACACGTATTTTTTGACCGAATTTAAGTTTAACACCAATTTTTAGAGCATAAATATTTTTGTAAATCTAAATTAAATATTTTTTGACTTTTATATTATTTTATTAAGTTTATTTAAAAGATTTTTAAAAATATATATATGTATATATAATCATTTTTTTAAGAACTTTATTTTTGATCGTTTAAAAAGAAATAAAAAGTTACAAAGATATATATTTTTTCCTTTAAAATTAATTAATAAATACACTATCATTTCTTAATTATATATTTTTAGCCATTTAGTATCATTTTTTTTAATTATTTTATTCAAAACAATTAATATTTTTATAATTATAATTTTATGTATATTAATTTATAAACAGCCTAAACTACCAATACCCCCCTCCCATACACCCCACGACCCCATGACCCCACTCCCATACTCCCCACTCACACTACACACCCAACCTGCACACACGTACACCAGGGCCGGCTCTATGCCTTTTAAAATTAGGCATTGGCCTTAGGCCCCCAATTTTAGGGAGCCTCAATTTTTTACCAATAATAAATTTTGTGTTATTTTTTAAAGAAAATATTAATTATTTATGTATATATATATTAAAAAAATTATTATTTTATTTCCTTTAATCTAATTTAAATAAAAGAAATCACGAAAAATTATTTTATTTTCTCACAGTCTCTATGCTAATATTCACATTATTTTATTCTTTTAACTCCTTTGACACTCTCTTCTTTAAATTTCTAATTAGTTAGAGTTATATTCTATCAAAAATATTAATCAATAGTCAAAAAGTGTTGAGTAAGTCAATTGTAAAAAAAAATTCTATTTCTTCTTAGATTTCCAAGCATTACAACAAGCATAGTAAAATGTGGGGTATACAAAATTATCAACTTCTTAAATTAAATTATGTTAACAATTTATATTATAATTTCCCGAATAAGCAAATGTTTTTCAACATGAAATTGATAAAATTTTGTCTAAACCTAATAATTGAAAAGAAAATCGAATAAATCATTTATAAAGAAAATATTAAATATACCTTGCATTTAAAAATGCAAGATTTTTTTTTAAAAAAAACAATACATATGAAATTTATTAAATTTTAGGCCTCTAATTGAAATTTCGCTTTAGGCCTCCGATTGCGTTGAGCCGCCCCTGACGTACACACTACTACACACCTAATCACTATACATATCGACACATACACAATTTTTTAAAGAAAAAAGAAGAAAGGAGGAAAAAAAACGTGTAGAGGAAAAGAAAAAATACACACACAAAAAGAAAGAAAATCACCCACACAAAAAAAAGATCAGCAAATATACTCACATTTTATTTCATATTTTGCTTTAACTCACAAACAAAAGTTGAAGTTGAGGTTTACTTTCGTGGTTTTGAGTTCGTGGTTCCTTATTCAGATTGTTTTCTTTTGGTGGAATTTTCACAAGAGGTACCATTTAATTTTTATTGTATAATTTAATACCATGTTTATACAAGCATTGATTGCAATATATTGAAGTTGTCAAATTTCACATGTGGTTAAACCATTATGTTTTTATATGAAGTATGTTCAAATATTTCATATCAACTTTATGTTTAGATCCTTTATATAGTTATATTTAGTGTGAAATTGCTATAACAAACCGTAGTTTATTTCATATTAAATAACACATAGTTTATTTCATACTTAAGTAAAATTATTGTCCAAGTCTATTCTTATTTTTCATACTTAGTTTTATAATGATAATATGTGTAGCTTTTTGTAAAGATGTTAATTTTATAATGATAATATGCGTAGTTATCCAAATTTTTATATCCATGTCTTACTAATTTGAATGAATTCTTTGTTTGGTTGTGTTTAGAATAGCATTAAATTATGTTTTATATTATATATGTGTGTTGTCTTACATTTTTTTTTTTGGATGCTATTAAAAATAATAATAATTAACTTGTTAGGATTACAGGAAGATAATAAATTGAAAGAAAAAAGATAAAAAGAATAATAAGAATAAAAATGGAATAAGAAAAAGAGGTAGAATACGTGAATAACAAAAGAAGAAAAAAAGTAGGGGAGAACGAACATTTGAATTATAAAAAGAATGGAGAAAATGTACAAAAAAAGAAATATAATAAAAAATACTTTAAAAATGAAAAGACAAAAAAGGTGTAGTGTTAAAAAATATAATAACATATTTTATTATTATCATAAAAAAAAACAGAACTATTAAAAAGGGTAAAAAAGAAAAAAAAGAAAAATCAATGTAAAAAATAAAATACATAAGGAAAGTTAAAAAAAACGTGAAAAATTAGTAAAAAAAAAATAAGAAAGAGAAACAAAAGTACAATAAAAAAAAATGAGAAAAAAAATGAAAAAAAAATTAAGAAGCAAACAAATGTTGAAAGAATAAATAAATAAAAAAAAATAATGTATAAAAACTTCACATGCTTATAAAATAGGATCGTTTTTAATATGTCAAAGATAAATCAAAGAATGAGGGTAAATACATTTGTTTTGATAATATAATATTCAAAAATTAGCTTAAGTCATAAAAGTCAATAAAGCGACCGTGCTAGAACCACGAAACTCGAGGGATGCCTAATACCTTCCCCTCGGTCAACAGAATTTCTTACCCGAATTTCTGATTCGCAGACTAAACAAAGAGTCGTTTCCTTTTGATTAGGGATTAAACAAAAAAGGTGACTTGGAACACCATAACTCAATTCCAAGTGGCGACTCTGAATATAGAATAATCCCTTTTCAAAATGTCACTTTAATTGGAAAAACTCTTTTCTTTCAAAACAAGGTATTTAATTTTGAGAGAAAAATAGGGGTGTGACAGAAATGAGCGTTAACGAACCAAACTCAATCAGAGTGGATAATCATATAATTCTTAACAAGAACACCCCAAATAACAATCAGGATTTAGTGGATGGATAGGCTGGAATCCAAATTATTACATGATTCTCACATATACTCTACTTCCAAAGTTATACATTGTCACATAACTACCACTACTAGTAACCTTAATTGTCTCCTTACTTTAGTATATGGATTCAACACCGTAGAGAAAAAAAATCCCTCTGGGATAAGTTAAATAGAGATTAACAAAGGTGTCGCAGATCCTGAGATAATAGCTCGTGATTCTAATGTTGTTCTCCAGAGTGATAGAATATATGGGGCTCATGTCACAACTATAGATATATCAGCTACTTCATTGAGTGCATACAAGATATATCGATGCATGAACTACCATGGAAGGTATACTATTACAAATGAAGCAATAAACAACTGGGAACAAATAGAAACCATAGCAGAATTGATAGAGTATTTGGGAACTTAGTATGATGATGCAATGGGAACATGTAGTTGCTATGTATGATCTTCCTAAAAGCTCATATAATTTTGCATGCTACTCAAAGTGGCAAGGGTTATATGGAGGACCAAACATTCCTTTAAATTCTTTAATGTTTGAGCTGACCATTCAATTATATTGTAGCATCACTAAAGAATCAACAGTGTCCAAAAGAGAGGATCGCTAAAGTGTGGGCAAAACTCAAAGCTCTCAAGCCTGTGTGTTTAAGAGACTAAATAATGAAGAATTCTTGAATATTACTTAAATGATCACCCACGATGGAATGAATATTGCCAGATAGTCTCACAATGCACAGATGATCAACTCCTTACAGAAAAACAATATCTGCAGGACATTGGAAGTTTGAGTAATATTGAATAGCGTGCCCTGAGAAAGAAATGAAGAGTTTACTGGATAAACCTAGGAGATATCAACAATAAATACTTTTCTTTAATGATGAGACATGAATACCAGGAAAAATAATGTATGAGCTTAAATCTATCACAGAGGTTAAAATGACTAATCTGGACGACATAAAATAGTATGGTATGCACTTCTACAAGTGAATTCTGGGAACACCAAACAAATTTTTCATGGTATCAACATACAGGTAATGCAAAAGGGTCCAACTATTTCTCATGCCCAAGGAGTGCAGTTATGCAAAATAGGAAGTACAAAAATCATTGAAAGCAATAGGAAATTATAAATCTCCTTGAGTAGATTGATACGATACATATTTCTTTAAAAGATCACGTGGAACTATTATAGAGGACATTTGTGATTTTGGATGAATTTTCCTTTCCTACTATATTCATTGTGTGGATTTTAGAGTGTATGAAAATTGTTCACTATTAAATCATAGTAAATTGTTAGCCAACTTAACCTTTTCATGCTGCTAAGATACTTAGACAAGGAGACCCTATCTCTCGATGTTCGCTTGTTATTTCTATCATCCTAAGTGCTCCAAAATTTGTATTATTCAACTATGTTTTGCATGTGATTTTTTCTTGTTTTTAAGAGGTGATCACACTTCTGTTGCTGTCCTATACAAATGCTTCCAACAATTTTCTCAAGCCTCTGGTCTGCATGCAAACATTGGTAAGTGCTCTTTCTACTTTTGTGGCATCAATGAACAAATACAAGAGAGCTTATTACTGTAGTTTTGTTTTACCCATAGGGAATAACAATTTAAATATCAAGGTATGCCACTATCCACCAAGAAGAGGTCTCTTGGCCAATGGCCTCCTTTTATTGATAGAATTGTTGCAAGAAAGTCTTCTTGGACTACAAAAAAGTTTCTTATGCCGGTAGAACATATATAGCTAGTTCAATTATTCCTGTTTTGAATCAAGGCTTCTTGCTCAATTTTTTGTAATTCCCTCTAAGATCATAAAGCTTATTGAAGCCTACTATAGAATTTAATCTGGTCAAGAACCTGCACTATCAGGAAAAAGGACATAACAGCAAGGATTAATATGTGCCTTCCCAAGTTGGCGGGTGGACTAACTACTATGAAAATACAAATATGGATCAACAAATCAGTAGAAATTAAATGTTGGGATCTAGCATATAAAGCTGATAAGTTTTGGATCAGATGGATTAAGTATTTCTACATCAAGAACCATCATATCATATCAGTTTCACTACCACAACAGGGTATTAGGATTTGAAACTTTAGAGGAAAAGATATGTTCAGCAGAGGCAAATTTTCATTCATATTCAGATTTCAAAAGCCATACACACATATATCTACATAGGCTTTTGCAAAGTAAGTAGAGGACCATACATATCCAACCACTATTGACTTTCTTACAAAACATATTCCACAAATCAAGAACTACCTTACTTTTACATACTAAACATAATATTTTAAAAGAACCATTAAACAAAAAACATATAGAATATCTCATTTTCTAACATTCCTCCTTCAGATTATTCCTAGACACTCCCAACTTAGCCCTTAGAAATTCAAATTTCCCCTTAGGAAGAGCCTTGGTCTTGATGTCTGCAATTTGTTGATCTGAGCTGCAATGAACAAGTTTAACTTCGCCATCCTTCTCTGCTTTCCTGATAGCGTGAAACTTTACATTTATATCTCTTCTACGATCATGTTGCACTGGATTTTTGGCCATAGATATTGTTGACTTTTTTTCAACCTTAATGACAGTAGCTTCAATGTCATTTTGCTCTAGATCATGTAGAATCTTTCTTAACCATAAAGCCTAATTAGTTGCACCAGCTGCGGCGATGTATTCTGCCTCTGCAGAAGATTGAGCTACCACCATTTGCTTCTTTGAATTCCATTAGAACATGCCTTAACCAAGTGTAAAAGCATATCCAGAAGTGCTTTTCATATCATCAATGCTTCCTGCCCAATTACTATCTGAGTAACCCATCAGTTTACCTTGCTTTTCCCTTTAAAATCAAATATCATAATCAACAGTTCCTTTGATATATCTCAACATTCGTTTAGCAACACCAAGATGAGTTTGACTTGGATATTGCATAAACCTCGTCAGTAGACTTGTCGCTAACATGATATCGGGTCTTGTTGTTGTCAAATACAGCAAACTACCAATCATACTTCTATAAACTTTTGGATAAGCCCTGCCACCTCCTACAAACTTCAAAATCATTTCATTGTGAACCAGTGGGGTCGGTACATGCTTGCATCTTCCATCTTGAACCTTTTAACAATATCCCAAGCATATTTTCTCTGAGAAATTAAGATTCCATCAGCAGTTATATGAATCTCCATTCCACAAAGTAACTCATTTCACCCAAATCTGACATTTCAAACTTGGTCTCCATTTCTTGCATGAAATTATTCACCATAGCTTGATTGCTTCATGTTACCAGAAGATCATCAATGTAACACCCCGTATCCAAAGCAGATCAAAAATTAGCTTTTCATAAATCTGCAGGTGCAATCGATGGTTATCATCGATGGACCGTAGTCTGATCTACGGTCCGTATATTGCATCCGCCGTTTTCCACTGAAGTTCTCCTAAATATTTAGCCCAGAAAATCGACCAATTGTCGATCCACGGACAGATCTATGGTCCGTAAGTCAGACTACGGTCCGTGGTCTGTGTCCGTGGATTGAGACTCAAGTTGCACAGCCTCTAACATTAACTACGAATGACCAGCATGAACCATTGTTCGATCTATGGTCCGTAGGCCTGACCGTAGGTAATGCTTAGTAGTTAGTTAGGGGGGAATTGCTGATAGGGTCAACTTCAAATGGTCATAACTTTTAGAACAAAATTATTATGTACTCTATGACCTATGAAATGATATATAATTGAATTATCTTTCCATAGCCACCGAGCTTGCTAAAAACCGACCTCCGAGTAACAATTTATGCCCGTTTTAGTGAAGGCTTGCCGAGCAGACCCAAAAGACGGACCCAAACGACGGACCGTCGATTGAACGACAGCCCGTTAGTCCAGGTCGTCTATTGGTTCGATAGCAATTAGTTTAGGGTTCTTTTGGTATTTTCATAGTTCGTTTAACCCCTAAGATCAGTTTAAGCCTAGAAATATAACAAGAATTTACCTAAGTCAAAATCATAAATCAAAACATAGAAAATTAGAAGCAAGAGAGGAGAAAAATGTCAAGAACCTAGTTCAAGAATGCAACAAGGTTCCACCAGTTCTAACCCCGAAATCTAAAGATTTCATCGTGGATTTCATCACCATATATGTGGGATTTCACTAGTGGGTTCCTTTTAACCATTGGGTCCCTAGTTTTCAGTGAGATTCTTGATTCCCTTATCATGAATAGACTTAAGGTTTCTAGAACTTCAGTTGGTTATCATGAATTAGTTAGTTATATGTTCCAAGTCAGACTACCATGTCACTCAGATTATTGCATGAATTTCAGAACCCTAGCTACGTATTTCTTTAGTTCTTGAATTACACATGCTAGGTCAAATATCTCAGTTACTTCTGATATACATGTCTCAACTATTAATGCATCATGACCAGATTGATTGTTGCATTCTAAGTTTGCATGTTCAGTTTGAGCGATCTAGTATTTATAGAAACTCAGTCATAATCAGTTAACTACTTAATTCATTGGGAGTATCATAATAGCAAGTTGTACTAGGGTTTAGCGTACCCAATTAGTCCCAGAACTACTAGCCATGTAGCTTGTAAGTCCCCTCCATGGGCATCAATTTAGTAAGTGCGCTAGCATGCCTTTATTCCTCTTGCAGGGTATATTGGGTCCTCTAGATGGGGCGTATACATTGGACTCCACATTTAACTTATATGGTTTTATTATCGATTATTTGTAGATCCCACAATTCAGTCATACTCTATTGCATTGACCATATTTACAGTAAAGTTAGTATTCGGTCTCAACATATTATAAATTTGGTCATTGCATCTAGTTAGCTCAATATTCAGCATATCATGTTCAGAATATTATACTTGCTTTTGTGTTTGTTCAGTTATGTATTATTTCAGCTTTATTCTATCCTACATGCTCAATAGCTTTCAAGTACCGACGCATAAGTGCGCTACATCTTCTCGTGATGTAGGTTCAGGTTCTCAGCATCTAGATCACACTTCGGTCGATTTTTGATCTCCAGTTCAACAGAATCAGTGGTGAGTCCTCATTCTAAGTGGACAATATTCATGACTTATATCTAGTATTTTAGTCCTTTAGTTTCAGTTTTTGCTAAAATTAGCTGGGCCTCTCCCAACATTACTAGTCAGTTAGAGATAACTTTTCAGACATAGTTTCAGCTTATTATTGAGTTAATATGTTCTTTGTATTAAACTCATCAGTTTTCAAATATCTCATTTATAGTATATGGGTATTCCCAATCTTTTCATTTTAATTATTATTTAGCTTCCGCATCAGTTTTTTATCTATAGTATGCTCATGATCATGCCAGAACGGTTAGCTTGGGATCACTAGTGGTCCTAGGTCCCGTTTCCGCATCTCGGGGGTAGCTCGGGGCATGACAATCAACATACAGTAACACCAGAAACACATCTCCTCCTTTAGACTTCTTCACATATAAAGTCGCTTCATTTTCACTTCTCTAGAAGCCACAATGAAGGAGATGTTTAGCAATCTTACTATACCATGCTCGAGGAGCCTGCTTTAATCCATACTATGGCTTATGAAGTCAATAGACTTTATCTTCCATTCCGGCAACTTGAAAGCCTTCTGGTTGATCAACACAGATCTCCTCCCGCAACAGTCAATTTAAGAATGCCGATTTCACATCCAAATGAAACAACTTCAAATTTGATTGAGCAGCCAAAGAAAATAGCAATCTTATGGTATCATGATGTGCAACAGGTGCAAACATGTCTCCATAATCCAAACCTTCAACTTTCGCGTAACCTTTAACAACAAGCCTTGCTTTGTATTTATAAACTGAGCTATCTGGATTAAGTTCGGTTCTATAAACCTACTTCACCCCGATCATATTTCTCTTTTGGGTTTATCAACTAACTTCCAAGTATCATTTTTTCTATCATTCTCATCTCCTCCTTCATAGCTTCAACCAAAACTTCATGTCTTGATGCTTCTTGATAGATATTTGGTTCCTAGATTCAACAATACATCTTTCATATATCTCGGAAAGGGACCTCGTTTTCAAAATTGGCGAATCAATTTCTGACAGAAGTTCTTTGGCAGCGGACTCAATTTCTAAAACTGCATTATATTTCTCAATTTGCTCCTTATCCCAGTTCCAATCAGCATGCTTGTCCACGACTACATCTCTTCAGATTGAAATACTTTTTGTTTACAACTTGAAAACTCTATAACCCTTGGCTTCTGATGAAAAACCAATAAAGATCCCAAATTCACCTGTTGGTTAAGGTTTGTTTCTTTTCAAAAAAGTAACATGAGAATAGCATATCGAACCAAAAACTTTTAGATGATTAGCAGATGGTTTTACTATTATTTTAGCTATGATTTGGATTTGTTATTTAGGTTCAGCACCTAAGAATTAGAATATTGTGAATTAGAATTAAGGCTCAGCTCCCCCACAACCAAGGGTTACTGAGAGGACCAAGAAGTCATTAAAGGTTTTACTTGTCCTTTAATTTATCCCTAGTGATAGAGAAGCGAGCAACTATTCCGTTTTCTTGATTATATTAATGTTTTGAGTATTTATTCACTTGAAGTGAATCCTAAGTGTATAAGGTGAAATTTTACACTCCCTTTGACATAAAAATGATTGATAATGAAGTTTTAAATTAATGTGAAATGAATAAACAAGCGAAATATGATGAATGAGAATTGAAAATGAATATTGTGAATGAGTGTTATTGAATACATTAACTTTACACATGCATCATATATATTTAATTCATTTGGATCAGAGTGGCTTAATTTACCATACGGTGGGGGTGCACGTGCACCCGGTAACTTCCGAAAAAATCATATGTATATATGTATATCTATTTTGAAAAACTGGTAGAAATTAAGATATAGGTAACAGTGCACCCATAAAAAGCATAGAAGTGCCCTAGTGCAATTGGTAAAATCTAGAGTTACCAACCTCTAGACCAGGGTTCGAATCCCACTTAAGCCTATTTTTATTTTATGTTTAGCTTAGACCTTATATTTAAGCTATGTTTATATTGGTGCACCCAAAGCCTTCAAATCCTGGGTTCGCCTCTGTTGGCAGCCTATTTAACAAATACACTGAAGTATGCATAGCTTCTGCCAAAAAGCTTTGTGGCAGTTCCTTTTCCAACAACAGACATCTTGCCATTTCAACTACTATTATGTTCTTCCTCTGGGAGACTCAATTTTGTTCGGGTGAATAGCTTACTATCAACTTGTGATCAGTCCCCATATCTTCACAATACTTGTTGAACTCAGTTGAAGTGTATTCGCAACCATTGTCTGACATAGCCTTGAGCTTACAACCACTTTGTTTTTCTACAAAATTTCTAAATTTCTTGAAAACTGAAAATACTTGAGACTTGTTACTCATAAAATACACCCAAGTCATCCTTGTTAAGTCATCAATAAAGAGCACAAAATATTTATTGTGTCCCAAAGATGATGCCTGCATAGGTCCACACACATCAGTGTGAACTAGTTAAAGTTTTTCAGTTTCCCTCAAGGTAGCACTTTTAGGAAATGATTTCCTATGTACCTTACCCATCTGACATGAATCACAAACTTCTTTAGACAGTGAAATCTCAGGTAACTCCTTAGTCAAGCCTTTTTCATACATAGACTTTAAAGTAGAATAGTTAAAAATTTTATATCTTTTCTGCCACAACCATGACTCATCCTTGCAAAATTTGCACTATCAAACCTCCCTTCTAAAGGAAATGTTATAACCACCATTTCTAATTTAATAATCAAAATATCTTTAGAGTCAAAAATCAAACAATGTTTGTCCTTAAAACATAAGGAATAACCTCTAGATATCATTTGAGACACACATAACAAGTTACATGCTAAATAAGGAACGTACAACACATCATGAATTAACTTTGTACCTTGTGTTGTCTGAAAGAAAACTGACCCTTTCCATGTGCATCAACCATTTCACCATTTCCCATCCTAACCTTAGCTTTGAATGACTTGTCAAGTATGTGAAACAAGAGCTCATTTTGTGTCATATGACTCGTACATCCACTATCTATGAACCATGAGGATTTGTTGGCTGTGTTTTCTACATGATAAGCCATAAACAAGATTTGTTCATCATTTTGGACTTTTCAAAAAAAAAAAATTGCCTGTTGCACATGGTTTTGTTTTGGTTGATTGCCTGGCCCTACAATTTTTCTCTATATGACACATCTTTCTACAGAATCTACACTGAATTGATGGCTTTCCTTTGAACAAACAGTCTTTTTCTTGATGTTTTGTTCTTTTATAGTTGCTGCAAGGTGGAAACTTCCCTTTCATTGAACATTCCTTCCATGGTTTTCCCTTTGCTACTTTATCTCCTTCCATCCTTCTATTGTCCTTCATTGGCTGTTTGCCTTTATGTTGTGCCTGAAATGCCACTTCTTCTACTTCTTCATCTCTTATACTTGATCTTTGTACTTAGGCTTGCAACTTACTCATCAGATCTGCCACAGATAAAGTTTTGAAATCACATGATTCTTCTATTGCTAAAATCTTGAACTCGAACCTTGCTGGTAAGCTTATCATCATCTTCTCCACCACCTTTGAATCATGAAATGTTTCACCAAACAACCTTATTTTGGTAAAAATCTCGACAAGTTTGGCAGAATACTCTTTCACAATATCTCCTTCTTTCATCCTTAACATGTCTAATTCTCTTTTGAGAGTTAAGAGTTTGACAGTCTTCACTCTGTCACTTCCATCGAACTCCTCTTTTAGCTTCTCCCATACTTCTTTAGGTGTTTCACAAACCATTATTCTTGTGAAAATCACATCCGAAAGTGCTGAATGAAGACATTTAAGAGCGTTGGGTTTCCTTAACTTCGCATCTTCCTAAATCTTCATTTGTGCAACTATTGGATATGGTCCAAGTTGAAGAGGATCATCTTTACATTCAATTGTTTCCCATAGACTAAGAGCTTTGAGATAAGCCTTCATATTTGTCACCCATATGTGATAATTTTCTCCTATAAACATAGGAGGGCCTGCACCCAAGAAGTTTGTGGATGCCATGTTACAGTTTGTGGATGCTATGTTACTGCTCCTCAACTCTCACCTTAGAAAAACCGGAGAAAAAACCTTAGCTTTCTTGCCTTCACAGATCCCTCAAGAAGAAGGGCTCTTGATACCATTGTTAGGATTTGAAACTTTAGAGAAAAAAGATAAAGGTTCAGCAGAGGCAAATTGTCATTCATATTGAGATTTCAAAAGGCACACACACATATCTACATTGGCTTTTGCAAAGGAAGTAGAGAACCATACATATCCAACCACTATTGATTTTCTTACACAACATATTCCACAAAACAAGGACTATCTTTCCTTTACATACTAAACATAATATTTAAAAAGAACCATTAAACAAAAAACATCTAAAAATATCTCATTTTCTAAAACAGGGTACTTGGATGGTTAAAAAGATTAAGCAGCCAAGAGTATATTTGAACAATATCAATTGCTCGGAAATACTAATGTTATCATATCAACTGCTTGGACATACTAATGATCTACTAAAAACTTATTGTGGAGAGATATAGAGTTCGTTGGAAAGGTATAATGTTTGCAAATGCATCAAGACTTAAAACAAAATTCAGGCTTTTGTTGCAATTGCAAAATAGAGATGTGAATACTGGTAAATTAACATCATGGGACATAGAGGATGACCAGAAGTGTAAGCTTTATTAAAGAGATTTGAAGTTCAGATATCACCTTTTTGCATGTTGTCACGTCACTCAAAGCATGTTCCACATATTACTAAATTGGATCAGCATATCAACATATCAAGCTACAACATGGGAACAACATTCCGATTTGATTATTCAGAACACAAAAGGCAAGCCTTATAATGCTCAACTCCTCAGATTGGTGTATGCTAAATTTATTCATAGAATATGGATGGAGAGAAATCAGAGAACATTTGAAGATAAACATAAGTGGTGGATAGTAATAATAAAGTACATAGCCCAGTTGATATGAGAAGTACCTCATGTTATTGTTTTACTTTTGGTTCTTGAATGTTCTCTTGGTTTAAAAAAAAGAAAGATATCGTGGTGTAATCTACAGATGAAACATAGTACATTCGAGCTTCACCAATTGCGGATAAAGCTCTTTGGATTCGCAAGTTGCTGCAATATTTTCACTTCAAGCAAAGGAAGAGCACTGAAATATTTGTTGATAATCAAGCTACAATTTCAATGAAAATAATGACTTCTTCATATGAAGAAAAATCATCAAGATCAACCTTAATTTCTTGAGAGATGCAAACGAATGTAGACACAAACTTACTGCAATAAAAAACTAATTTTCAGAGTCCTGATATTTTAACTAAGGTCGTACCTAGATCAATATTTGACTTTCATAAAAGAAGACTTGAGGTTGCTACTCTTGAGTCAAGGAGGAGTATTGAAAGTGGTTTCTCAAAATCTAGAGGTTAGTTTGGCCTTATATTGTATTAGTATACAACTTTAAAATAGGATTTAGTTAAGATAAATAAGGATGCAGTGTTGGGAAGAATTTGATTAGTTAGTTGCTACATTTTAGGCTTATGTTATTAGAGATAAGATTATCTTATTTTACTCATTTTCTTTAGATTTTGATGTTACTAGTCTATGTATATGTATTGTAGTCATTATTTAAATAAACCAATGCAACTTTACCTTATTGTCTTTTCTTACTTTCATTTTCAATATTTTTTTCTCTCCTACCCTCATCCATCGTGAATTTAACAATAGGTTCCATGAGTAAATATATTCAACAGGTTTTACTATTGGTTTAGCTATGATTTGGATTTGTTATTTAGGTTCAGCACCTAAGTATAAGAATATTGTGGATAAGAAATAAGGTTCAGCTCCCCCACAACCAAGGGTTACACAGAGGACCAAGAAGTCATTGAAGGTTTTACTTCTCCCTTAATTTCTCCCTAGTGATAGAGAAACGAGCAACTATTAAGTTTTCTTGATTCTATTCATGTTTTGAGTATTTATTCAGTTGAAGTGAATCCTAAGTGTATAAGGTGAAATTTTACTCTCCTTTGACATAAAAATGATTGAGAATGAAGTTTAAAATTAATGATTGATAATGAAGTATAAAATTGATGTGAAATGAATAAACAAGAGAAATATGATGGAATGAGAATTGAAAATGAGAAAAAATTCTTAAAAAGTCGAATAAATATTATTTTAAAATGTAGTACCAACTTAACTCCACTAAATACATCTTACTATTTTCGTCCTTTAAAATAGAAGGGTGAAATTATAAGATTATAACATTAGATTGATTTGAGCACAACTTTAAAACAATGAATCATAAACCTTCCAAATGACAGAGAGGACCAATAAGTCAATTAAGGTTTTACTTCGCCCTTAATTTCTCCCTAGTGATAGAGAAACGAGCAACTATTCAGTTTTTTTTATTCTATTCATGTTTTGAGTATTTATTCACTTGAAGTGAATCCTAAGTGCATAAGGTGATATTGTACTCTCCTTCTTGCATAAAAAATTATTGATAATGAAGTTTAAAATTAATAATTGATAATGAATTATAAAATTGATGTGAAATGAATAAACAAGAGAAATATGATGGAATGAGAATTGAAAATGACTATTGTGAATGAGTGTTATTGAATACATTAATTTTACAGATGAATCATTTATATTTAATTCTTTTGGATTAAAGTGGCTTATCTTCCCCGTGTGTACCCCATTTCGTCAATAAGAAAAATCTTATAAAATTGAATAATTTCTTTTAAAAATGTAATACAAACTTAACCCCATTAAATCTATCTTACTATTTTATTCCTTTAAAAAACAAGGGTGAAATTATAACATTATAATATTAGATCAATTTGTGCATAACTTTAAAACAATGAATCATAAACCTTCCAAATATAATTTATACAAAAGCACAATATGTAGAATAAAATGAATTTGACTCATTTAATATAAGGTAATCAAACTTAATCATTGTAGGACAATGTAAAAGTCATACATAATATTTCTGACCTTATGAATTAATTTTTCTCAAGCATCTTTTCGGTATTTCTAAGTAAAGTGAAGATGTCAAACTTGCTACAAACTCTATTATTAATAAAAAATCATAGATAGATTAATTTGAAAAAATATACTAATGATCAAAATTTTACGAACAAACAATAGAAGATGGAAAAAGAGGAGAAAATAAGGAACTTTACCGTAGGAGTACGTAGAAATGCTAGTGAAAGAACCCAAGATGAAAAATTTGTATTTGATAATGGTATATATTGATTTAGCAGCAAGTCTTCATATTCTTTAATTTAAGATTAAGAGGGGGGGGGGGGGGGGAGCGAGAAATATGAAAAAAAGAATAATAAGTTTGATGGTATAAGAACTCGAATGTTTTCAACAAAAAAATGAAATAGAAATGAAAAAAAGAGAAGACAATCTTAAAATTAAAATAACAATAACCTGGAGATTCAAAATGAAAGAAAGAATGTGATCATATCATGAACTTTACAGAATCACTATACATCAACCCTGCTCGACATCAAAATTAAATCATCATTGCTAAACAAGAAATACATATATCAAAAGATATGGTCATCACATTTTTTGTACACAAAAAAATATTTATTTGGAGAAATAATTAAATGTTCATAAAAATTTCAATACAGACTGTGAAATTATTTTACCTATGTGAACTTCAAATTGGTATAAAAAAGTATTTCATGTCCACAACAAATCTAATCTTATTTGCGCTTCTCTACAACAATCCCTTCATAAGATAAAAAAAAAGGAATTCCTTCAAATAGCCTCAAACCTTTGTTTGTAATACCCATATTTTACGACAATTTCATATCAAAACTGAATATATATTTCTAAATACCTAAATCTCTTATGTTAAGTTTTTTTTTTAAAAAAAGACAAGTTCATAATAAAGAAATTTTAAGAACAAAGCTCCAAGAATTCAACAAAACATTAATAGAGGAAATGAAAAGGAAGTTCAGAATCAAAATAAGACTCACCATTTTGGCTTACAATCGATTGTAAGATCAGTTGTGATCTTTGAACTTTTGTTTATAAGATGTTATCCATATTAAATGGACTTTTGGACTTATTATTAAAAGTGGAAAAAACAGGTTATTTTTTACCTTAAAAATTGAGTCATTTAATTTTATATAAGGGTATTTTGGTATTTCAACTTTTCATTTTTTTTATGAATCAAAGTTGCGAAATTTTATTGATGGATTGGAATACGTTCTCCACTTTAAAGATGATTAGTAGCTTCAATTAATAAAATTGAAAACATGAACATTTAAAAGGGGAAAATAGAACCAAAGCGGCTAATTATCCAATTTGTTTTACTAAAAGAAATACAATTTTTTATATTATTAATGAGATTTTCACGATATAATTAGAAGATGCAATAACTTCTAGTTCAAAGGAAAATATTCTTCTAGTAATAATACAACTTTAAGTAATGGAAAATACAATTTTGGTTGATACAATAGGCCTTAAATGTATGTGTATTATCGTTAAAGGAGAAAATTAAAAAGGTCTATAAATAAAAATGAGCTTCATACAAAGAAAAAGAGAAATTGATCCCTTTCTACATTGATGTAAGCCCTTTTCTTTTTATCATCTTCGGAGTGATTAGACAAGGACTTATCCCTTTTGGTTCGGCCTTCGAATGGTTGGTTTTTGTAGAGATGTATTAGCTCTGTAACTTCATTTGGATCATTCGTCCATATTTTATTATTATTTCCTTCATATATGATATCACAAAGTATTGAGTTAGAATTTCAAATAAAATGTTATGAGTCCTAAACCGGACATTATAGTTTATGTCGGTAATTGTTTTTTCTACTCATACTGCATTATGCCTTGGCTTCAAGATTCCTTTGATTTTCCTGTTTTTATATGTGGATATTTGAGTTTTGCTTAGTGCCCTATCGATTACTACACATGTCAAAAAGAGTTGCCAGTAAAACAAAAGTATTAATAACTAGAGAATAACATTGATGCAACTAGTTTTTCAACGTCCTTTTGTACTCAGCTATTGTGTAATGAAATTACCTAGCAAAAGGAATATAGTATGTTCAAACTATTTTGTCAAAGTCCTTTTGTACTCAATCAGGCTCTTCATATGCAATTAGGTATTAATCCTCAATAAATCATTTTGTCATATTTCTATTGCAATTAATCTATCTCGCATTAATTTTAACTCAAATGTAGATAAATATAGAAGTTATATGATGATGCCAATGTTATTATTGTATTTATAAACTAAAATAAATTCAAAAGTTAGCATCCGTTGTTGTGAATTTCATCATACTAGTCTCGGTCACGTGTGTTGCACGTGTATCGATATTATTTGATAATAACTTATATTATTACGAAGGAATATTAAGGTAAACCAACAACGAGATGTGTACCTTGTAATTCACAATAGAAGTCATCGTTCTGCTTCTTTGACAGATTGATGCTCAAGTTTGTCTTTGAATCACTAGGAAACAAAGATCTGTGTTCACAAACTAGAAGTATGTTTTGTGTGTTGATGAATTTGTCTGAGAAACTCAATTCTTTGTTTCTTGACTGATCGCTTGATTTTTGGTTTTTCTGTTTCACACACTTTCCTCTGTGTTTTTCATGTTTCACGTTTCTCTATATATACAACCACTAGGAGTCATTTAAGGAGGGGCAGAACAGTTAATTGGATAAGACATTAAAATAGATAGGGTTGGGTTGGGTCGGTGCACATGGGCGACCCACGATCCAAAATTTACAGCTCTCACTTTGCACACGGTGGACAAGACCCAAGTCAACATGATATCAATTAGATACACAATTCTTACGAGATATAGTTCGTGCGACGTGTGAGCATGAAGAGCTTACCTTTAAGGTTTTACAAGCCCTACATAAGAATCCAATCACATGTGGAAAAAAAATATTATTATTTTAAGGACACTATTTCACACAATACCTAGACGTCATTCACTACTTCAGTAGTTAATGATTCGATCCCTCAAATTCTTAAATAGGTGAACTCTAGTTCATGTTTAACTTTATACACAATTACACTCGAGTGTAACAGTCGGCTTATGTATACAAGTTGAATTGTTCATTTAATCATCTTCCCTTTCTACTCAAATCTATGTTTTTCATATCAACTGCTTTCATAGACATGTACTGCATTGCCGAATCGCTCATGGCTATTAGTAATATTATAATGTAGCAACACCGATTGAAACTTCAAGAAATGACAAAAGGTCAAATGATATTTCATTGAAAAGTCATTTTAACTTTTCTGTGTCTCATACAATGAAGAAGCATATAATATTCTTTCATTGACCCATTGATCGCTAGGCACACATGGTATTCTAATGTTTGAATTATGTTATATTATATATAAATTGATGGTTTCCCTATGCTTTTATGATAAATCCCACACGTACCGATGAAACCCCTATATTACTCGAGTGTAATTTATGATGTGGGTCTTTATGTATGAAAGAAGAATGTGATGAAATAATGCATGTGTGATTGAGTTAGTTGAGTTATAAATTTATCCATGTATAATTCTTGAATTCTAGATGTGATGATTTGATGAGAGTTTTAAACCTCAAGGAGGTAAAATATGAGATTACGCATTTTCTATAATATCTATGCTATTTTTAATGATGATTTGAGAGTAAAGTGTCAAGTTTCTTGTTGATGTTTTTGTGTTTTTGAAATGACTTTGTCATAATACACATTGAACAAATTGTGAAAGAGTTCTCACATAATGAAGATTAACAGGTTGGAAAGACTTTCTCACCTAATTAAATCAAAGGCGTAAGATTCTGCATAACTAGAACATGGATGGTGATAGTTTCTCACACACGGTCTAAAGAGTTGAGATAATGATGTATCTTTAATCGGTAGGACAACGGCACCCTTTCCTGTTAAAATCTAAAGAGCTGAGTTAATGATGGACCTTCACTTGGTAGGCGAAGGGCACCCTTTCATGAGTAACAAAAAAGATAAATTCTAATGATGTACCTTGAAATGGTAGGCCAAGGGCACCCTTTCATAAGTAATGATTTTAATAGAGAATTAACTAGTCCGCGCAAATTTATTGCTTAGCACCGAGTTGATATTGTGTGAGGTGGAAGCTCTCCTATAGTAAGGTCAGGTTTCTAGAAGCTACCTCTTGAGATGGAAGCTCTCCCATAGAAATGTTGGGTTTCACGTAACAATCTCATTATCCCATAAACTACGTTCCCCTGTAGGATATTATCTAGTTAATCCACCTAATCTATGAGTTACCAGTTATACCTTTTCCAAGTATACCAACCCTTTTCGGTGTAGGAGTCACCGGATTCGATGTTAAAGTTCACATGGTCTCAGGCTTATTAAGGCGTATATCCCACATGATCAAGAAGTTTAATAATGAACTAAGGAACACTTGAATAAGTATCTCGTAAGTGTTTAAAAGCTTTATAGATTTTTCTAGCTTGCATTAAAAGATGATGATGGCCTAAGTGGTTTACTTAGAATGGGGGAGATTTATGGGGTTTTGTTCATGCATTGCACAAGTACTCCTTGAGGGTATTTATGAAGTTTCTCTTCCGTTATGCCAATGTTTAAACTTGGTAATTTACATGTTTTCAAATGAAATATCTATTTCGTATGTTTTCAATATTGTATGCATGACTATCATACTTAGTGCATTTTTATACTAACTCCTACTTTTCCTACATTTTCCCAAAGTGTAGGGTCCAGTTCTCAGGGTAATCCTCGTTGTGGCGAAAGCTTTGATTTGCTTATTCTCCTAGCTTATTGGTGAGTTCTCGTAATT
This sequence comes from Solanum sitiens, assembly GCA_016801875.1. NCBI lineage: Eukaryota > Viridiplantae > Streptophyta > Magnoliopsida > Solanales > Solanaceae > Solanum > Solanum sitiens. The sequence goes on along the minus strand of JABWTJ010000130.1, from coordinate 794,747 downwards.
CGAGGACGGGTGTTTTCACATTGTAGTTTCATTCCTTGTCTTTCCTTTTGGACTTTGTTGTATGGGCTATGTCCCTTTCTCATTTCAAATATTGTAATAGATTGCTTCGTTGAGACTTAGAGTCTAGAATTTCATGTTGTTTATGAAAACATTACACTTGAAATGCGTTTTTACTCTTACTGTTCTATTTCTTATATTATGATATGCTAAGTGGATCGTATGGAGTCCTTCGGGGTTCTATACACCATGTCTCATATAGAGGGTACTCAGGTCGTGAAAAACTTTGTAATCAGATCATAAGTGCTAGAATGATTCTAAGATTATGTCTCATAAGCCATATGTATTAGATTCTTGTTCATTAGTGTGAAGTGCGCCACATTTATGAATGAGAAGCTACAAGATGCTTCAAAAATTCCACTCTTTTCATTACTCTAAATTCATGTGATAGAGTATAACTCTATAATATATTTCTCTTAATCCTTACTCTATGATGTACATGACATGACTACTCAAAGAGCTTTCACTAGTGGAATTGAGTGAGCCTATGTTGATCAAGGAGCTCTTCCTCAAGCTCCCCCAGTTCTGGTTGACCAAGATAATAATGAGTAAATTATATTTGGTGTTCAATTCGTGACTCAAGCCAGGATAGAAACCCTAGAATTTTATAGGTTAAAGACACATGAAGATCCTCAAGAGTTTGTAGATGAGGTCTCTATGGTGTTCGACATTGTAAGAGTTACTCCGATAGAAAAGGTGGAATAAGCCACTTAACAAATGAAAGATATTTCTCAAATATATTTTAACCAATGGAAAAAAGTGAGGCCAATAGAAGTGGGTCCCATGGAGTGTGAAAGGTTTAAAAATGGGTTTCTTGATAGGTTTTCCCTTTGGAGATGAGAGAGGCTAATATACATCAGTTTATTAACCTTCTTCAAGGTGGGATGAGTGTTGAAGAGTATGCTTTGATGTCTACTAGATTGTCAAGATATGCTCCATGTATAGTGGCCAACCCTATGTCGAGAATGTGAATGTTTCTATCGGGTGTGTGTGACTTGATAGTAAAAGAATGTTGTATTGCTATGCTTGAAAATGAAATGAATATGGATTGTCTTGTGATTTATGGTCAACAAACTGAAGAAGATAAACTTGAAGAGAAGTCTAGAGAAACAAAGATGTACAAAATTGATGATGATAATTCCTCTCAAGAAAGGTCAGCTGGACAAAGACATCCTAAGTATTGACAAAGTTTATATGGACTAAGTTCTACAAATGTTTCCCCAAAGTTTATCCAAGACATGGTTCCCAAACCCAAGCCTCAATAAAGAGATTGTAGACCCCTATTTCTTACTTGTGCTAGGTGTGAAAAAAGGCATGAGGGTATGTGCCTAGCGGATTCAAAGACTTATTTTGGTTACGGAAAAAGTGTCCAGAATGTAAGGGATTGCCAGATGCTTAATATTAAACTAATAGAAAGCAAGAAAGCTCATCCAAGTGGTTCAGGTACTAGTTCTCTAAAGCAAGGTAGATTATATGCTCACCAGTCTCGAGATGATCAAGAATATCCTCCAGATATGACTATCGGTATGTCAATAGTTTTCCAAATAGGTGTATATGTTTTATTACATCAAAATTTTGCATTCTCTTTTTTGACGCTATATGTAGCAAAAAGATTTGATATGCTCCCTAGTGTGTTGATAGATTTTGATGTCACTCTGGTATGGATTGGCCACACAATTATTATGTTTCATTTGATTGTAGAACATGTATAGTCATGTTTTAATTTCCGATGAGCATATTTATAAACTTGGTAAGGCCATTTATGAATTCATTGTAATGTTATTTGGTTTAACTGATTCTCCGACATTGTTCATGGACTTGATGAATAGAGCATTCCGGCAATACCTATACATGTTTGTGATTGTGTTTATCGAGGATACTTTGATCTGTTCAAGTAGTGAGAGTGAGCATTTGGACCAATTGAAGGTTGTGTTATATGTTCTTAAGGACCATTAACTGTTTTTTCAAAGTTTAGCAAGGGACAATTTTGGCTAATCTCTGTAGCTTTCCTTTGTCATATTTTGTAATGTAAGTGGATTGACGTAGATCCTATGAAGACGGATGCGGTTAAAAGTTTGCCTATACCTCTAACTCCTTCCCACGTTTAAGGTTTTTTGGGTTTGGGCGGTCACTATTTAGGGATTTGCTTACGTTGCTTCTCCTTTGACGGCTTTGACTAAAAAAAAGTCTTGTTTGTGTGGTTTAAAGCTTGTGAGAAAAGTAATGGACAATTAAAATATAGACTTACTTTGGCTCCAGTGTTGACTATACTGGAGGGTACAAATGGTTTTGTGGTAAATTGTGGTGCCTCTAGTGTTGTGTTGGGATGTGTGCTTTTGAAAAATGGTAAGGTTATTTTCTCTGCTCCAAGGCAATGTACAGTCCATTAGAAGAATTATTCAACACATGATCTTGAGTTAGTGGTAGTTGTTTTTGCCTTAAATATTTGGAGGCATTACTTGTACACGGTTCATATTTTATTGTTAACCGATCAGAGAGTTTACAATAGGGGTTTAGTCTCAAGGATTTTAATCTTTGTCAAAGAAGGGGCTATAGTTATTAAAGGTTTATTACATGACTATTCCTAGTCAACCCAGTATAGGTAATGGGGTAGTGGATGCTCTTTGATGATTGCCTATGAGTAGTGTGCCTCAAATAAGGAAAAAAAGGTGTTGGGTCGTGATGACACATAGTTTGGCCCGATCATGTGTGAAATTTTTTGATTCCACAAAAGGTGGTGTTAGGGATGACAATGAGTCTAAGTCGCCTCTTTTCACGAATGAGAAATATAAGCATGAATTTGTGTCAATTTTAGTTTATTTACAAGAGCGATGTTTATGAAATTGTTGAGGCTTTCTCCTAAGGGGGAGTGTATTCTTGGATAGTATGGTTTTTAAGGGTCCCCAATATTCACGATATAGATTGTTCATGGGAATGATTTGCCTAATGAGTTGGTTTTGGTGCCTCCGATATCCCATGTTTCTATGCTCAAGAAGTGTGTTAGAGATCTGACATCCATAATCCTCATAGAAGGGTTGGGGTTTTGATTAAAGTTTTTTAACGAGAAAGTTTTGGTTAAGATCTTACACCGGCAAGTTAAGTTGTTGAGAAGCAAGGAAGTCGTTTCCATAAAGATGTTTTAGAGGAATCATTAAATTGATTGTGCTACTTGGGAGGTCGAGGCCGATGTGATGTCCCAATATCCTCATTTCATTTCTTCTACTCCTATCCTAGTTTGAGGCTAGTAGTTCCTCTTGAGTTTCCTTGTTTTTAAAGTCATGTCTATCATATGAGTTTTTTAATGATTTCCCTATGTTACGCATGTTCTTGAGAATTTTATGTTAGTAAGAAAATGAGTTTATGATTGATTTTACTCAAGTTGTTGTGCATTGAGTAAGAATTTCATATATGCTTCACTATATGAATCGTTGAACATTCTTTATTGTGCTTTATGAAATTATATTGCATAAGGGTTCCATGAAATTGTGTTGAGTTTTCATGAATAATGGGTTGTTAGATGTAGTTTCTACTTCCTTGTGATGGATTTGAAAGATTCCTCGTTTAATTGTACATTATTTTAATGTTGCATTCATGATGGGATGCTAGTCTTGAGTCTGTACTTCCATAAGGTATCTAGATCTTCATTCGAGGATAAATGTTCCCAAGGTGGGGATATTGTAAAGACCCGAAAATTAGTAGTCTAAACTAAAGCTTAAACATGAGGTTTAGAGTTAAGGAGGTGGGCAAGGGCGAAGGGAGATGACTAAGGTAGTCCACTCTCCACTAGAAACTGCCCTAGTGAAAATGACCACCACCTTGACTCGTGGTACGAATAATTTAACGTTGTGTAGTCCGTGGTGGACTAGGCATAGAACTTTTCAAAATCTTCCCAAAATAAGCTTCTCTTCAAAAGAAACTGCACGGCCCAGGGTGAACACCACGGCTCGTGGGAAGGCGCTTGGAGGATAGTTAGGTGTGTGAGAATTGAAAGGAAGTGGTAAGCTAGTGCCCTAGGCCCACGAGATGGACCATAGCTCGTGGCAAGCACCACGGCTCATGGAGTCCCTCGTGAAGTTGCCTTGAGCTTGTGGAATAAAGGCACAAGTTTCCTAGCAACTATCTCAAGTCAACGGATGGGACCACCACTCGTGATCTTGACCACAGCTCATGGAGTCCCTCATGCCGCCTTGGCAACTCACTTAAAGTTAGGGGTGTTTTGGGAAATTACGGTTTAAGCCTGTCAAAGTTAAGTCATTTCGGGGAAGTGTAGGATAATTATATATGTCATATTAAGTCACAACTCACAAAAATTCAACTCATTATTTCAAAAACCCAAATCAATTCCTAAAATATATTCTCTAAAAAAAATTCTCTACCTTAGAAATATCAAAGAAGAAGTAGGAGAAGAATAAGAAGGAAGTAAAAGCTAGGGTTTAAGGAGACAAGGTTTTCATACCAATTTATTGGGTTTCATTGCTAAGGTATGCTAGTCCTCTAGCCATGGAAAGATTTCATCCATGAGTCCCTTCAAAACCACAATTTCAAAGATATAAATCCCCAAAAGTTTAAGTTTGATTCCAAAGTCACTAGTTCCTTTCAAAAAGGATTCTCATGTTTGAATTATGTTATATTATGTATGAATTGATGGTTTCCCTATTATTTCATGAAGAATTCCCCAAGAAACCATGAAACCCCAATATTACTCAATTGTAAATTATGACGTGGGTCTTTGTTGATGAAAAAGAATGTTTTGAAATTATGCATGTAGTGATTGGGTTACTTGAATTATGATCATATCCATGTCTAATGCTTCAGTTCTAGATGTGATTATTGAAAGAGGGTTTTGAACCTCAAGGAGGTCAAGTATAAAATCATTCATTGTCTATAATATCTATGTAATTGTTTGAATGATGCTTTGAAGGTAAAGTTTCAAGATTGTTGTTGATGTTGTTGCCTTAATGAAAGTACATTCTCAAAATACACATTGAACATAATGTAAAAGAGTTCTCACACAATGAATATTAATAGTTTATAAAGGTTTTCTCACGTGATTAAACCAAAGGCTAAAGAGCCTACATAACTAGAACATGGATGGTTGGAGTTTCTCACACATAGTCTTAAGATTTGAGTTAATGACTTACCTTGAATCGGTAGGGCAAGGGCATCCATTCATGTGAACTTCTAAGGAGTTGAGTTAATGATGCACCTTGAATCGGTAGTCCAAGGGCAACCTTTCACGACTAACTAAAAAGAGATATTCTAATGATGTACCTTCAAATAGTAGGCCAAGGGCGCCCTTTCATGTGTAATGATGTCAATAGATAATTAACTACTTTTTGAGAATTTAATTCTCACCAACGAGTGTATATTGTATGAAGTAGAAGATCTCATGTAGTAAGGCAGGGTTTCTAGAAGCAACCTCTTGAGATGAAAGTTCTCCGGTACAAAGGTCGTATTTTTAGTAACGATCTCCATATCCCATTTAGTATGTGTCCCTGTAAGATATTATCTAGTGGATCCACCTAAGCTAAGAGTAACCGGTTCTACCTTAGGCAAGTAGACCAACCCTTTTTGTGTAGGTGCCACAAAATACCATCTTAAAACTAAAAAGGTTTAATGTCATTTAAGGCATATTTCCCTTTTGAACAAGAAGTTGAATAATGAACTAAGGCATGGTTGAAGAAGTATCCCGTAAGTGTTCAAAAGCTTTAAAGATGTTACTAAATTGCATTAAAATAGGATGCTGGCCTAAGCTGTTTGCTTAGAATGGGTGAGATTTTTCTGGTTTTATTCTTGTATTGCACAAGAGCGCCTTGAGGGTATTTATTAAGTGTTTCTCTTATGTAATGATGATGTTTAAACATGGTAAATTGCATACTTTCAAATGAAATATCTTGTTAACACATTTTCAATTCTATCTCACTTAGTGAATTTTTATACTAACGCCTCTTTTGCCTATACTTTTCCTATGTGTAGCGTCTACTTCTCATTGATATCCACATTGTGGTTAAAGCTTGGATTTGCTTATTCTCCTTGCATGTTGGTGAGTCTTCATAATTCGAGGCCAAATGACTTCACAGTGTAGTTTCATTCCTTGTATTACTTTTTTGGACTCTGTTGTATGGACTATGTCCCTTTCTTATTTCTAATAATGTAATAGGTTGTTATGTGGAGACCTAGAGTCTAGACTTCCACTTTTGCTTTTATGAAAATATTAGACTCTAAATTCTATTTTACACTTATTGTTCTATTGCTTATTTTATGGTAATCTAAGTGGCTCGTATGGAGTCATTTGGGGTTCTATACATAATGTCACATCTACTAGGTACCCATGGGTCGTGACTGTATCGAATAAGAAAATCGTCTCATTTCCTTCCCTTCAAAGTTTCTTATTCCACGGAAAACTGTGCTAAGATGTACTTGAAAGAGATGATAAAATTGCATGGTGTGCCTATGTCTATCATTTCCGATCGTTGTACCCAATTAACTTCCCAATTTTTGAAGTCGCTCCAAACGGGTTTTGGTACCAAGGTTAAGCTTAGCACGGCTTTGTATCCCCAAACCAATGGGCAAGTGGAGCATACAATCTTAACTTCGGAATACATGTTAAGGGTTTGATTTTATGGGTAATTGGAATGTCCATTTTTCATTGATGGAATTTTTCTATATTAATAGCTATCACTCGAGTATTAGTATGGCTCCATTTGAGTCTCTTTAATGTAGGAGGTTTAGATCTCCTATAGGTTGGTATTAGGTGGGTGATGTTTCTTTGATAGGTCCTGAGCTAGTTTATGAAGCCATTTAGAATCTTCAACATATTAAAGAGACGTTGAAAATGGCTCAAAGATGAAAAAATTCTTATGTTGATGTTAGAAGAAGGGATCTTGGGTTCAATTTTCATGATTTGTTCTACTTGAAAATATTACCAATGAAAGGGGTGGTAAGATTTGGTAAGAAAGGGAAGCTTCACCCGTTGTATATAGGTCCATATCAACTTTTAAGGTGGATTGGTAAGGTTGCCTATGAGTTAGATTTTCCAAATGAGTTGGCATCGGTGCATCCGGTATTCCACGTTTCTATGCTTTACATGTGTGTTGGAGATTCAACATCTATAATTCTCTATGAAAGGATTGGGAGTTGATGAAAGTCTCTCTCATGAGGAAGCCGGTTACGATTTTGGACCAGCAAGTTGAGAAGCGGAGGAATAAGGATGTTTCTTCCGTAAGTGTGTTTTTGTGGAATCAATTGGTTAAGGGTGCTACTTTGGAGGCCAAGTCTTATATGATGTCCCGATATCCTCATATTTTTTCTTCTACCCCTAATCAAGCTTGAGGTAATGAATTCCTCTTGTTTCGTTCTATGTTTTGAAGCCATGTGTGTTTTATGTGTTCCATGATCTTTTTAAGTTGAATGCATATGAAATCTCATGTTGTTGTACATTAAATGTGAGTGGACTATATGCTTCATGTGATGAATTGTTGATAATGCTTTAGTTATGTTTTTTGAGAGTAAATTTCATAAAGTCTCCATGATATTTTGTTGAGTATGCTTATAGCATGGAGAAGGTAATTCCTACTACGAACATGGGAAATGTTGAAAATGCATTCATAATGGGTTGTTATATGCATTTCCTACTCCATCGTGATACATTGAATGTGTTTTATATAGAGGTTACGTTTCCTCTTTCATTTTGTGCATTTTATGATGTTGCATGCATGATGAGCTTCTATTCTTGTGTCTTTTCTTCCGGAAGATGTCTAAAACGTCATCGAAGGAGAATGTTCCCAAGTGGCGATATCTTAATAACCTGGAAACTAGTATGCTAAACTAGACCCATATGTGAGGGTTAAAGTCAAGGAAGGAGGTAAAGGGCCAAAGGAGTGGGCTAAGGCATTCTTCATTTGTGTACGCACTTCCCCACCTACCACGCCCACCATCGCAGCGCATGGTGTGGGTAGATAGTAGCCCTGCCAAATCTACCCAAAACAGTCCCCTCTTCATGAATAATGGTGAATACCATGACACGTGGGAAGACTCGTGGAGGGGAGTTGGTGGTAGAGGATTAATGGGAGGTAGCTTAGCCACTGCCTTAAGGCCCAAAAAAGGGACCATGGCTTGTGACAAGCACCACAACTCATAGATCCCGTCGTTAAGATGCCTAAGGCTTGGTGTCCAAAGGCACTTATTTCATACCCACTGCCTCAAGTCGACGAAAAGAACTACAACTCGTAGTTTTGACCACGTCACATGGGACCTCTCGTTAGACCTGGTAGCTCCCTTAATGTGAAGGGTGTTCTGGGTAGTTTTGATTTTAGTCGAACTTAAGTGAGGTCGTTTTTCCTTTACTTAGGGTCACTATATAGGTCATTATTACTCAAAAACCAACCTATTCAACTTGATATTTTCAAAACCCAAATACGTTCCCAAAGTTCATCCTCTCCAAAATTTCTATCACTAGTAAACTCAAAGAAGATGAGGGAGAAGAAGGAAGTGAAACTAGGGTTCAAGAAGCAAGGTTTTCCACACAAAAATTCATGGAGTTTCTTCAAAACTCCACGAAGGATGTCTTACATCAATCAAGTTCCTTCACAACTCAATTTCAAAAGAAAGATAGAAATCCCCCATTGTTAGGGTTTGATTCAAAATTCATGGATTCCTTTTAAATTCGATTCTAATGGTTGAATTATGTTATTATTGATCTGATGATGTGAGTGTTTTTTTGTGAAAGGTGAATTTGATGAATTTATGCATGATGTTATAAAATAACATATATTATATTGAAATCCATGTGTAATGCTTAAATTCTAGATATGTTGATTGATAGTAGGGCTTGAACCTTGAAAGGGTAAGTTGATGAGATTATGCATATTTTCATGAAGTTCATGTAAATGCTTTAAGAACAAATTGAGAGTGAAGTGTCAATGAGTATGTTTTTTTTGTGGGATTATTGAAAGTTTATTCTGATGAACTCATAATGAACATGATGTGAAAGGTTTCGTATGTTGAAAGACTTTCTAACCTAAATGAATCAAAGATACGATACACATGTTGAAGTGGATGGTGAAAGATTTCCTAATGAATGATATAATGAGCTATCCAAATGAAATAAATCAGACTGGTTTCAAAGGACATCCTTCCATGAGACATGAATTAAGTAAGATTTAATATGTATTTTAGTGGGAATGATTCTTAGCACCGAGTGGATACTGGAAATGATATGGAAGCTCTCCAATTAGTCGTGGTCGGGTTTCTACTAACAATCTTTATATCCCATAAACTATGTTCCCCCATAGATCATTTAGCTAGTTTATCAACCTAAGCTACCAAACCATGGTTCTTCCTTAGGCAAGATAGACAACACTTTTTCGGTGTGGGGAACACCAGGTGATTATGTTATGGCTCAATTTGTCTCGTGGAATTTAAGGCTTATCCCACAACAAGAACAAGAACATGGACATGAATGGTGAACAAAGGTTACATTAAGAAGTATTGTTCATGAGTTCAAACGTTTGAAATATGGTGTTGACTTACCATGTTTGTGATTTATGATCTCTAACCTTTATATATGAAATTTAGACTTGTCAAATTGCATGACATGAAATATAATGTCCCTTTTTAGAGTGTTTTAATGTTTTTCTGCATAGTTATCATACTTAAAACATTTTTTTACTAACATTACCTACATATTCCCCAAGTGTAGGGCCTGGTTTTAGAGGTGATAATTCTTGTGGCTAGATATTGGACTTGAGTATCTTCTGAGTTGGGTGTGTCCTCATGGTTCGAGGATTTATTTTTCATATATTTAGTTCCTTTCATGTACTTTCCCTTTTCGGACATGTTTTTTGGGCAAGGCCCTACTTCATTCAAATACTGTAATAAATGGCTATGTTCTGACTAAATGTCTATACTTCCGCTTTCCTTTATGAAATTATTTTAGACTTGAATTGTATTTTTACTAGTATTGTTTTATTGCATATGTTATGAGAACTATTGTCTTGTATTGAGTCCTTCGAGGTTCTATATGTCATGTTACATCTAGGGGGTACCCTTCGGTCGTGACAGCCAACCACGGTCTGTGAGCTAAGCCAAGAACCCTAGAATGGTGTATGGGTTGGTCACCCTGCCAAGTGACTTGAGTTCCAAGACAACAGCTCGACCTACGGACAATAGCTTAGACCACAATCTGTTGTTTGATGGCACCACATCAGGTTTTTAATGACAAAAAACTGACCACAATGACAAGCCGTGGGTCAGACCACGGTCCATCGAGTGGGTCCGTTTGTAACCAGCTGTCAATTATGTTCAAGGGTAGTTGGGTCTTTTCCTAATTAATTAGTTCCTATATTATATCGTTTTATCCTTTACTATGACCCTATATAAGATTTTTAAACCCCTAAGTTAACCCATTCACTTCATTCTTCAAAAATAAAAAATAAAAATAAAAACCAAATCTCCTCTCCAAAGATTTCTCTCACTAGAAACATGAAGAAGAGAAGTATTCAACCTACAGAATCAATTTGTGATAGTGTTCATCCATTGATTCCCAAATCCCTATATTTAAAAAGGTTGAATTCCCCAATTGACTTAAGTTTTTTTTCAATTATCATGTGTTCTCTTCATTTCCGACTTTAATGATTTAATTATGATGTCTTAGGCATAAATTGATGAAATATGATGATTTCTTCATGAACCCATGTAATCCCCATGTGTTTCATGTTATTAAACATATGATGTGGGGTATTGCTCTTCAAGGAATAGTTTTATAACATTAAGTATAAATTCAGATATTTAAATGTATTTATGATGAAAGTCATATCTAATATTTCGTAAGTATGGATGATTGAAAGGGGGATTTGAACCTTAATAGGTGAATTATAGACTTATGCATTTTCTACTAAAATCTATGCAAATGTTTTAAGGGTGATTTCAGAGTAAAGTTCCAATGATAATGTTGTGTTTTGAAAGAATATTCTTATAAACACATAATAGCATGATGTGAAAGGTTTTCTCTTATAGAAGAGGATTGTTAGGTTGAAAGACTTTCTCACATAACTGAATCAACCAGTAAGAGTTATCTTAATGAAACTATCTTGTATTGGTTGTCCAAGGAAACCTTTAAATGAATAATGAACTCAAGTGAGAAACTATTATTCCATGGGATTTATGTTTATCACCGAGAGGATATTGATGGGATGAAAGCTTTCTCGTAGTAGATGTCGGATTTCTAGAAGAAATGTCATGAGATAGAAGCTCCAGCATTAGTAGAGGCCATATTTCTAGTAACAATCTCTGTATCCCTTAACAATGTGCCCCCATACATTGAATTGAATGTGGATCCACTTAAGCTAGAAGTTCATGATTCTACCATGGCAAGTAGGACAACCTTTTTTATTGTGGGAGACATTGGGATCATGTTATAGCTCACACGGTGTTTATGTGGGAAGAGGCTAATCCCCATAGGTAATAATGGACTAAGGTTACTTAAAGAAGTATCGCATATGGGTTCAAAGATTTTAAAGATTAAGTTAGCTTGCATTTACCATGATTTTATGACTTATGTTTTCTCACTCTTTTATATCATGTTTTAACTTGCTCAATTGCATGTCATGAAATAAAATTTACTTTATAGAATGATTTAAATATTTTTTTATGGTTGTAATACTTGGTACATTATTTTGTACTAAGGCATACTTTGGCCTACATTTCCCCAAATGTAGTGTTCGGCAATCAGGGTAGTCAATTTTGTGTCTAGAGGTTGCTTTGACATATTTTTGAGCTTTAGGTGTCCTCATGCTTTGAGGACGGACTTTTTTTTCCACTTTCTTTCATGTATTTTTTTAAACATGATTTATGGGATAGGACCAATTTCATTCAATTGTATTAGATAGCTATGATGAGACAAGTGTTTGAGACTTCCATTTTTTGTTTCTCAAATGTTTTACTCTTGTTGTTCTATTTCTTATGTTATGACATCTAAGTGTCCTGTATGGACTCCTTCAGGGTTCTATACGTATGTTATATCTAGGGGGTACCCTTGGGTCATGACAACTTAAGAACGTGAGGTGGGGATTTAGAATTTGAATACATTCTTATTTGATTAAGGAAGAACGTTTTAAGCCTAGTAAGAAAAAGGAAAAGTAAAAAAATACACTTTTCATAAAATTAATGGAATTCCTTAAATGCAGAAGGTTCACTGAAATAGCCATAAGTTCTTACTTGGAGCTTGAAATTTAAAAAACTTGGCTGCATTCGAAAGAAGACTCAAGGATCTTCAATTTTCTAAGTCATGGGTCACTCAAATCTTTATGTGCTAAAAGATATGGTCTATATATGTTTATACAAAACAAAAGGCAGAGGGGTGACTTCAATGAATTTTCCTTTATATCTTTTTGAAATTCTAGGTGTTACGTCTACTGACCTTAAGACCATAAAAATTTAGAATCACTCGCTACAATCCTATTCACAAATAAAGAATGGTTCGAGTCTTGATTGTCAAATATTTGGGATGTTATAGTTTCGGTATGTTTTAAAGAAAAGGAAAGAGTTTAAGGTGAAATTTAAGACAATTTTGAGCACCTTTGATGAATTACTTTCTAATAAAAAACTAGATTTCTTTGACTGATATTTTAGAAGGTGAAAATTAAGACCCTTTTGAGCGTTAAATTGACGCAACATCTTTAATGCACTTTACTAGGATGTGTTTTAAACTACTCTATTTTTGTAAATTTAAATAACAAAAGCTAATAAATTTATAATTAAGGTACTATATTTTTACCTATACATAGCTTAAAGGACAATTAATAGAAAATAATTTCATAATATATATCTAGACATCACCTCAATAGAACATCAAAAGCATACAGTCTCTCGGAGTGTTAAGCTTTTCTTTAACATAAATGGAATCGGAATACTCCAATGGATACAAATATAAAGGGAAACACACTAGTAGTGCTTATTCTGGGGTTCAATATTCAAAATTTTGATGCATCGTTCTGCCATTAGAGCGGAATCCTTTCAAGGCTTCCGATGAAACCGCTCTAACAATTCAGGTATAGTTTAGAATGCATTGGTTGTTAGATCTTTAAATTGCAATGGTTACTTTTTCAAACAAAGTAGTAGAAGAGGTTGTCACTAGAGGTTTTCTATCAGGTATACATGCTTCAACTTGTTTGAATAAATTGGGCATAAAAATGTTGTTTTAGAAAATGAAGATTTTTGTGGCTATTTGTTGAAATAATGAGTTATGATAGACTTCACTTGCATTTATCTAAGAACTTTTGTTCATTGACGTTTATACCACATGTAACTTCATCACAAAAGTATTTGCCATAAAAAACTAATTTACTCACCAAAGTATCGACTAAATTCATTTTTGTGGCAAATGCTTTGGTGATTAAGTTGCATGTGGGATAAAAGGTAGTGAACAAATATCCATAGACTGCAATGATGTCTATCATAATTCTATATTTCCACAAACTGCCAAAACAATATTCTTTTTCTAACACAACATTTTTTTATGCCCAATTTGTTCAAACAAGCTAAAACGGTTATACCAGACTGACAATCTCCAATCACAAAGCATCAACTTCTTCCTTTGCAAAATTAACCAAATTTAATTTAGTCAATACTTCAAAATTTTAACATCAAACCAAAATTCCAATCTTGTGTTGGATTAACATTATTCAGAAATGAAGTGAAGAAATCGTATATTTCTTAAGGTAGCTCACGTTAGTTGAACGTGCGCTACTAGTGGCTGCCATTGCTAGAGGCCTAGGAAGACATCAGAAACAACTTAATTCTGTGATACAAAATTATATACCTTTAATAAACCATGGCGATAAAGGGAAACAAATCAGCAGGACACTACCCACTGGGTTTAAAACCACCCATGAGGCTAGCACCTCCTCTGGGCCGATAATTTTTGTGGAGTGTACAATTAATATCCATCCCACTAGTTGAATTGATGCATAATTATTGCATTATAGGTTTGACGACCCGAGGAATCAATTGGAAAAACGGTTCCCACATCTGCAAAAAGAGGATCTCCATCTCCACTTGCTCCCAACATTGTAGTTGTTGGGTTTAACCACACACAACAATATTCTACGTTGACCTCCTTATTCACTAATAATGGGGAATCAACCAGTGGTTTGGCTATCAAATATATCCCTCAAGAAACTATGAACGGGCAACAACAAGTACAACTAATCCAAGAGGTAATTTATACAGAAGTAACCAAGTGGAACTCATTTTTACTTGCCTAATGTATAGGAGAAACACTAGGGTATGCTATTAATAAATACATTGGGCGATTCTGGGCATGTGATGTGGAACCAAAGCTTTTCTACCATGAAGAAGGAGACTAAGTAATTAGATTCCATTTCACAACAGATCTGAATGGTTCACTCTTTTCTAGTCCATACACAATGAATATACGCATGTTATTCAAAAACCTTGGACTCATGATTTTGATTTCAGCGATTCCTACATTGATTCACTTTTCGTTTAAAATTCCACAGGTTTCAACGTCGTGTTATGGGAGAGTATCATTATGTAGAATAGCAAGTGTGTTGGGAATTCATGTTTATGGTAATGAGTACACTTCAAAACAAACTAATCCCATTCGCAGGGATGCTAATAGAAATGAATATCACTAAAACCTTGCTGGATGAGATAATTGTTTTGGATCCCAATGGTAATCTGTATTAGAAGAAATTAGTGTATTACTTTCACCCTAACTTCTGTAATGTATGTTCTGTAGTTTGTGTCTCCTTCCATCAACAGGATATAAAAGATCTAGTAGCAAAACAACGGAAGAGACATAAGTCGAGGAAGATTGAACAAACATGGATGGCTAAAGATGTCATTCCAGATCATCACAAAAGGTCAAAATCAGGTTACTAGAATATATGCTCAACACCCTCAAAAATCATGTGGCGTCATAGAAATTGCCGGTCCTAGCTTTCGTGCTCCTTATGGAACTTTGATATCTCAGACCTTAAGTGGATGGATAGGCTGGGATCCAAATTATTGCATGATTCTCACATATTCTCTACTTCCAAAGTTATACACTGTCACTTTACTACCACTCCTAGTAACCTTAAGTGTCTCCTTACTTTAGTATATGGATTCAACACAGTAGAGAAAAAAAAAATCCCTTTGGGATAAGTTAAATAGAGATTAACAAATGTATCTCAGAGCCAGAGATAATAGCTCGTGATTCTAATGTTGTTCTCCAGAGTAATAGAATATATGGGGCTCATGTCACAACTATTGATATATCAGCTACTTCACTGAGTGCATACATGATATATCGATGCATTAACTACCATGGAAGGGATACGATTATACATGAAGCAATAAGCAACTGGGAACAAATAAAAACAATGGCAGAATTGATAGAGTATTTGGGAACTCAGAATGATGATGCAATGGGAGCATGTAGTTACTATGCTTTATCTTCTTCAAAGCTCGGATAATATTGCATGCTACTCAAAGCTCTCAAGCCTGTGTTTAAGAGACTAAATAATGAAGAATTCTTGAATATTACTTAAAAGATCACCCACACTGGAATGGTTACTGCCAGATAGTCTCACAATGCGCAGATGATCAACTCCTTACAGAGAAACAATATCTGCAGGACATTGAAAGTTGGAGTTATATTGAAGAAAGTGCCCTGAGAAAGAAATTAAGAGTTTACTGGATAAAGCTAGGAGATATCAACAATAAATACTTTTCTTTTATGATGAAGGAGATGAATACCAGGAAAAAAGTATGTATGAGCTTAAATCTATCACAGAGGTAAAAATGACTAATCCGGACAACATAAAAAAGTATGAGATGCATTTCTACATATGAATCATGGGAACAGCCAAACAAATTCTTCATGGTATCAACATACAATTAATGCAAAAGGGTCCAACTATTTCTCATGCTCAACATAACTAAAATAGGAAGTATATAAAGCATTGAATGAAATAGGAAATTATATATCTCCTTTTGTAGATTGATACGATACATATTTCATTAAAAGATCATGTGGAACTATTATAGAGGACATTTGTGATTTTGGATGAACTTTGCTTTCCTACAATATTCATTGTGTGGATCTTAGAGTGTGTGCAAATTGTTCACTATCAAATCATAGTAAATGGTTAACCTACTTAACCTTTTGATGCTGCTAAGATACATAGACAAGGAGACCCTATCTCTCGATGTTTGCTTGTTATTACTATCATCCGAAGTGCTCAAAACTTTGTATTATTCACCTATGTTTTGCATGTGATCTTTTGTTGTTTTTAAGAGGTGATCACACTTCTATTGCTGACCTATACAAATGCTTCCAACAATTTTCTCAAGCCTTGGGTCTGCAAGCAAACATTGGTAAGAGCTCTTGCTACTTTTGTGGCATCAATGAACAAATACAAGAAAGCTTATTACTGAGTGTTGTTTTACCCTTACGGAATTACAATTTAAATATCTAGGTATGCCACTATCCACGAAGAAGATGTCTCTCGGACAATGGGCTCCTTTTATTGATAGAATTGTAGCAAGAAAGTCTTCTTGGACTACAAAAAAGCTTTCTTATGCCGGTAGAACACAACTAGTTCAATTATTCCTGTTTTGAATCAAGGCTTATTGGCTCAATTGTTTGTCATTCCCTCTAAGATGATAAAGCTTATAGAAGGCTACTATAGAATCTAATCTTGTCAAGAACCCGCACTATTAGGAAAAAGGATATAATAGGATGGATTAATATGTGCCTTCCCAAGATGGAGGGTGGACTAACTACTATTAAACTACAAATATGGATCAACAAAGCAGTAGAAAAGAAATGTTGGGATCTAGCTAATAAAGCTGATAAGCTTGGGATCAGATGGATTAAGAATTTCTACATCAACAACCATCCTATCATATCAGCTTCACTACCACAAAAGGGTACTTGGATGGTTATAAAGATTATAGCAGCCAGCGGTATACTTGAACAATCTCAATTGCTCGGAAATACTAATGATCTACTAAACTTATTTGGGAGAGACATAGAGTTCATAGGAAAGGTATAATGTTTGGAAATGCATCTAGACTTAAAGCCAAATTCAGGCTTTTGTTGCAATTTCAAATAGACATGTAAATACTGGTAAATTAACATCATGGAACATAGAGGATGACCAAAATTATAAACTTTTTGAAAGAGTTTTGAAGTTCAGAGATCACCTTTTTGCATGTTGTCATGTCACTCAAAGCATATTCCACAGATTACTAAATTGGATGAACATATAAACATATCAAGCTACAAGATGGGAACAACATTCTGATTTGATTATTCAGAACACAAAAGGCATGCCTTATAATGCTCAACTCCTCAGATTGGTGTATACTAAATTTGTTCAAAAAATGTGGATGGAGAGATATCAGAGAACATTTGAAGATTAACATAAGTGGTGGACAGTAATAGTAAAGTACATAGCCTAGTTGATATAAGAAGTACCTCATGTTATTGTTTTAGTTTCGGTTCTTGAATGTTATCTTGGTGTTCAAAGAATAAAGATATCGTGGCGCAATATAAACATGAAATATAGTACATTCAAGCTTCATAAGCTGCGAATAAAGCTATAACACCCCGTATCCAAAACACACCAAAAACCAGCTTTTCAGAAAAATCTGCAGGTGCAACCAACGGTGGCATCGACGGACCATAGCCTGACCCACGGTCCGTCCTGCATATCTATCGATGGGGTCAAAAACTCTCAAAAAATCTCAGCCCAGAAAAATTGGTTAAGTCTTGGTCGACGGACGGACCTATGGTTCGTAGGTCAGACTGTGGTCCGTAGTCCGTGACCATCGATTGAGACCCCATTCACCCACACTCTGACAAGAACTACGAATGACCAGCACGGTCCGTAGGTGGACCCACGGTCCGTAGGTGGACCCACGATCCGTAGGTCTGACCGTAGGTGGGAACTAGCAGCCAGATAGGGGGGAAATGCAGTAGGGTCTACTTCAAATGATCATAACTCTTAGCACAAAATGAATTAGGTGTCCAATGACATATCAACATATAGATAATTGAATTAGCTTTCCATAGCCACCGATCTTACTAAAATAAGAGCTTCGAGTAAAATGTTATAAGCCCGTTTTAGTAAAGGTCTGTCGAACAGACCCAACCTACGGACCCAAACGACGGACCGTTAGTCCAGGCCGTCGTTTGGTCCGACAACAACTTACCCAGGGGTCTTTTGGTCTTTTTCCACTTCGTTTAAACCTTAAGATACATCGTTTTGACCCTAAATATTCAGATTTTAGTCAGTTTAAGCCTAGAAACATAAATAAAACTTACCTAAGTCAAAATCATTAATCAAAAGTATATAATTAGAAGCAAAAAAGGAGAAAAAACTCAAGAATCCTAGTTCAAGAACGCAACAAGTTTCCAGCAGTTCCAGCAACGAAATCTAAGTATTTTTCCTTAAATTTCATCACCAGGTATGTGGGATTTCACTAGTGGGTTGCTTTCACCCATTGGGTCCCTAGTTTTCAGTAAGTTTTTGATTGTCTTATCATGATTAAACATAGGGTTCCTAGAATTACAGCAGAACTTCATGATTTAGTTAAAGTATACGTTCCAAATCAGATTATCATGTTATTAATCAGATTATCGCATGAATTCCAGAACCCTAGCTTTGTATTTCTTTAGTTCTTGAATTACACATGCTAGGTCAGATATTTCAGTTATTTCAGGTATACATGCCTCAGTTATTAATGCATTATTATCAGATTAAATGTTGCATTCACAGTTTGCATGTTCAGTTTTGAGCTATCCAGTATTTTACAAAAATTCAGACATAATCATTTAGCTATATAAATCAATGGGACTAGGATAATACCGAGTTGGACTAGGGTTCAGCGTACCCAATTAGTCCCAGAACTACTAGCCAAGTAGGTTGTAAGTATACATTCGAAAATGTTCCAATATTTTCTTTATATAAGTTTCTTAAGAAAAACTCAAAAAATTCTTGGAGCGATTTCTTTGGATCTTAACACCCAATATGTAGTCTACTTCACCCAAATCTTTCATATCAAATGACTTTGATAGCTATGACTTGAAAATTTTTACATACTCCAAAGTATTTTCAGCCAATAAAATATCATTTACATAAAGAGAAAAAATTACGAAATTTCCATTGGATTTTTTCACATAGATACAATGGTCTTCGTTGCTCATGGTGAAAACAAATGACATCACCTCCTTATGAAATCTTACATACCACTGCCTTGAAGATTGCTTTAGGCCATAAATTAATCTTTTCAATTTTCATACTTTTTTTCTTGAACTTTAAAAATGAAACCTACTGGTTTTTCTATGTAGATTTCCTCGATTAATTCTCCATTGAGAAAAGCATTCTTCACATCCATTTGGTGTAATTTTATATCTAAACGTGCAACAATAGCTAAACGTAATCGTATGGATTTAAACTTCATAATTGGTTAAAAAATTTCTCATAGTCTATTTCAACTTCTTGAGTAAATTATGTTGCAACCAATCGTGCTTTGTGTCATTCTATTGATCAATCCGATTTACGTTTAAATTTAAGAATCCATTTATTCTCAATAGCTTTACGTTCCTTAGGATGGTCAACTAGATCCAATACTTTGTTGGTTTTCATGGACTCTAATTCTTCTTTCATTGATTTTATCCATTCATCCCTTTCATGGCTCAATAAGGCCTCTGTTAGAGAATTAGGTTCATCCAATTCTGTATGAGGTACCAAGAAAACATAATTTTCAATCTCATCAGATCGTTTAGGTACACCTTTTCCTGTACTCTTAGAAATTTGAAGTTCTGATTCCTCTATAACATTTTTGGATTCATAACTGCCACTTTGACCAAGAATTATTTCTTGATCCATTGATTTATCAAGTATTTTTGACAACATCATTTGATCTTCTAGATTCAACATTTCATACAAAAATTCTACTTCATCTATTTCACCCTTTTTGGGAAAGTCATTTTCCAAGAATTTGACATCTCGTGATACAATTTCAGTAATACTTCCATCTTCCAATTCATTGATTAATACATACCCTTTTGAGCGTTCACAGTATCTTATAAATATACATTTTTTCCTTTTGGACTTAGTTTACCAAACTCACTAAAACAATCTTTAATGTAAGATGCACATGTTGCACAACCCCACGATCGTAGATCATTTAGGTTTATTTTATGACCAATCCAAAGTTCATACGGAGTAGAAGACGCTGATTTAGAAGGAACTTTGTTCAATATGTAGGCCGCAGTCAATAATGCATCTCCCCAGAAAGAGATAGACAAATTTGTCGGAGCGATCATTGATATTGTCATGTCTAATAATGTCCTATTCCTTCTTTCAGCTACATCATTTTATTGAGGGTTATAAGGAGTAGTTAATTGGCTGATAATATCATTTTCAGTACATAATTCTTCAAATAGTTTTTGATAAATATTCACGTCTACGATCGGTTTTTAAAGCTTTTATATTTTTATCTAATTGATTTTCAACTTCATTCATATATCTTTTAAAGCACTCAAGTGCTTCTGATTTATGAGAAATCAAATAGACATAACCAAAGCTCCTGAAATCATCAATAAATATAGTGAAGTATGTAGCACCAGACCTTGCCTTTACACTCATTGGACCACAAATATTAGAATGAATTAATTGAAATGGGAATTCAGCTCTCTAAGCCTCCCAAATGGTTTACGCGTATTCTTTCCAACAAGATAATTTTCATAAGTTGACATTTCAATTTTAGTGAAAGAACCTAAATTCCCTTCTTTTGCCAACTTATTCATTCAATTTTGCCCTATGTAACCTATTCTAGCATGCCATGTAATAGCATCAACATTGTTGTTACTTGAATAAGATTCCCTTGCATAACAGTCTACATAATAGTCATAAGTTGATGATTACTATCTACAACGATAAAACGATCATAACTTACTCCAAAATCATATAAAACGTAATCTAGAGTTATTCTAACACGATTACGAATAAAAACACATAAAAACAATGTCTAAAAGAACAGACACAAATACTAAGTTTTGTCGAATCTTTACTGTATATAGGACTTCATGCAACATCAAAGAACGGTTACCATGCGATTCTACTTTGCAAATGCCTATCCCTTTGACTTTTAGTTTCACATTATTTCCTATGAAAATCAACCTTGATTTAGATGAAACTCCAAAAACGTTTCTCGACCTCAACTCACTTGGTCGGTGGATCCTGAGTCTACAATCCATATAGGATAAGATTCAGTTTGTAACGAAGTGCTCGAAAACATATGTTGCACTTTGAAATGTGTTTAGAAATTCTACTTTTTTGGCTCATTGCATTCTCGAGCGAAATGCCCCGACATTTCACAATTGTAGAGTTTCATTTTGCTTGTCTCTCTTCTTACAAAAATATTTTCCTTTCTGGAATTTTGTTTTTTTCTTTTTTCTTAGAAGGTCCTTCTTCAGTCTTTTTGTCTTTCCCATTCTTTTTCAAAATTTTCTTACGCTTGAAGTCTAAAGATTTTTGTACCAGTTGACTCTGCAATAATGGCATTAGAATCAGCTTTAGCAGCACAAAGGCACTCATCTTCAAATTCAATATGGCGTGCAACTTCACAAAAAAAATTGATCAATCATTATGGATCTATTTAACCTTGAAATGTTCTCATTTATTGGGAAGAGACCGAATTACTGTCTGAACTTATTGCTCATCTTGAAAAAACATGACCAAAACCCTTGAGTTGAGCTGCCATGTTTGACATCACCCTAAGGTGTTGTGTAGTATTACCCTCTTTTGGTTGATTTAAAACACGGTTTATACATTCTAAAGCATTTTGCTCTTCGAGCACGCACATACCATATTTTACAACTTCAGATGTCATAATTATCACCATTAAGTTTTTCACCTTTGTTTAAGTCAAAAATGATTCTTTTTGATGTCATGTTTGTTATTGACATATAATTAGGAATTCTTTTAATAATTATGCATGTGACAAACACATTCAAGAAAATCAATTCTCACAAAGGTTTCATATTTAAATGTAAAATCAAAAAGACACGTAAGCATCCATCATCATCTACGAATTAAATATTTAACCAAAATATAAAATTAACTTCTTAATGTGTACAATAAATTATTTTAGACTATAATCATAGAAATTTGCATGTTTAATTATTAAACACCATATGATATTGTGCAATATAATAATCATTCACATATCCAAAAGTAAAGATAATAAAACTCAAATATTCATTTTAAAACACAATTAAATATGTTCACTTCAAAGTTTAATAAAAAAAAAAATGATAAAAACAGTAGTATGTGGATACACCATGGGTGAAGTTTTACCCACTTAACTCCTATTTTTACATAGTACTTCCATAATTCTTCATTATTCCCAATTTTGATTCTAACTTCATCAAGTTCATTCTTCCAGTGTTCTTGCAATGAATGATACAAAACATTGTATCTTTCCATCTCTGTTAGTTGAGAGTCATTTTCGTTAAGCTTTTCAAATTTCGTTACAAAAGAAATTCTATTAAACAACCAAGGGGATCCATCTTCAAATAATTAAACTCTCTTAGATCTTTTTCTATTTGCCTTCGAATGCTCCTTCCATTCCTTAACATACTTTGTGTCTCTTTTGGGACACCAATCCATACGACTTCTCGCCCTCGGACGCATGTCTTACGGTGGGTTTCTCCTCTATCTCGTCCTTTTGCTCGACTTTGAGAACTCCCACTTGAAAAATTTAAGCATGTTCCTGTTCGACCTTAACTTGAAACGGAAACAAAACAAAATATGGTTAATACCATTTATTGTGACAACATATGCCACAAATTTCTCATAAAAGACAAACAAATGTTTAAGAAACATAAGGACTAAAAAAATACATAAGACCAATAAGATCCTAAAGAGGACACATATAAAAATAATCCTAAATATGACTCTAATCTCAATTAAAAAAGTTCCTTAAAAAACTTTTTTTTCTGCCCAACTTAAAAAGTTCATATCTCACTCGTTTTAAGTTTGTTTCTCTATTATGATATATTTTGGAAAGCTTAAAATGAGCAGATCATAAAAAGTAAGTTTCAACCCAAAAACTACACAATGAAATTCCAGATTGCTCCGATAGATGCAGTTTTTCAAAAAATAGTAAAAACAACTAAATTTTTGTAACAATTCGTATCTTACTTTAATTTCGTTAT
Source organism: Solanum sitiens (assembly GCA_016801875.1). NCBI lineage: Eukaryota > Viridiplantae > Streptophyta > Magnoliopsida > Solanales > Solanaceae > Solanum > Solanum sitiens. The sequence goes on along the minus strand of JABWTJ010000130.1, from coordinate 771,451 downwards.
TCTATTATAATTTTTTTTTTGGAATCTATGCACAAGCACATTATGAAAATAAGTTTTTACCAAAAAACGTACATGCAATTTTCAGATCGCTATTAAAACAAATCATATCTCTTTCATGAGTCACAATCAAATAGGATTCTAAATCCTATTTTCCATATTATTATTCCACAATTAAATGTCAAAAAAAATTACTTTCTGTTCATTGATTAGAAATAGTCTCAATTTAATTTTATACAAATATACAGAGTGAATAGCAAAGAACAAAACACATAATGAGATTAATAACAATGGTTCTGATACCATTGAAGGAATATTAAGGTAAATCAACAGCGAGATGTGTACCTTGTAATTCGCAGTGGAATCCGTTGATCTGCTTCTTTGACAGGTTGGTGCTCAAGTCCATCTTTGACTCACTACGAAAAAAAGATTTGTGTTCACAAACTAAAAGTCAGCTTTGTGTGTTGATGAATTTGTCTGAGAAACACAATACTTTGTTTCTTGACTAATCACTTGGTTTTTGATTTTTTCTTTGACACACTTTCCTCTCTATTTTTCACGTTTCACGTTTCATAGAAATACTCCCACTAGGAGTCTTTTAAGGAGGGGAAGAACAATTACATGTTCTGCGTTATCCTTTAAAAGAATTTATTCGAACTAATTAATTAATTAATTGGATAAGACATTAAAATAGATCGGGTCGGGTCTGTCCACATGGGCGATCCACGACCCAAAACTTACATATTAGAAAATAGTATGTACTTAATCTTGACTATATCTCATTAAAAAGATACATAAAAGTTATAAATGTATTGAAAAAATTAAAGTCATCTCATATTTATAGCATCGGTATGAATCAATTAACAAAATATATATTCATATTACATACAATGAATGTTTAAGTACTTTCATGGATTAAATCAATAATGAGTCTGCTTGAAAATATCAGTATTTTTTACAAACATTTCAATCTAATAACTCTTTAAAAAAATCAACAAAGATACATTCTCTCCCCATTGTATGTTAACACCGATGAATTAAATATATCTCCTTTAGCTTCACCATATAAGTCACTTGTTACTTTTTTTTTCACACGTTGTTGTGTGCTTTTATTTTAGTTACAAAGAGATTGTATTTTTAATTACTATGAGAAAAAGTTTTTTACTTAATATCTTTCGACTTTTAGTATTTAGCATTAGTATATATTAGGCAATGTGTCGCGGTTGGTTCAAATATTTGTTAGAATTTTTTTATCTGATTAGTTATATATTTATTTTATTTATTGATTGTATTATTATCTTTTTATTTAATTATATTGTCAAGAAAATTTAAAAATGACGACATGTAATAAAGTTTATCAAATTTAGCCTCTATTAAATAATTGATAGTACATTCCTAATGAATTAGTTGGAATATATTCTCCAATAAAAAATATTTCATTTATATTACACTAAAGGGGAATTTGATAGTTTGGTTTCATTGCTCTACATGATTTTTATTTGGATAAAAATTAAGAACCATTTAACATGTAACACCTTGAACTATAGTTAGTTTTCAAGTTTAGGTCAACTTCAAAAGACCACAACATTGAGAACAGAAGGAGTTAAGTGTCCTATGAGGTATCAAATTGAAGGTATTTTAGTCATCTTTCCAACGCCATGAAGTTTACTAAATTCCATGTTCCGATGAACAAGTTATACCCATTTAAGTGCAGCTTCTCTAGTTAATACATTTCATCTGTTTTAAGGAGATGTTATTTGGTCTTTTTCCTTACCCCCACTAGGCCCAAACATATTTTTTTTCACCCAAATTGGGTCAAAACTAATTAAGTTATGTTTCTATTGATTCCTAAACGTCTAGGATTGTAACATTCCCGATTCGAGAGAGGGAAATATAGAAAATTTATGAACTTTCAGGTGCCAAGCACTACCCTTAGTTTGGACCACATACCATAGGTATGGGTCCATGGACTAATCACCCTGTAAGGTCCAAAGTTGGTCAAGGGACCAGGAACTATGACCTAACCAATAGACCGTCGGGCAGAACACGGTTCGTGGTGTAGGACCTCAAATCCATGGTTTCTGAACCTAAACAACGGACCAAAGAGATATACCGTCGGTTGGACCACGGTTTGTCGATCACCGTCATGGGTCATGGATCTGCACTTATAAGTTAGGGTCAGTTGTGTCTTTTTTGTATTATTTTATCTCTATACTACATAATTTTGCCTATGTCTAAGACCCTTAAATAAGTGATTTGAACCCTTAAATTAGATCATTCAGTTCATGTTTCTAATAATCTAATAGAAGACCAAAGTTCTTTTTTTCCAAATATTTCTCTCTCTAGAAGTCGAAGAAGAAGGGTTCAAGCTAGTGTTCAAGGTGGAGTTTCCATTCTCCAATTGCTTGTGGGCTTTGATAAAAAGGTGTGATAACTTTATTCCTCCATAGAATCCTAGCATCCATGGGGCTCTTAAGATCCCCAATTGAAAAGTAAAAATTTCCCAATTTTACTTAGGGTTTTCTCCGAAGTTGTGGGTACTGATGAATGTTGATCAAATTCATTGGGTTATGATTGTTTATGCATGATTTGAGTGGATTGCATATTTTTAAGATGAATTTATATGCACCATACATAACCCATGTTTTTAATGTGATATTGATGTAAATGGGTTTTTATCCATTAAGGTTGAAATTATGGATTTAGATGTATTTTGAAAGGATAAATCAGTACATTCTGAATTTCTGTGAGAGTGAATTATATATGATGATTATGAGATATACTGCTTTGAGAGTGAAGTATATGTTATAAATTGTTGATTATTGTTGTAATTCTTGTGGAAGGGGTAGTTCCAACTTGAATTATTTATGTAAAAATGGGAAAGACTTATATTATTATACAAATTATACAAAAAACCCAATAATAACATTTACCAAAAAAATTAACTTATATTATTTTCTCCGGAAAAACTGAAGTTTTTTCGAAAAATTTGAGACTTAGATCTATCTAATAATTAAAGAAATGAAAGACGAAAAAAAGCATAAAGGATTGGAGAGAGAGAGAGAGAGGTGTGGGGAGTGGGTTGAGTATGTCTGTAATTAGATGATGAAACAATCTGACATAGATAGATGGGGAAGAAGACGTACTGACTTTCTCTTTTTCTTTTTTTTTTGGTTAAGAATTAGTTGTATAAGTTGGAATATATATATATATATATATATATATATATATATATATATATTGTACACCTGTTTAACGCGCTCAAGTAAGGTGGAAATACTCTTTTTTCCATATCAACATTTTGCATTTAATAGGAATAACTATTGAAGAAATAAGGTGTTCAATAGGTACAAGTGTTAGTTGAGGTGTCTAAGTGAAATATACGAAATACTTTGAGTGGATATTGATGACTTAACCCATCAAACTTCCACTAAGGATGTATGGTAAGGATCTTTGTTATTCATCATACATTATTGGGAGAAAACCAAGAGTTCTCTGGCTTTTCATGATTCACAATTATCTTTGATCAATTTCAACACTAATTATCCTTTCCTGTTGAAATCATTTCTCTCTTACTTTGGGATTACATTGAACCCATTAATAAAAAATGTGTGCTTTCTGTAAACAGGAGGTATAATAAATAGAGTTTAGAAACAAGCACTGTAATTCATAAAGTCCATCATTTCTTTGTACCAATGGATCTCATGGTCTTAAATATGTCTAGAAAACTATAGTTTTCTCAACATTTGGTTCAAAGTCCCATTCCTTGTCTTGTAATCTTTAGTTAGACTTGGGAAATATATCGAGGCATTACATAGGAACATATGTTATTTTAGTTTCTTAGTAGTTTAATTAGTTGACTATTTGAACTTTTGCTTGGTGAAGGTTCAATTCCCCAACTTATTTCCCATTCCTCTACTCCCAATTTGTTGAAAAAAAGAAAATAAAAGTGGTTAGGGTATAATTCTGGATAGAGAAAAATCTGAAGGTGAAAAATATTACTGTTGTATGATGTAGCTTCCTTTGAAATTTCTATTGAAAAATTTGTGCATTGACCTAAGGATAACAAACATTGTTTCTTTTTAGACAAGGCAACCGAGGAAACTCAACATCTAAATAAGTTGATATATGACTATATTGCTTCTTTCATCAAAGTAGGAGATAAGATCTGATGCTTCTAGATTCCTAAATTTCAAGAACAATTGCTTTCTATAAGTGTTTGTGTCTATCTAGTACTGATACTTAGCTTTAATTTTGTGATAACTTGTTTGTGTCCATCGAGTGTTTGTTTTGCATAAGTACCAACACTAGTTGATCCTATTAATGACAAAATTGATTTTCTTGCAAGATCAATTTGTGTCCATCTAGTATTGATATTAACCTTTAATATAGGAATAATGTGTTTGTTAAGCATAAGTACCAACACTAGTTTATCCTACTGATGACAAAAATGGTTTTCTTGCAAGATCGATTTGTGTCCAGCTAGTAGTGACACTTAGCTTTAAATCTTGAAATACTATATTTGTTAAGCATAAGTACCAACAATAGTTAATCCTATTAATGATAAAATTGATTTTTTTGCAAGATCAATTTGTGTACATCTAGTGTTGACACTTATCTTTAATATAGGAATAACGTGTTTGTTAAGCATAAGTACCAACACTAGTTAATCAGATTGATGAAAAAAATAATTTTCTTGCAAGATTGATTTGTGTCCATCTAGTGTTGATATTTAGCTTTCAATTTAAATATAGTATATTTGTTAAGCATAAGTACCAACACTAGCTGATCCTATTGATGACAAAATTGATTTTCTCAATAGATCGATAAGTGTCCATCTAGTGTTGAAATTAAGCATTAATATAGGAATAATGTGTTTGTTAAGCATAAGCACCGACACTCGTTGATCCTATTGATGATAAAATTGATTTTCTTGCAAGATCGATTTATGTCCATCTACTATTGATATTAAGCTTTAATTTAGGAATGATGTGTCTGTTAAGAAAAATTACCAACACTAGTTGATCCTATTGATGAAAAAATTGATTTTCTTGCAAGATTGATTTGTGTCCATCTAGAGTTGATATTATGCTTTAATTTAGGAATAATTTTTTTTTAAGCATAAGTACCAACACTAGTTGATCCTATTGATTATAAAATTGATTTTTCTGCAATATCGATTTATGTCCATCTAGTGTACATATTAAGCTTTACTTTAGGAATAATATGTGTTAAGCATAATTACCAACACTAGTTGATCCTATTGATGAAAAAAATGATTTTCATGCAAGAGCGATTTGTGTCCATCTAGTGTTTATATTATGCGTTAATTTATAAATAATGTGTTTGTTAAGCATAAGTACAACCACTAATTGACAAATAACTCGTGGTTGCATGGTTGGTAAAAGAATCCATCCAACCACATTTCATTCAAAATCCGACTAGGACACAAGACAATATATATCGTCAGTATATCAAATGATAAGCTCACTTAATAAAGATTTGAGATGAAACATAGGGAACATAGCATGTCTACTAGCCCATACGGAAATTTCAGTCTTTGAATTTAGTTTGATTAGGTTAGTAACTTGAATAATCACTTTTTCATTATAGTGTATTACCTTCTAATATTAAATGATGTTGTTCATCTTGTATTCCTAATATACTTAAAATAAAACTTTGAATAATTTGTTCAGACATAACAAAGTTTAAGAACCTTTTTACAACTAGAAAAGTTAAACTAGTAGAGAAACTAAAATCAGAAACAGATTAAAAAAAAGATACAAAATATTTTTCTTAAAGAAGAATTGTTGTCAATCTGTGTTTAAAGAATTACCGACTCAACAAACTTTGCAGAAATACAAAGTTTAATGAACCAGTATTAACAAAAGATAAAAAGTAATTCATAAATCTAAAATCAGTAAGACATACCAGAATCTGGAAAAGCAGAATGAAGATCAAGCTCACTGAATGCACAGTGTCCCCTTAAAAAAATTATTCCCCTCTAGTATCCAAGGTTTGATTTGGAATATGTCCCCCAGGATAGAATGATCTCAATCACCAGTGTATTGATACCCAAAACGCTGGTGTCAGCGATCCACTCAACGGCAGTAAAGTACACTTAGAATACTAGATTTATAGAAGTAGAAGTCCAGAAATTCTATCAATTAAAATGAGAGGAAATCCCTCAATTCATAGAAAATAAAAGGTAGTGTGAAAAGGTTCTTATTGTGCCTTACCGGAAAGGTCATAAACTTTGGAAAAATCACAATCTTTAGGAAAGATCACAACCTTTCATAAAAGTCACAACATTTCATAAAATTCGCAACTTTTGATAAAAGTCAGATTTTTTCATAAAAGTCGCAGCATTTCATAGAAGTTACAACTTTTCATAAAAGTTGCAAGTCTTCATTTTTCATTCACTCCTTTTAAAACCCAACAACCCCCGCATGAACGGGGAATGACTCATAGACAAAGGAATAGACAAATATGCGTACTTTACAAGCAATAATTAATTGTATCTGGATAAGTAGGTTTCACCTTAGACTTTTCTTAGTTAACATATGTCGGATATACTCGGTCAATCAGTAGTTGGGATATCTTTGAACCGTAGAGATTTGATGTATACCTGTGTAACATCTCGTATTCTAGATAAACTAAGGTTAAGCTAAGAAAAATAAGAAGAATTAAATTTGGAAATAAGTAAGGAAATCTGGAAAATTTTGAGATATCAAAAGTGAGTTTTGGTCATTTTCAAAGAGTCATAATTTCCAGCTCAGGGTGAGTTCTTTATATGGATGGAAATCTCATCAGAAGATTTTTCCAACGACGTCAAGTTTGCAAATTTCTGAGGTTGTATGAGGGAGATATGACTTTCGGAAGTTGGGTTGTTGAGCAGGGAAAGTTCCAAATCCGGATTTATTAAGGGTGTTTTGGTATTTTCCTAAGTAAATTATTACATTCATTTTTTGGGTAATATGTTGGGGTCTAAACTGATCCCATTCAGTTTACACACTAATAAAATAAGTTAGGGCTTTGAAATAAAGGAGAAAAGAGGAGAAGGGAGAAGAAGACGCAAGAACGCCAAGATTTCGTTGTGTGGATTTCGTCGGGGGTGATCCCTATCAGGTATGTGAGATAATTTGGTGTTGGGTTCTTTCACCCACCCTCCAACTAGATTCATTACATCATTGTAGAGTTAATTGAATGAAAATCTTGAAGTTCTTGATGAAAAGTTTGAAGTTCTTGTTGGTTGAATTGTTGTTGATCTCTGTTAGTCTTAATCCATGTTTACGGACTGTTTTTGGGTCTAAAGTATTGGGTAATGAGTTATTTAGAGACCTTAATTATTTGGGGTGGGATCCATGGGAGTTTTGGAAGGTTTAGAGATGAAAAACAATGAAGAAAGTTGGAAAACCCATGGGATAGATACTGGGGCGCAGCGCCTCCAAAGCACCTCAGGACAGAGTCTGTCCGTCAAGCTCTGGCGCGCCGCGCCTCTCAGAATGCCTGAGCACAGACTCTGTCCATCAGGCTATGGTGCTCCGCGCCTGACGCCTCTTAAAGTGCTAGGACCCCCTGGAGACACTATTTCCCTATCTTTTCGTACTAGTTCCTAAGTGATGTACCCTTTATTCCTAGTTGATTCCAACACTCTAGAATACATCTAAGCATCGTGAAATCATCCATAAACATGATATCATGATCCTTGAATCTATAATCCAATTCAAGGAAAGTTAAGATCAAAGTCAAGGAAGTTAAGAGTCAAGTGTAGAAGTTAAGAAGCAAGTCAAAGTAAGGTTATCAAGTTTTCTAAAGTCTTTCACAAACATTTTCACTTAGTTTTAAAGACTTAAAGTTCAAGTCAAGAAAGAGTAAAGATTTGAGTTCATTTCTAAAAAGTTATAAGGGAACTAAGTATTCCCTAAGAGTTAAGTTTCAAGTAAGAAAAGAGTATCAAGTTGAGTTCACTTCTCAAGAGTTAGAAGGGAACTAAGTAGTCCCTAAGAGTTTAAACAAAATGTTTTCAAACTTTTGAGAAGAAAGGGAAGCTAGACTTCCACAGAGCTTATGACTAGTTTTAATAGAAGGAAGAGGAAACTATGATTTCCAAGAAATCTTTTTTTTAAAAGCTAAGTTTTGAGCACTAATCTCAAACCAAAGAATCAGTATGTTTTTAAACATAAGAGCCAGTATATTTTTGGGAGTAGTATTGAGCACCGATACGGGGGAGAGTTCAGATAACTCAGAGCCCCCATAAACCATGTAGCCACCATGGGTAGAAAAGAGTCATTCTTTTTAGATGATTCCTTTTCAAAGTTTACTAGTGGATCCAGTAGGAAGTTCAGGTATTATACCCTTAGCCGGGTATAGGATGCGCTGGAAGCGTGCGGTAGATCGCTCTATCATCACTGTAGCTCTTAAGTGTTTGTAGTTGGTTAAAGAATCTCCCATAGGTAAAGGTGTTTTATATATATCAGTCATTGTATTTTTATACACAACATTATTGTATTTTATATGAGTCTCAGACATTATTGTGTACTTGTATATATATATATATATTCATAGGTTTAAGCATGTTTTCAGTCAACATTTCTTTATATTGCATTTATTTTAACTATGTATATTGAATAAGAGTTAGTACATCATGAGTTGAGCAGTGCCAAGGTAAGTATTCATTCTTACTCCCTTTCAAGCCTAAGTTTTGTTTAGCTTCCAACTCGCATACACGTAAATTCAATGTACTAATCTCAGTTGTACTCATCGTTTTATGATGTAGATGCAGGTGACCAGGATCAGCATGCGACGTTTCGTTGATCCGGGTTAAGCTCCAGAGGCAGTGGTGAGCCTCCTTGCATTCTGAAGGACATCCATTTCTTTTGCTTTTAGTAGTTTAGTTTTAGAATGTTGTGGGGTCTATCCCAATATCCTTTTTCAGTTAGTTTAGAGGCTTCTTAGACACTAGTATTTTAGTTTAGAGTGTATTGTTGTTTGTTGAGACTTGAGTGTCGTCATGGCCATATATTATATGAAGTACTTTCCTTAAAACATGTCTTATTTCTCGCTTAAGTTGAGTTTAGTCTACCGCTGAGTTCAGTAAGCTAGGCCAAGGGTTTGCTTGAGGGCCAAAAATGGTCTTCGAGTGCTAGTCCCGCCCAGGGTGTAGGCTCGGGGTGTGATAACCTAGACAACCATATGTCACACAATTAACCCTTTACCGTTTATGGTTATTAATCTTGTGTTCATTTTAGCCATGAAAACCTCCTGATTTCATTACTGTATAGAGAATATGCTTTTGACAATAATTCTCTTTTAAGCGGCTTACAATTCACACTCACATAGGTGATTTCTAACCTTGTTATTGCGTAGATACACAATTTGGTCAAATATGCAAAACTTAGCAAATCATTATAAAGATTAAGCTTTATTAACTCATTAACATGTCTTAATGTTGTATCTTGTTGCTGAGCATTATCTTCATCATGAGAATGGATTGAGTTTGTAGATAATGTCGAACCATCAGTCACAATATTATTTTTTTCCTTGAATCTATCTCTTGGGATCTCCAGTCTTCTAGATATAGTTACCGCCATGATGACTTGTCCTAAGCCGTAAACCTATTCCCTTAGATGATCTTTCAACTTTCTCTTTAGGACTTTTTGTAAGTGGATCCAACACATTATCATTTGACTTTACATAGTAAATTCTGATAATTCCACTAGAAAGTAGCTTTCTAACGGTGTCATGTATATGTCCTATATGATCAGACTTTCCGTTATACATCTTGCTGCATGCCCTACCTATTGCATCTTGACTATTAAAGTGTATGAATACTAATGCGAATGGTTTGGGACAAAAAAGAATATCTATTAAGAAATTCCGGAGTCTTTAAACTTATTCACTGATCTTATCTAGAAAACCTAGCTTAATAATCATTGTAGAGCTAGCAATACATGTCTCTTTTGAAATATTTCCAAGAGACTGTTCCTCTACCAAGAGTAAATACATATCGACTCGTGGATTTTACTTCATTTATCCGGTGATCCAATTTGCATCACTATATCCTTTCAATACTACTAGATATTTTTATAATGCAAGACATGGTTTAATTATTTTTCAAATACTCTGAAACTCTATTTATTGTCATCTAATGAGTTTGATTGGGATCACTCGTGAACAGAATCAGTTCATAAATAGCAAATGATATATTTGATCGCGCACACTTTGTGATATCCATCATACTTCCCAGTACTCTAGCACAATCGAATTGTGAGTCGCTATCACCTTCACTCTTTTGAAATGCAAAGCTCACATTTATTGGAGACTTGACAATATTTGTATTCAAATATATGAACTAGTCAAGTACCTTTTCAATGCAATGAGATTGTGAAAATGCTAAACGTTATGGCGTTCCAAGGATTCTTATACCTAAGATCGCGTCAACAACTCCAAGATTTTTTCATTCCAAACTTGCTTTCTAGCATACGTTTAGTAGCATTTTTATTAGTGTCTCCATTGATGATCAACATATCACCATAGATACAAAAAAAACAATGACCTTGTGACTTTAATGTGAACACATTTATCACTTCCATCATCTTAAATCCATTTGCTAGCATGGTTTGGTCAAATTTCTTATGTCATTGTTTGGGTGCTTGTTTTAGTCCATAATATGACTTAACAAGTTCACACATTTTTTTTATTTAGCAAGAACCACAAAACCCTCAGATTGTTCCATGTAAATTTCTTTCTCCAATTATCCTTTTAAGAGAGTTGTTTTCACATCCATTTGATGAATTTGGAGGTCATATATCACAATTAACACAATTAACATCCAAATGAATGTAATTTCTAGTTACTGACGAATATGTGTCGAAATGATCAAGACCTTGTTTTTTGTCTAAAATCTTTGACAAAAAGTCTTACTTTATATTTGTAAACAGTTCCATTGACTTTTATTTTCGTTTTGAGGATTCACTTTGAACCCAAATATTTATTTCCTGGAGGAAGATCAACCAACTTAAAGTAGGATTGCTCAAGATTGAACCAATCTAACCATTGACACCATCTCTCAAAAACGATGAGTCTACAGAATAAACAAGAAATGTTACAAAATCATATTCAAAGGAAGTAGATATCCTTTGACATTTACCACACCGCTGAATCTCTTTATTAAGTATATTCTCCTCTTTTTCTTCCCAAGGTCGTTTACACCTTTCACTAGACTATTCAAGTCTAAGTTTACATTCCAACATCTTAGGTCTTAATTTAATCATTTTAGGAATAGGAACGTGGACTTTGGATATATACCCCCACACAGTGAAGTATTCCAAGTTGGATGTCTTTCCTTTCCACTTCTCATATGGAATAGATTTTGTCTTGAACAAACAAATTTTCTTTCTTTATAAAAAGATAAAACTTTTTGTTGTTCCCTTTAGAAGTAAGGATTGTTCCTCCACACAAGTTTTGTGGTTAACCCGAACTTATAAATAATGCATCCATCATTTCTTTTTAAAGTTTGGTTTTTCATTGGATTCATGTAATAGGGCAGCAGTTTGATCGATAATTCCACTTTCCAAACATATTTCTGCACAGGGAGATTTATACTTTCCATTCTTATCACTTCTTATATTTTTACCAACTGATTTTCAACTTTGATATTACATTTGTCAGGCTAGCGCTCCGCGCCTCTCAGAGCGTCAGGACCCCCAGGACACCCCATTCTTTCCCTATCTTTTCGTACTATTTCCTAAGTGATGTACCCTTTATTCCTAGTTGATTGAAACACTCTATAATATATCTAAACCATCATGAAATCATCCATAAACATGAGATCATGATCCTTGAATCCATAATCCAATTCAAGGAAAGTTATGATCAAAGTCAAGGAAGTTAAGAGCCAAGTCTAGAAGTTAAGAAGCAATTCAAAGTAAGGTTACCAAGTTTTCTAATGTCTTTCACAAACATTTTCACTTAGTTTTAAGGACTTAAAGTTCAAGTCAAGAAAGAGTAAAGATTTGAGTTCATTTCTCAAAAGTTATAAGGGAACTAAGTATTCCCTAAGAGTTAAGTTTCAAGTAAGAAAAGAGTATCAAGTTGAGTTCACTTCTAAAGAGTTATAAGGGTACTATGTAGTCCCTAAGAGTTTAAACAAAATGTTTTCAAACTTTTGAGAAGGAAGGAAAGCTAGACTTCCACAGAGCCGATGTCTAGTTTTAATAGAAGGTAGTGGAAACTATGATTTCCAAGAGAGCTTTTTTTTTTAAAAGCTAAGTCTTGAACACAAATCTCAAACCATAGGATCAATATGTTTTTAAACATTAAGAACCAGTATATTTTTGGGAGTAGTATTGAGCACCGATATGGGGGAGAACTCAGATAACTCACAGCCCCCATAACCATGTAGCCACCATGGGTAGAAAAGGGTCATACTTTTTAGATGATTCCTTTTCACAGTTTACTAGTGGATCCATTAGGCAGTTCAAGTATTATAGCTTTGGTCGGGTATAGGATGCGCTAGCAACGTGCGATAGACCACTTTATCATCACTGTAGCTCTTAAGTGATGGTTGTCGGTTAGAGAATCTCCCACAGGTAAAGGTAATTTTATATACATCAGTCATTGTATTTTTATACACAACAGTATTGTATTTTATATACATCTCAGACATTATTGTGTACTTGTATATATATATATATACTCTTAGGTTTAAGCATGTTTTTAGTCAGCATTTCTTTATATTGTATTTATTTTAACTGCGTATATTGAATAAGAGTTAGTACATCATGTGTTGAGCAGAGCCAAGGTAAGTATTCATTATTACTACGTTTCAAGCCTAAGTATTGTTTAGATTTTGAACTCGCATACTCGTACATTCAATGTACTGATGCCAGTTGGCCTGCGTCATTTTATGATGCAAACGCAGGTAACTAGGATCAGCATGTGGCATTTTGTTGATCCAGATTGAGCTGCATAGTCGGTGGTGAGCCTCCCTGCATTCATGAGGACATCCATTTCTTTTGCTTTTAGTAGTTTAGTTTTAGGATATTGTGGGGGTCTGTCCCTACATCCCTCATCAGTTAGTTTAGAGGCTTCATAGACACTAGTATTTCAGTTTAGAGTTTCTTGTTGCTTGTTGAGACCTGAGTGTCGTCATGGCCAGATATTATATGAAGTACTTTCCTTTAAACATGTCTTATATCTTGTTTAAGTTCAGTTTAGTATTTCATTGAGTTCAATAAGCCTGGGCAAGGGTTCTCTTAAGGTCCAACAAAGGTCTTCGAGTTCTAGTCCCGCCCAGGGTGTAGGCTCTGGGCTTGACAAACTTGGTAACAGAGCATAGAGTTCAAGAGTCCGACAAAGTCTATGAAGCTGTAGTTGTAGAGTCTTAGTCATCGGTGTGAAGCGCGCCAAATCTATGATTAGGAGGCTATAACATTTAGAAATGTTTCCCTTCTTTCATGTTTCTTTCGTGCAAAAATTTTATCTCTAAAGTCTCTCTCTAATTTGTTCTTACACGTAATTTTTAGATTATCATGCCTCCAAGAAGAGCATTCAGAGGTCGACCACGAAGGAATGTTGAGGAACAAGAGGTTCCAAATGCACCAGAGGTGCAACCCCTAGGAGAGGTTACCAATGCCGAATTCCAAGAAGCTATCTGGTTGTTAAGTCAGATTGTGACCAACTAGGTTGGGCAACAGAGAGCATCTCGACATCAAGAAGCTGATACCTCGAGAGTTTATGAGTTTCTGAGAATGAACCCTCTAGTTTCACCGGATCAATCCCTATTGAGGATCCGGAGAACTTTGTAGAGGAATTAAAGAAGGTGTTTGAGGTAATGTATATGGTGGATATTGAGAGGCTTGAATTGGTTGTGTATCAACTAAAGGGTGTGGCTCGATTCTGGTTTGATAATGGAAGGATGGTAGAGCTGAGGATGCACCACATCCAAGTTGGGCTTGCTTTGAAAAATCCTTCTTGGGGAGGTTCTTTCCTCGCGAACTGAAGGAAGCCAAAGTGAGGGATTTCCTTACTCTGAAATAGGACTCCATGAGTGTACAGGAGTATGGGATGAAGTTCACCCAACTATCTCGCTATGCTCTGGAGATGATGAAAGTCATGAGGAGCAGAATAAGTCTGTTTGTTTCAGGTTTGGGTCGCGCTTCAAGTAAGTAAGGTAGGGCTGCCATGTCGATAGGTGACATGGACATCTAGGCTGATGGTATATGTTCAAAAAGTTGAAGAAGAGTAGGTAAAGGATAGAGAAGTGTACCAAAACAAGAAGGCCAAGACTGGAAATGAGTCTGGCCAACAGAAAGATGGTTCAAGAGGACCAAAATTCCAGAAACCAAAAAGGCATGCACCATCATCTGCTAGTGGACATCCACCTAGAAACCGAAGTGAGTAAAGTGGCCGGAATTTGCAACACTTCAAGGGTAGGCCTTCTCAGTCTCAAGGTAGTGTGGCGCAAGGAGGTATTAAGCCTCCTACCTGCGCCAAGTATGGTAGGAGTCACTCTGGCATCTGTCACGAAGGTTTCACGGGTTGTTTCAAGTGTTGTCAAGAGGGTCACTTCATGAGAGAGTGCCCCAAGGACAATCAAGGCGGTGGAAATCCGGGCAATAGAGCTCAATCTTCATCAGTTGCTCCACCAAACAGGGCTGCACCTTGGGAGATTCATCTGGTAAGGGTGGAGGAACAAATCGCTTGTATGCTATTAATAATCGCTATGAACAAGAGAATTCGTTAGATGTCGTCACTGGTGTGATTCGAGTCTTTGACTTTACTGCTTATTCATTATTGGACCTAGGAGCTAGTTTATCTTTTGTAACTCCTTGTGTTGCTATGAACTTTGAGATTTCTCCTGAGCAAGTTAGCGAACCATTCAGTGTATCTACACATGTTGGTGAATCCATTCTAGCAGAAAGAGACTATTGTGATTGTCCTATTTTCATCAGTCACAAGAGTACCATGGCTTATTTAATAGAGTTAGACATAGTAGATTTTGATGTCATTCTAGGTATGGACTAGCTCCATGAATGTTATGCATCAGTAGATTGCAGAACTCGATTTGTCAAGTTTCAGATTCCTAATGAGCCAGTCATAGTGTGGGCTAGTAGTTCACAGTGCCTAAGGGTCGCTTCATTTCGTACCTTAAGGCGAGAAAGTTAGTGTCTAAGGGATGTATCTATCACTTAGTCAGAGTTAATGACTCAAGTGTTGAGGTACCTTCCCTTCAGTTAGTTCCTATAGTCAGTGAGTTTCTAGAAGTCTTTCTCGACGATCTACCCTGAGTCCCTCCTGAAAGAGAGATAGACTTCAGCATTGACGTCATCCCAGATAATCTTCCTATCTCTATTCCGGCATACAAAATGGCACCAACAGAGTTAAAAGAGATAAAAGAGCAATTGAAAGATCTATTAGATAAAGGCTTTATTCAACCGAATGTCTCACTTTGAGGAGCTTCGGTCCTGTTTGTTAGGAAAAAGGATGGGTGCCTTAGGATGTGTACAGATTTCCGTCAGCTGAATAAGGTGAACATCAAGAATAAATATGCTCTTATAAGGGTAGATACCTTTTTTATCAACTGCAGGGTGCTTCTTGTTTTTCCAAGATTGACCTCACGTCAGGCTATCATCAGTTGAGAGTAAGGGAATGTGATATTCCTAAGAAAGCTTTTAGAACAAGGTATGGGCATTATGAATTTTTGGTTATGTCCTTTTGTTTGACAAATGCACCTGCAACGTTCATGGATCTTATGAAAAGAGTATTCAAGCCTTATTTAGATCTATTTGTCATCGTCTTCATTGATGACATACTGATTTATTCAAAAATGAAGAATATCATGCCATTCACTTAAGGGTTATTCTTCAGACGTTGAGAGATAAAGAGATGTATGCCAAGTTCTCCAAATGTGAGTTTTGGCTTAAGTCTGTGCATTCTTAGGCCACATTCTTTCTGGTGAAGGTATTAGAGTTGATACTCAGAAGATTGAGGCAGTTCAGAGTTGGCCTAGACCCACATCTCCAACAGATAGAAGGAGTTTCCTTGGCTTGGGTGGCTATTATAGGAGATTTTTTGAAGGATTCTCGTCTATCTCCTATCCTTTGACAAAGTCAACTCAGAAGACAATCAAGTTTCAATGATCTGAAGCTTGTGAGAAAAGCTTTGAGGAGTTAAAAAGGAGATTGACTAAAGCTCCGGTTTTGACCTTACCAGAGGGTACTCAAGGCTTAGTCGTGTATTGTGATGCATCCAGAGTTGTCTTGGGTTGTGTATTAATGCAAAATGGCAAGGTTATAGCTTATGTCTCTAGACAGTTAAAAGTTCATGAGAAGAATTCTCCAACTCATGACTTAGAATTGGATGCACTAATGTTTGCGTTGAAGATATGGCGTCATTATTTATATGGTGTTCATGTGGATATATTCACTGATCACAAGAGCCTCCAGTATGTGTTCACTCAGAAAGAGCTCAACCTTAGATGGAGAAGGTGGTTGGAATTACTCAAGGATTATGACATGAGTATTCTTTACCACCCAAGTAAGGCTAATGTGGTTGTTGATGCGTTAAGCAGGTTATACATGGGAGTACTTCCCATGTTGAAGAAGTAAAGAGGGAGTTAGCAAAAGATGTGCATCGACAAGCGCGTTTGGGAGTCAGACTTATGGATTCCAAAAAAGGAGGCATAGTGGTGACCAATGGGGCGGAATCATCATTAGTGTCAGAGGTGAAAGGGAATCAAGTCCAAGACCCTATTTTGATTGATTTGAAGGCAAATGTCCATAACCAAAGAGTATTGGCCTTCGAAAAAGGGGGAGATGGTGTGCTAAAATACCAAGGCAGATTATTTGTACCTAAGGTGGATGGACTCCAAGAGAGAATCTTGGAGGAGTCTCATAGCTCCAGATATTCCATTCATCCAGGTGCCACCAAAATATATCGTGATTTTAGAGAGGTACATTGGTGGGAAGGCATGAAGAAATATATTGTTGAGTTTGTTGCCAAGTGTTCAAATTGTCAGCAAGTGAAAGTGGAACACCAAAGACCTGGAGGTTTATCTCAGAATATAGAAGTTCCAGAATGGAAGTGGGAGATGATTAATATGGACTTTATAACGGGCTTGCCAAGATCCCGAAGGCAACATGATTCTTTTTGGGTGATTGTCGACAGAATGTCAAAGTCAGTCCATTTTTTGCCGGTAAAGTCTACTTATTCGGCCAAAGATTATGCAAAGTTGTACCTTCAAGAGGTGGTAAGACTTCATGGAGTTCTGGTCTCCATTATTTCAGATAGAGGTGCACAATTTACTGCATAATTCTCAAAATCTTTCCAGAAAGGTTAGGGTTCCAAGTGAATTTGAGCACAACTTTTCATCCTCAGACTGATGGACAAGCGGAGCGTACTATGCATACCTTGGAAGATATGTTGAGAGGTTGTGTGATCGACTTCAAGAGAAATTGGGATGATCACATACCTCTCAACGAGTTTGCGTACAACAACAGTTATCATTCGAGCATCCAAATGGCTCCATATGAAGCTCTTTATGGGAGAAGGTGCATATATCCTATTGGGTGGTTCAAAGTTGGCGAAGCACAGTTAATAGGACCCGATTTAGTTCATCAAGCTATGGAGAAGGTGAAAGTGATTCAAAAAAGGTTGAAGAAAGCACAAAGTCGCCAAAAGTCCTACATATATGTTAGAAGAAGGCCATTAGAGTTTAAGGTAGATGATTGTGTGTATCTTAAGGTTTCACCCATGAAAGGAGTTATGAGGTTTGTTAAGAAGGGGAAACTTAGTCCCCGGTATATTGGACCTTATAGAATCTCCAAGAGAGTGGGCAATGTGGATTATGAGTTGGAGCTACCCGAAGAGTTAGAAGCGGTTCATCCGGTATTCCATATTTCTATGTTGAAGAACTGCTTGGGTGATCCTTCATTGATAGTACCAACAGAGAATGTAAGGATTAAGGATAACTTATCCTATGAAGAAGTTCCGGTCCAGATTTTGTATCGATAAATTTGGATGCGGAGGATGTACCTTGGAGAGCGCCAGGACCCCCTGGAGACCCCACTCTTTCCCTATCTTTTCGTACTAGTTCCTAAGTGATGTACCCTTTATTCCTAGTTAATTACAACACTATAGAATACATCTAAACATCATGAAATCATTCATAAACATGAGATCATGATCCTTTAATCTATAATCCAATTCAAGGAAATTTAAGATCAAAGTCAAGGAAGTTAAGAGCCAAGACTAGAAGTTAAGAAGCAAGTAAAAGTATGGTCATCAAGTTTTCTAAAGTCTTTCACAAACATTTTCACTTAGTTTTAAAGACTTAAAGGTCAAGTCAAGAAAGAGTAAAGAGTTGAGTTCATTTCTCAAAAGTTATAAGGGAACTAAGTATTCCCAAAGAGTTAAATTTCAAGTAAGCAAAGAGTATCAAGTTGAGTTCACTTCTCAAGAGTTATAAGGGAACTAAGTAGTCCCTATGAGTTTAAACAAAATGTTTTCAAACTTTTGAGAAGGAAGGGAAGCTAGACTTTCACAGAGCCTATGGAGAACCGATATGGAGGAAAGTTCAGATAATTCACAGCCCTCATAAATCATGTAGCCACCATGGGTAGAAAAGGGTCATACTTTTTAGATGATTCCTTTTCATAGTTTACTAGTGGATCCATTAGGTAATTCAGGTATTATACCTTTGGCTGGGTATAGGATGCGCTGGCAGCGTGCGGTAGACCGTTGTATCATCACTGTAGCCCTTAAGTGATGATTGTCGGTTGGAGAATCTTTCACAGGTAAAGGTGTTTTTATATACATCAGTCATTGTATTTTTATGCACAACAGTATTGTATTTTATATACGTCTCAGACATTATTGTGTACTTGTATATATATATACTCATAGGTTTAAGTATGTTTTCAGTCAACAATTCTTTATATTGCATTTATTTTAACAGCGTATATTGAATAAGAGTTAGTACATCATGAGTTGAGCAGAGCCAAGGTAAGTATTCATTCTTAATCCCTTTCAAGCCTAAGTTTTGTTTAGATTTCCAACTTGCATACTCGTACATTCAATTCACTGATTCCATTTGGCCTGCATCATTTTATGATGTAGACGCAGGTAAACAGGATCAGCATGCGGCATTTCGTTGATCCAGATTAAGCTCCTTAGCCGGTGGTGAGCCTCCTTGCATTCCTGAGGACATCCATTTCTTTTGCTTTTAGTAGTTTAGTTTTAGGATGTTGTGGGGTCTATCCCAATATCCTTTTTCAGTCAGTTTAGAGGCTTCGTAGACACTAGTATTTTAGTTTAGAGTTTATTGTTACTTTTTGAGACTTTAGTGTCGTCATGGCCATATATTATATGAAGTACTTTCCATTGAACATGTATTATTTCTTGTTTAAGTTGAGTTTAGTCTTCCGCTGAGTTCAGTAAGCTAGGCTAAGTGTTCTCTTGACGGCCAACAATGGTCTTCGAATGCTAATCCCGCCCAGGGTGTAGGCTCGGGGCGTGACAACCTAAACAACCATATATAACACAATTAACCCTTTATCGTTTTTGGTTCTTTTGTGTTCGTTTTAGCCATGAACATCTCCTGATTTCATTACTGTATAGAGAATATGCTTTTGACATTAATTGTCTTTGAAGCGGCTTACAATTCACACTTACATAGGTGATTTCTAACTGTGTTATTGCGTAGATACACAATTTGGTCAAATCTGCAAAACTTAGCAAATCATTAAAAATATTAAGCTTTATTAACTCACTAACATGTCTTAATGTTATATCTTGTTGCTGAGCATTGTCTTCATCATGAGAATGGATTGAGTTTGTTGACAATGCTGAACCGTCAGTCACAACTTTGTTTTTGTCCTTGAATCTAGCTCTTGGGATCTCCAGTCTTCTAGATAGAATTACCGCCATGATGACTTGTCCTAAGTCTTAAACCCATTCCCTTAGATGATCTTTCAACTTTCTCTCTAGTTAGGGCTTTTTTTAAGTGGATCAGACACATTATCATTTGACTTTACATAGTCAATTCTGATAATTTCACTAGAAAGTAGCTTTCTAACGGTATCATGTCTATGTCCTATATGATGAGACTTTTCGTTATACATCATGCTTAATGACCTAACTATTGCATCTTGACTATAAAAGTGTATTCATACTAATTCAAATGGTTTGGGCCAAAAAAGAATATCTACCATGAAATTCTGGATTCTTTCAACTTATTCACCAACCTTATCTAGAAAACCTAGCTTAAAAATCATTGTAGAGCTAACGATACATGTCTCTTTTGAAATATTTCTAAGACACTGCTCCTCTACCAAGAGTAAACACATATCGACTCGTGGATTTTACTTCATTTATCTGGTGATCTAATTTGCATCACTATATCCTTTCAATACTAATTGTTATAATGCAAGACATGGTTTTAATTATTTTTTCAATACTCTGAAACTCTATTTATTGTCATCTAATGAGTTTGATTGGGATCACTCGTGAACTGAATCAGTTCATTAATAGCAAATGATATATCTGATCGCGCACCTTCACTCTTTTGAAATGCAAAGCTCACATTTATTGGAGACTCGACAATATTTATATTCAAATATTTGAACTAGTCAAGTACATTTTCAATGCAATGAGACCGTGAAAATGCTAAACATTATGGTGTTCCAAGGATTCTTATACCTAAGATCGCATCAACAACTACAAAAATTTTCATTCAAAACTTGCTTTCTAGCATATGTTTAGTAGCATTTATTTCATTAGTGTCTCTATTGATGATCAACATATCACCATATAAACAAACAAACAATGACCATTTGATTTTAATGTGAACACATTTATCACTTCCATCATCTTAAATTCATTTGCTAACATGGTTTGGTCAAATTTCTTATGTCATTGTTTGGGTGCTTGTTTTATTCCATAATATGACTTAACAAGTTCACACGCTATTTTTTATTTACCAGGAATCATAAAATCCTTGGGTTGTTCCATGTAAACTTCTTCCTCCAATTATCCGTTTAAGAGAGTTGTTTTCACATCCATTTGATGAATTTGGAGGTCATATACCACAGTTAACACAATTAACATCCAAATGAATGTAATTCTAGTTATTGACGAATATGTGTCGAAAAGATCAAGACCTTGTTTTTTGTCTAAAACCTTTGACAAAAAGTCTTACTTTATATTTGTAAACAGTTCTATCGAATTTTATTTTCATTTTGAGGATTCACTTTGAACCCTAAGGTTTATTTCCTGGAGGAAGATCAACCAACTTAAAGTAGGATTGCTCAAGATTGAACCAATCTCACCATTGACACCATCTCTCAAAATGGATGACTCTGCATAAGACAAAAGAAATGTTACAAAATCATATTCAGAGGAAGTACATATCCTTTGAGATTTACCGCGCCTATGAATCTCTTTATTAAGTATATTCTCCTCTTGTTCTTCCCAAGGTCGTTTACTCCTTCACAAGACTATTCAAGTCTAAGTTTACAGTCCAACGTCTTAGGTATTAATTTAATCATTTTAGGAATAGGAACTTGGATTTGGGATATATACCCACACACTGTGAAGTACAAGTTAGATTTCCTTCCTTTCCATTTCTCATATCAAATAGATTTTGTCTTGAACAAACAAAATTGTTTTCTTTATAAAAAGATAAAACTTTTTGTTGTTCCCTTGAAGTAAGGATTGTTCCTCCACACAAGTTTTGTGGTTAACCCGAACTTATAGATATAACATCCATAATTTCTTTCAAAGTTCAGTTTTTCGTTGGATTCATGTAGATAGGGCAGTAGTTTGATGGATAATTCCACTTTCCAAACATATTTCAACACAAGGAGATTTGTACTCTCCATTCTTATCACTTCTTATATTTTTCCCAATTGATTTTCAACTTTGATATTACATTGTCTAGACATTTCTATTTCTTCATCCTTACCATTCAACAAATAGTCATAGTCATTTCTAATGCAATTGTAAACAAAAGTAATGAGATACTTTTTTCCACCATGACATGGTGTTGACTTCATATCACAAAAAATGTTAGTGTAAATCAATTCTAAGGGATTAGAATTTCTTTCAACAAATTTATTAGAATGCTCAGCATACTTAGACTGCACACAAACTTGACATTTTTATTTATTGCACTGAAAGTTAGACAAAACTTCTAAGTTGAGTAGTTTTCCTTACAAGGTTTTGTAATTGACATGCCCCGAGTACTCATGTCACAAACTTTGACTTAAGCAAGTAAGAACAAATAAAAATATTGAGTTTGAGAAGCTCTTCGGGAGATTTTATTTTTCTCACTAATATTTTGTTCCTATTTCTTACAATTTTGTGTGATACAAACATTTTTTAGAGTCATCACCTTGTCAAATGTCTTTTTAGACGGAAGTTTCCATAACTTTCAATTTGATTGTTATAGAATTATCCATGAACAAAGATTCATCAGGTCCAATAAAGGCAATATGGTCCAAATGTTTATTTTACAAAAACATAACAAATGACTATCCACCTATATTCATGTCTATGCAAATACTTTAATCATAATAGACATATTTTTTCATGAAAAATCACAACATTTTAAGTGACATTTTTTCATAAAAGAACAAAATTATTTTGAACAAGTATATATATAATTTTGTAGTTTCATACTAGTCACACCATATACTAGTAATAGAGAAACTCAACAACCACAATACCAAATATACTTCAAGAATTTTGTGGTCTAACATAGTACAAAAATATCATTGAATTTCATATCTTTTTCTCCAAAGTTAAATTAGACACCACGTATAATCATAAGAAAATACCCCCATATTTTAAATGTTATCTCAAAATATTTTTCAAGTATTTTTAAATAGTTTTTCCACATACTTTCCCAGACTTTCAAAATGTCATTGACAGTATGAACCTCTTTTGGAAATATTATTCTACAAAAGAATTATATTGTTTCAATTCTCTTTGACACTCTTTACGTAATGTCAAAGTTCATTTCATAGAGGCACAAAATCACAAACTCTAAGTCACTGGTACTTTTCTATCTATCACAAATAGACATACCACTTAGTATTTAGAATACTAACAACAAAGACAGATTATTTTGTACATTTTGTTTCTATATAACACTAAAGTTTATAGAAAGTCAAAAGTACAACATTGACTTATTATGTGAAGTTTTATATTTTCAAATCAATTGCAAAGTCTGATTTGTCCAAAGTGGAAAACTATAAAAGTTTTTAGTTTATAAAAATCATACACAATCAAATTTCGCATAGAGTACAAAACTACAAAAGTTTTTTTGCTTTAGTCTCCAAACAGAATTAAACATATTCTTTATCACATAGAAGTATTTTTCTTTTCAATAGCCTTCCAACTATAAGATTTTGACATACTATTTTATCATATAAAAATGTGCATCAATCATTTTGAAAACTAAAGAATTTTAAAGGTAACATTATTTGCCAAGTAAAATTCATTCCACAACATATGTTTTGTAGATCTTTTTCCAATGATACACATGATAAAACATAAACTATTTTCCTCTTCAGAAAAATAATAATAAGATTACCTGGTGTAATTTTTAACCGGAATACCACCAAATTTTTTCCTGTCCATTCTCACTTTGACCTTGCTAAACAAAGTACCGAGTTTTGGAGAAGAAATGCATTAACCTTCTACTTCCATGATCTGTTTCTCTCAATCAGTAGAATACAAGAAATAACAATATAATAATTTTCTTAAGATTGGTGTTCATATTTTATTCCTAAAATACTTAAAACAAAACTTTGAAGAACTTGGTAAGACACAACAAATTTTAAGAAGATTTTCACAACTAGAAAATATAAACTAGTAGAGAAACTAGAACCAGAAACACATTAAAATAAATATACGAAATATTTTTCTTAAAGAAGAATTGTTGTCAATCTGTGTTTAATGAATCTTACTAACTCAACAAACTTTGCAGAAACACGAAACTACAAAATCATAATGAACTAGTGATGAACAGAAGAACAAAAATTAATTCACAAATCTAAAATCTGTAACACATACAAGAATATGGATAAAAACAGAAAGAAGATCAAGCCCACTAAATGCACAGTGTCCCCTTAAGAAAATTATTTCTCTCTAGTATCCAAGGTTTGATTTGGAATATGTCCTCCTAGGATAGAATGATATCAATCACCGGTGTATTGATACTAAAAACGATGGTGTCAGTGAGCCACTCAACAGTAATAAAATACTAGATTTAGTAGTTGTAGAAGAAGTCCAGAAATTTTATCAACTAAAATGAGAAGAGATTCCTCAATTTATAGAAAACAAAGGAAAGTGTGAAAAGGTTCTTGTTATGCCTTACCGGAAAAGTCTTTAACCTTTGGAAAAGTCACTCTTAGGAAAGATCACAACATTTCATAAAAGTCACAACATTTCACAAAAGTCGCAACTTTTCATAAAAGTCGCAAGTTATCATAAAAATCGCAACCTTTCATAAATGTCACAACTCTTCATAAAAGTCGCAACTCTTCATTTTTCATTCACAGCTTTTAAAACCCATCAAATGCCTCAACTTTTCCAGGAAGTTTGAAATTAGAGAAGTCAAGGTTGTAGAAAAGAAAGTTCCTTCTTTAGAAATCTCTGATGAATAAATTGATGTAACTTATCTATCTATACTACCTTAAAAGCATGACTCCCTAACTTGAATGTTAAATTACTAAAATACCCCTCAACTTAAAATACAAAATTTAGTATATATGTTATATATTTAATATTTTATTTATTTACGCTATATTATATTAAAAGCATGCATATTGTCACATTGATTCGCATCGACTCTTCTTAAAGGTTCTGATTTTTTAATAGAGTTGTGATTCTTCTGACGGGTTGTGACTTCTCTGAAAAGACGCGATAAGAACCTTTTCATAATATCCTTTCATATCTTTAAATAGAGGGAGTTTCTCACACTTTTAAACTATGAATTTTGTAAGTTTTTTATTTTTCTTCTTAAAATAAAGAAGATTGTGAGAGTTGTTCAATCATGCAATTACATTTATTTTTGGTTTTCTATTCTGCTTCTTAAAATAAGCAAGATTGTGAGAGCTTATTAATCATGCAATTACAATATTTTTTGTGGGTAAATAATTAGATAGATCAACAAAAATTGATTCGACAAGGAGAATGAAATAACTCAACTTCAAATGAGAAGAGTATCTTGATAATTCATATTTACTAATTTTCATAGCATAAAAATATACTTTTGTAGGAACTTCTACTTGACAAGAAGATCAATGATTTTCTGTTGCACAAACTACAACATAGTTTTCAAAATCTGAAAAGTCTCAAAATGTTGGAGAAAAAGTATTTGATCAAAAACTTATTTGAAGAGTCCAAACTATATTTAGTAACTACTCTTTTGTTTCCAATTTAGTACTTTTACTTTTATTCAGTTTAATATAGAATGTTATTTTTTCTTTAGGTGTGGCACATCTTTAAGACCAAAAAGTGAAAAGGAATTTTTATATATTCAACATATGATCCTTAAACTAAAATTCTTCTTTATTTTGTAAAAAAATTCATATCAAATTAAAATTAGACCAATGTATATCTACATATTTTTATCTGTCTATACTACCTAACTTAAAACACCAAATATAGTATATCCTCTGTATGTTATATTCTATTATATTTATTTGTGTGTGTTATACTATATTACATTAAAGATACACCCAGTTCACATTGAAGGGTTTGTGATATTTTCGAAGAGTTATAACTTTTCAGATGAGTTGTGAGTTTTTAGAAGGGTTTTGACTTTTCTATAAGGTTGCGATTTTTCGGAAGAGTTGTAACTTTTCCTAAGAATTGTGACATTTCCAAAGAGTTATGACTTTTCTTATGAGTTGTGACTTTTCTGAAGTGTTTTGAGTTTTCTAACGGATAGTGACATCTTTTTTATAAGGCACAATACGTAGTTTTTCATACACTACCCTTTGTTGGCTACAAAAAGATCTTCCTGAAATTTTTAAACTACATTTTTAAAAAAAATATTCATTCATACATTCTTCTTCTTCTTAAACATCCTATTTAGTATATCTTCTATATTTTTATGATTGAACAATATGCACTAACTATTAAACTATAAATGAAGGGTTTCCTCACATTTTTAAACTACATTTGTTTTTTATGTTTTTTGTTCTTTTTTTTCTAAAACCTCAAGATTGATTTATAGACGTGGACAATCTCAAAGGTTAGTGAAATTAGAATACTCCCTAACATGAATGTTAATTTAATCTAATATTTCCAACTAAAAGCATCAATTTTAGTACATCTTCTATATTTTATAACAATATTTATTTATATCATATTATATTAAAAGTAAGAACACCACCATAAAATAATAACAAAGTACCACACTAAAGGGAAGGGAGGAGAAAGTATATTTAAGAGGTGTAACTAACAGTTTTTAAGAGTGACAATTTTATTTTTAATAATATTTACTTTATTTTTAAAAATAGTGTAGTACCTGGTTTGATATTCACGTTCAATGCACGTGCGTCAAAACTAGTATATAAAAAGAAGACGAAGATAAAAACAATTAGGTTACACTTTTATGCTCAGACACCAATTCTTCACTACATTGGTCATATTACACTCACAACAGATCCAAGCGTACTCAAGATGAATGACTTGAAATTTACGTCAGTACAATGTCGCTTGGGTTGAAAGGAGAAAGGGTTTGAAGACGAGAGGTGAAAGAGTTATTTCTCTTGTTTAGTAAGGGGATAAGAGAAGACTATGTCTTATTTACATACCTTCCAGTATACCAAATGAAGGAATTTAATGCTCGGTGCTCCACGTAGTGGAAATAATCAATGAATATCACTCTCCTTTAACCTTACGTCTTTCCCTTCTAGGAGCCGAGTCTATTATAAGTCTCAAGGAACCAATAGAATAGACAATCTGTTGTCACTGCTACCCTGGGAATTACGGCATGCTATTAATAGGTAAATCGTGTGCTTCAGCGATTTTTGGGAAAAGAAAGACTTACTTGATAAACCTTCAGCGATTTGGGGAAAATTCATGTTCTTCGTGTGAAGTTCTGTTAGAAAGAGAGAAAAGTTCTTCAGTTCAGCTTTCGCGTGAAGCGATTTTCTTTTTGGGAAAAAAAGTAAATTTTAATGTTCTATATTTATAAATCGATATCCTGCTCGTTTTTCTTCAGCTTCCATAGTTTATCTCATTTGGTCTCAAATTTCTCTGTCTGCTTTAGTTTATTCTTATTTGTAGGAATTTTGTGGTAACGTTTTATGTTACACGTCAGGTTCTTCATTCGTGCACCTCAAGTTTGATGAGTGGATCAAGACATCAAGGGTTTAGATTTCATGTTATGTCTCTAGTGCTTTCATTTTAAATCTTATACTTGTGAGGATCGATTCTGTCCAACTTTCTTCTTTTTCGCTTTCTATTTTACGTTTACTAGGTCTTTTAAGTTCTCATAAGTTTGTTATTATTTTTCCAAATAAATGTAGAATGATGTATCGAGTTCTTTCCCCATTGTGCTTGCTTCATTAACTCAGTTTTTGAATCCCCTTGCATCGTGTTATATATGTGTTAGCTTCTGTTTATTTTTTCCTTTCAATTTGATCATGAATTGAGGAAACAGGTGATAGTCAATTTGTTGCAGCTTTTGATTGTTTAAATACCTTCGAGATAGCAGGTCCTTTTGTGAGAAAATGGGTCTGTCCATTTGGTTTATGAAGAAGTGCAGTAATCTTGATCTTATTTGAGACTCATTGTATTCATCATGTTAGTTCTTTTGCTACCTGTAGTAAAAAAAATCAATGATTATATTTGTGAGCAAATCGATTTGTTCCTCTCTGTTAAAACTGGTGGTGTAAATTTAATGCAAGTAATGGTCAAAAAATGTTTTTATTATGCTAAAAATGATCTCATATATTTGTTCTTCATTAGAATATATGACCTACCTTCCTGCTATCTAATTTCCTTTTCAAATCGGTAGCTAACCTTATCTTTGAGGTTCCAGTTCAAATAAAATATGAGCTTAAAACTCTGAGTTTCCAGTTCCAGTGTTGCTGTACCATGATCCAACCTTCTCCTAGAACATAGGAAGGAAGAGAAAAGATATGGACACAGAGTACAATAGATCCAACAAAACATGCAAAATGGATGTCATTAAAAGGCTAAAGAAAAAGAATAATACTAACATTGTCTTCATCTTCAGTTTTGTTGTCATCATTTGTTTACTGCTCTTCTTCATAAAGCTCTGCGTAGGGGTTTAATAAACTTCTACGCTTATTATCTTGATTTCTTCCTGCACAGACAGTAAAAGCAGAAGGTTCAAAAAATATCTACTTAAAAAAATGAAAATATTTGATGTGCATAGAAAAAGTAGCAAGATTTTCAAGTCTAGACTCTGTCCAAGGTACAGAAATGAAGATAAATGGAGGACTGAAAGAAAATAGCCAGACAGACGAACAAATAAATGATATATGAAATTTAACCTCAGAGATTCAACCTTAGTACTCCATTATATAAAAGAGAAATGTAAGGTAGAAAATGGTGGCTAACCTTTATCCATAGCTTCTTGATTCTAAGGCAAGACAATCTTGTCGAGCATATTTGGTTGGTTACTTGCTGTAGAAATCATTTTAGATATGACTCTATGTGCGTCTAGTTTTGTGCTTCTCAGTAGGGCCAACTTGGATAGTATTGATATGACTTAATGGTTGCTAGTTTTGGAGAGTGCAGTGTAACTAGGATATATAACTTTTATTTCAATTTTGTGGAAACACTGGACAAATGCTTCAAAAGTGTAGCTAGTTTAATATAGTATTGAATTATAACAAGGTGGAGTATTGCACATTTAGTTGGTTACTGCAGGCTGTTGAAATCTCTTTAAAGGTTGCTTTATGTGTGTCCACTTTTGTGCTACTCTGCAGAGCCTGCTTTGATAGGATTGATCTGAGTTCAGACCATGAGCTTGCTAGTATTACAGAGTGTAATGTAATTAGGATAAGCAACTTTTAGTTCAATTTTTGTGGAAACACTGGACAAATGCTTCAAAAAACACTAGAGATAGAGGCTTGGTGGAATTTTGTTGCCTTCAAAGTGTAATGTAATCATTTTTTAAAACTAAAATGCATGTTTATTTTATCATGTGTTTGGTTAGAGGTATTAGTTAGTCTCGAGAAGCAAACAAGTTCACTTAGACTACTACTCGGAGAAATGAGATTTATTTTTTGATTAGTTAGAAGAATATTATTGTCAACTGGTCTAATGATCATCGTAGTCTTGATCCGTATATTAGTTATCCTTTTAGTTGCATCACTACCCTTTTCAGTGATAGAGCTATATGTAAGTTCATACATGAACAATATTTCATTAGGATCAGAAAGTATGTATAGTTATAACCATTGCAAGATGTGTCACGAGATGGTGCATTAGGAAAGACTCGGCCATTCCATGGTTCAGCTCCGTAGAGTTCAATGGAACTATTCATAATGAATGTTTGTGGAATCCACCGGTATCGTAAACTCACCTCTGGAAGTATCATTTGTGCTCTTCCATGACGAAAGGGAATGATGAAAACTACTTTTCAGATTAATCCCAACCTTCATTCCAGGTAAAGTTGTGTCACCTTGATTTTCAAAACTTTGGCACAGGTAGTTCTGAGGCTTATCCTCGGCTGCATCTCGAACACCAAGATTGCCTGAATCAAGGAGTTTTGCTACTGGACTTTGCCCATGTGTAGTGGTATCGGAGGACCAAATTACTCTGCCTTAACCATTTAGAAGAGTAAGATTTCCTTGTCTGGTAAAATTTAGCGCACTGATGTGTCATTGAGTGGATTTTCTCTGTTACAGGTTAGAACTTGAGACTAAATGAGTTATTAGAAGATTTTAGTACTACAACAACTACTAAGTCTCAATCCCATCAAGTTGTAGTAGGTGGAAGGCTAGCTAAAACTAGTCATTTTATGATGAATCTTCGGAATACTCATATAAAGATGTTAATACATGGGCGGAGTTGATTGTAACCAATGTGACCAGCATGAAGTCTTGCCAACATACCAATCAACATAACATTGTTGTAATTTGCAGTATTAGTATGCTAATAGTTATCTCTTTGATCAGTGAAGTTATCATAGGCATCAGGTCCACCAATAAGAGCACCAGTAAGGAGATTAGGATCACTCGCCTTTCTACTATGCCAGGTAGCATAGCCTGTCCGGCAGCTAACAAAACTATGATTAACCTTAAACAAGACAATGGAGGAAGCTCTGTGGTGTACTTGTCTTGGGTTATTGTTTCCATATCCCACCATGTAACTTGTTGCTCTAGGGTTGTCACCAAGAATGTAGTCCACCTAGAACAACATCAAACATGATGATTAGTTGACCAATAACACATTGCTATTTCCATGCTTTAATTTATGATGAATCGTCAAAATACAGTCTTGTAGCACTCTATCAAAGTTAAAATCATTACCTTAGACTTAGAGAATGAGAGAAGCTCATTCGGAGAAACAGAACCAGAAGAACACTTGAGGTATTTGCCAGCAGAGGCCATATAGTCCGAATAAGTAGTTGCAAGGAATGCAGCACTAGTAACAAAATACATATTGTTCCATCTTTGCCTACAGATGAGACCTCCAGGAGTTTTCTGGGTATTTCTATCACCCTTTGCAAGATATGAACACATAAAGTTCTTTGCTTTCTGCTGGTACTTCTCAAATACATGTGCATTATGACCAGCTTTACTAGACATCAAGAATTGCCTACACATAAAACCAATTATTTTATCATTGCAACTTCGGATACGATAATTGTTCATTTCTAGTAGGTTTTTTAATGTTGTTTCTGTGTATTTATGGAGTTATACTGTTCGTACAAGTTTAAGTAGTATTATTTGAGTTGCATTGAGTCATCTTCCTTCAACAACATTTCTGGAATATGCATGAAATCAGTCTCTCACTTTTGACGCCTTCTCCCTAATTTCTCAAACCATCTATCCGAACCATTTTCTCTGGTGTCCTGTGTTAATAGATGATCTGCAGGAACTCCATTCTCTGACATAAACCATTAGCTATACTTTTAGATTTTCTCCTAAGACTAATACCTCCTCAGTACTACAAATACAAGTCTGATCCTCTTGCTCTATGTCATGCTGTATTTCTATAGATAATAATGTATTTGAATTGAGTTTCCTCTGTACTTGTTGGACCACCAAATATCTCCCCATCTTTGGCATATAAATCAACATCACCTTCAAAACCATCGCAAACACACAATTTGTGATCAGAACACGGCCTCTTCTTCTTGCAATCTAGCTCATCCAATTCACTTCAGTTTCCAAGTCTTGTATTTTTCGTCTATACCCCAACCATTGTAGCATACAATTCCATATATCTTCTTGGTCACACTACATTCAAAGAATAAATGAGAGAATGTTTGTAAGTGTTCGCTACAAAAGACACAATCAGGGATGATAGTGAGACTGTCCAAATTTCTAGAATCTCTCAATTGTTGCTAGTCGTTTCTGTATAGCCAACCATAGAATGAATTGATATCTAGGATGTATCTTTGGATGTAAAAAAAGATGTTTCCAGGCTACTTTCGGATGAACAGACATTAAATTTACATATATATTTCAGATTGAAAATCTATCCACAAGTTGGGCTTTAACAAGTTGCTGAATTGTCCTATGGCTTCCTAGTCTTCTTATTAACTAATCTCTAGATTCCAGTACTTTCCTCACAACCCATGAAGGTATCTTTGTCTATTTGTATCTTTGTCCCACCACCAGATGTTTATTTTTTTGAAGCATTTATATATCTTCCTTTTTTATTTTCCTTCTGGAAAAATTGGCACACTTATGTATTCAATAAAATGTTAAGTTTTGTATTTCATAAAGTATAAAAATAATTAATTGAATATTTTTCCCAGCCTAACATGACCAAGAAGATTGGAACTACCGTAGTTGACACAAATAAAAAGAAGTGGGTATGTTTGAAAACACTACAAGATCTTTGATTTCTTTCTAAAGAAGGAAAATTTCATGTATATAATTACTGTTTTTGCATCAATTTCTTAATATGTTTGTTTTTAGAAAAATTCAATTAGTCATTTTTTATATATCAATTTGTTCTAGTTAATGAGGAGCTAATTTCTATATTATATAGTTATAAATTTACTTATGTACAGTTTTTGTGCAGAATTTTCAAGGAAATTGAAGTCAAGTATGGACTTCAACATGCTCGACTTTTGAATTGATTCATAAAGATTTATTGCGAATTTGCTGGAGATTTTAATTCCATTTGAATAAGAAGTTAATTAGTTGGTTTTATGTTGAGATTATTACATTTAGTTAGATATCAGTTTTACTTGAGATTGAAAAGATAATTTGTTTTGACATTGTTTACTTTTACAGAAAACTTATTATATTGCTATTTT
The DNA here is from genome assembly GCA_016801875.1 of Solanum sitiens. NCBI lineage: Eukaryota > Viridiplantae > Streptophyta > Magnoliopsida > Solanales > Solanaceae > Solanum > Solanum sitiens. Next base: position 738,960 of record JABWTJ010000130.1, on the reverse strand, counting down.
GTTTTTTGATTATAATATTAGAATATATTTGGTTTATATAATATTTCTTGTTTATCATGAAGAAGACAGTTTTGAATGCACGGATTGTTTGTATGTATTTGTGTCTTGAGAAAAACTATATATAGATTTTTTTTGGATGTTTAAGAAACTTAGTCGCGACATCATAATATTAATATGACATTTAGAAAACTATAAAATAATGTCACCAATTTTTATGACATTCAATACTTACATTAGTTGAAATTAACTGAAAGTGTGAAATTTCAATGTGACATTTTATATGTCACCAGTAAGTGTCTTGAAATTTGTTTTACCAACATTTAATCTAAATGCTAGAAAGTGTAAGTGTCATTTCATAAATGTCAAAAAAATAAATTTCATATATCTCATATCGATATTTACTTAAATGTCAAAACTAAATGTCATATATTTCATTCCAACATTTACGTAAATGTCAAAAATAAATATCATATATGTCATACCAACATTTACCTATTTATCGAAAATAAATGTCATATATATCTCATAGCGACATTTATCTAAATGTCGAAAATAAATGTCATATATCTCATACTGACATTTACCTAAATGTCGAAAATAAATGTCATATATCTCACACTGACATCAACCTAAATGTTAAAATTAAATGTCATATATTGCTTATCGACATGCACATAAATGTCGTAATAATCTTACCAACATTTTGCATTTATGTTGCAAAGTAAATGACGCAAATTCTTTTCAACATTTACCTAAATGTGACAAATTCTTCGCGACTATTACCTATGTCGGAAATACTCTCGACACTAAAATTTACGACATCTCGTACAAATATAAAATAAATGTCAATAAATAAATTTGTGACATTTAAACATCATAACACAACATTTAGAAAATGTTGTTATATCTCCACTTTGTTGTAGTGAGATCTATACAGAAGCCCATAGTTTGGAGTTATCCATTCACACGGGAGCCACAAAAATGTACCGTGATTTACAGGAAGTCTATTAGGAAAATGGGATGAAGAATTATATTGCAAAATTTTAATCCAAGTGTTCGAATTGCCAACAAGTGAAGGTTAAGCATTACAAACTGAGAGTTTTTCCCAAGATATTAGTGTTCCTAGTTGGAAGTGAGAATATTTGAACATGGACTTTATTGTTGGTTTGCCTCGCACCGGAGAGAATATGACTAGATTTTGCTCATAATAGATCGGATGACAAAATCAACTTATTTCCTTCTCGTCAAGGTTTACTATTCGGTGGAGGACTATGCCAAGTTATACTTAAGAGAAACACAAAAGATGCATGGAGTGCCTTTGTCCATTATTTTTTATTATTGTACCCAATTTACTTCAATGTTTTGGAAGTTCTTCCAAAGAGGTCTTGGCACTAAGGTTAAGCTTATCACTACTTTTAATCCTTAAACCGTGGCCAAGTAGAAAGTACTATCCAATCATTGGAAGACATGTTAATGGCTTCTTTGATTGATTTTAAGGGTAATTGGAATGACCATTTGCCATTGACTGAGTCTGCTTGTAACAGTGTTATGACTAACGTGATGGTATTGCTTCATTTGAGGCTATTTATGGTAGGAGTTGTAGATATCCCATAGGTTGGTTTGAGGTGATTGAAGTCGCCCCAATAGGTCCCAAATCGGTATATGAGGCCATAGAGAAAGTTTGACTTATTAAACAAAGATGGAAAACTGCTCAAAGTCCACAAAAGTCATATGTCGATGTATGAAGAAGGGATCTTGTGTTTAATGTTCATGATTGGGTTTACTTTAAATTTTCGCCCATAAAAGGTGAAATAAGGTTTGATATGAAGGGGAAGCTTACTCCCCGATATGCAGGCTCGTATCAGATTTTTTGACGTGTTGGTAAGTTTTCCTATGAGTTAGAATTGCCAAATGAGTTGGCATCGGTGCGTATGGTTTTCCATGTCGCTACGTTGAATTTATGTGTTGGTGATTTGACATGCATAGTTTCCTTAGAAGGTTTGGGAGTTAAGGAGAATCTTTCTTATAAGGAAGTTCTGATTGAGATTTTGGACTGGCAAGTCAAGAGGTTGAGAAATAAAGAAATAGACACCGTGAAAGTGTTGTGGAGGAATCAGTTAGTTAAGGGTGCTATTTGGGAGTCCGAGGCCGATATGATGTCGTGATATTCTCATCTCTTTCCTTATGCTCCTATTCTAGCTTGAGATAATGAGTTCCTCATGATTTTTCTTAGTTTTGGAGTCATCTGTTTTATGTGTTTCCATGATTTCTTTATTAAGAATGCTTTGAAAAAGTTCAAGTTTTAAGAAAATTAGTCAATTTGATTAATTTCTACATGTTTATGTGAATATGAATATTATTTGAATGTGGACTACTGATATGACGTTATGAGAACTCCTTCATGAAAACAAGACCTTCTTTGTTCCATTTCCCATGATCCTCATGAATGTTTGTTTGTTTGAAATAGCCAACTTGGGTAAAAAGCGTAAGTTGGGGGTGTGATGAAAAGAAAAGGAAAATCAAGGAGTACAAGAAGAATCCATTCTATCCATGTGTTGAGAAAAATGGAACCACTTCATATAAAGAAATACGGAAGAGGAAAGGAAAAACAATGAAAAAGAAAAAGTTGTGAAATAAATTTTAAAAATACAAAAAGAAAAGGGGGTTTCCAACACATTATAGAAAGTGAATAAAGGGATGAGTTGTGAGCACTAATGAACTTGATAAAGGAAAGGAAATGAAGTGTTCTGAGTTCCACATTTCATGAGGATCATAGTCACTAAGTGTACATGACCATACCTTTGCACTCAACCCCATTACAAGCCTTAAAAAGACCTTTTTTATCTTCAGAGCGCTAAAACAAATGCATGCATTGTGTTCTCCTTTGTGAGAGTAAGTGTTGAATTTGATTGCAGAACCTTTAATGATTAAACCTTTGTGTGTGAAAATGGAATCATTGTATGAGGGTATTCAAATTCTTTTGTTGAGCTTGAACATGCATTTGAAGCAAGTATTGCGAGCTTGAGAATCTTTGATAATGGTGTGTCACAACTTGAATCTTTGAGTACACAACAGATCCTTGCATGAGTAAATTGAGTCTTGTTGTGTACACTCATGATTGATTTTTTTGTAGCACTGTTTGAGACATCCATTTTGAACTGTTGAACTTGAGTTTTACTAGAGGACAAACAAAACTTTAAGATGGGGTGTACATGAGTCCATAAATTTGACTCATTCAGAGCTATATTTTGATAGAGTTAGTGTACACAGATGCTTATTTTACCTCAATAATTGATGAATAACCTTGAGTTTCAAGTATTTTTTGTTTGAGGCAAAGCATGGACACTACTTTGCCTAAAGGAACACAAAGGTTAAAAAGAATAAATAAATGAAGGCTTGAATGAAAGGATCAAATAGTTGTTAAAAGGAGCAGTTGGCGTATCGCCGAGCAGTTCCATGAAGCAATACTATGTATCCTAATGATCCAAAACACGATGAGACTTAAGGATAGAGCAAGACAGAGATAAACAATAGGGTGAATTGCCGAGTTGATAGGCGATTCCGTCTTACTGCACTGAATGATCCGCTACAATACAAATCTTTGAAATATATAAATACTTATTGAGAGTTTTAGCTCAGTAGAGATTTTGGCACTGAACATTAATTTTTCCGACTTCACTTATATTTTTGATCTCTATGTTTCGAGAGCATTTTGAAGAAATTGAAGATTCAAAGGGTTTAATCTCCAAGGATTTTGACTTTGATGTCTTACATTCTTCACTTTTGGCTTGTATCAAGACTTAAATCATCATAATCGTTTGAATGCAAGCTCATTTTTGTATAAATATCTCTCTCTTATACATGTATAGTTAAAACCCCAATTCTTTTAGTGTCAGGTCCTGCTTGATGATAGTTTAATCGTTGTTACATGTGATTTCGTTTAGTAATTGTGTTGGAATTTAATGAAATTGTAGTTGAAAATACGATTAAAACTTTGTGTTTTCGTCTTGCTCGAGAGAGAGGTCGTAAAACTAAGACCACTAGATTGATGGCCGGTGGGATTGAGCTGACATGAAGTTCAGCTCGAGAGAGTAAACCTAGTCCTTCCCCAACACACTTAGCTCGAGAGAGTGAATGAGCTAAGGCGGATGCTGTTCTTTATGCGGCAAGTGGGTGTCCAAGAGGAACCCATTTGATTTGGGGTAAGTTGCGAGAGAGAGAGCTTTTCCCCACTATAGTCTAGCGTAGTCACAAATATTCAACAAATTTACTATCAAAGGCATGTACCCAATAGTCTAGTTTTACCCATATTCTTATCACATCCAATGAACCTCGTCTCCTTAAATAGTACACTTTTGTATTTTTGTTGTTTTTGATTGCGAGTGACAAACCCCATTCTTTATTGATGCTTGCATCACCCCCTTTGGTTTATCATGTTTTATCGATAATGTCTTTAGCTACGACTAATTAGAACTTAATTGTATTTTTCTATTAATTCTCGAAAACCACTCACTTGCGACTCGACCCCAACCCTTGGTTGGGTTACTTTACTATTGTACGATGTAGATACTTGCACTAGAAGTTGTGTATTGATTGAGAAAAAATAAGGATGTGATAGGAATACGAGATAAACAAGACAATGGGGCATATGCTTTGATGATAAATTGTGGTAACATTTGTGACTAGGCTAGACTATAGTGGGGTAAATCTCTACCTTTGCCCATTCACTCTCTCGTGCTGAATGTGTGGGAAAACGATTATGATTCACTCTCTCGCGCTGAACCCTGTCAACTCAATACCACTGACTATCACTTTAGTAATCTTAGTATTACGACCTGTCTCCCGAACAAGCCAAATATACAAAGATGAAATCGTATTTTCAACAACAATTCCAATAAGTTGATACATAACAACTAAACAAAATGACATTTAAATAACAAATAAACCATCAACAGGCAAGACCCAATAGACAATCTCTCTCATATTCACAAAATCACACCCATGAGGCTCACCTTTGTGTTTTGTACTATTTTTAACTTGTGTTTTATATTTATTTGGGATGTTCTTGTTATAATTGCGTTTTGAACTGGCTTTGTGGATGTTTGAGCTTGTTGCTCCTTTTGTTTTAAATGGTAAATGATTTCGACCATTCCAAATTTTAGCCACCTCTTGTATGTTATTGATGTGGTGTACTTTGAAAAATTTGAGTCTCAGTTTGTTAAACACCGAGGACTTATATAGTGCTCAAAATCTAATGAACATGAATGTGTGGCTACGACGAGGCAATTTGAAGTTGCATAGACTATATGTGAACTTTTAGCGTCTCGTAGTGATTAGCCATGTATCAAATTGATTCTCTTGCTATGAACATTGCACACTAGAGAAAGTATGGAGTATTGTTTGAATTTAGTGTCGATGCCTTGTGTGATGAGCTTACCGTCAATCATGCATGATAACACCTAGAATTTGCCCCGTTTGTCCGGTTGACTGAGTAAAGCTAACTTTAGATATGATCTTAGGCAACTTTGAAGAGTGTGAGCCAATTTGACATATAACTCTTTTGTGACCTACCTTTTGAGTGTTTGAACAACTTTTTTGCACCCCTTGAGCCTCACCTTTATTTGGAAGAAACTTGATCAAAACATGACCTTTCTTCATCCACTACTTATAATCCTCTTGATTTGTGGTTGATTGAATAGCCAACTTAAGTCAAAAGCCTATGTTGGGGTTGTGTTGAAAATATATGGGCAAGGAAAGTCTCCTTTAACCCATGGTGTTGGGAAAAATTAAACCCCTCCATAGAAGAAAAAGGAGAAAAAGAGAAGAAAAGAATGAAGAAAAAGTGGTGGAATAAAGTACAAAAGAAACGGGGTTCCAAAACAATTCATGGAAAGTTAATAATAGGATGACTTATGAGCACTAAAGAAAATGATGAAGAAAAGAAGTGGGTATGTTTGAAAAAACTACAAGATCTTTCATTTCTTTCTAAAGGAGGAAAATTTCATGCATATAATTACTGTTTTGCATCAATTCCTTAATATGTTTGTTTTTAGAAAAATTCAATTAGTCATTTTTTATATATCAATTTGTTCTAGTTAATGAGGATCTAATTTCTATATTATATAGTTATAAATTTTCTTATGTGCATTTCTTGTGCAGAATTTTCAACGAAATAAAGTCAAGTATGGACTTCAACATGCTCGACTTTTGAATTGATTCATAAAGATTTATTGCAAATTTACTGGAGATTTTAATTCCGTTTGAATAAGAAGTTAATTAGTTGGTTTTATGTTGATATTATTACATTTAGTTAGATATCAATTTTACTTGAGATTGAAAAGACAATTTGTTTTGACATCGTTTACTTTTACAGAAAACTTATTATATTGCTATTTTGTTTTTTGATTATAATATTAGAATATATTTGGTTTATATAATATTTCTTGTTTATCTTGAAGAAGACAGTTTTGAATGCACGGATTGTTTGTATGTATTTGTGTCTTGAGAAAAACTATATATAGATTTTTTTTGGGATGTTTAAGAAACTTAGTAGCAACATCATAATATTAATATGACATTTAGAAAACTATAAAATAATGTTACCAATTTTTATGACATTCAATACTAACATTAGTTGAAATTAACTGAAAGTGTCTGAAATTTCGATGTGACATTTTATATATCACCAGTAAGTGTCTTGAAATTTGTTTTACCAACAGTTAGTCTAAATGTCAGAAAGTGTAAGTGTCATTTCTTAAATGTCAATAAAACAAATGTCATATATCTTATATCGATATTTACTTAAATGTCAAATCTAAATGTCATATATTTCATTACAACATTGACGTAAATGTCAAAAATAAATATCATATATGTCATATCAACATTTACCTATTTATCGAAAATAAATGTCATATATATCTCATAACGACATTTATCTAAATGTCGAAAATAAATGTCATATATCTCATACTGACATTTACCTAAATGTCAAAAATAAATGTCTTATATCTCACACTAACATCGACCTAAATGTAAAAGTTAAATGTCATATATTGCTTATCGACATGCACATAAATGTCGTAATAGTCTTATCAACATTTACATATATGTTGCAAAGTAAATGACGCAAATTCTTTTCAACATTTACCTAAATGTCACAAATTCTTCGCGACTATTACCTATGTCAGAAAAATTCTCAACACTAAAATTTACGACATTTCGTACAAATGTAAAATAAATGTCGATAAATAAATTTGTGACATTTAAACATCATAATACAACATCTTAAAAATGTTGTTATATCTCCACTTTGTTGTAGTGAGATCTATACAGAAGCCCATAGTTTGGAGTTATCCATTCACACGGGAGGCACAAAAATGTACCGTGATTTACAAGAGGTCTATTAGGAAAATAGGATGAAGAAGGATATTGCAAAAATTTAATTCAAATGTTCGAATTGCCAACAAGTGAAGGTTAAGCATTACAAACTGAGAGTTTTTCCCAAGATATTAGTGTTCCTAATTGGAAGTGAGAATATTTGAACATGGACTTTATTGTTGGTTTTCCTCGAACCGGAGACAATATGACTATTGCTCATAATAGATCGGATGACGAAATCAACTTATTTCCTTCTCGTCAAGGTTTCCTATTCGGTGAGGACTATGCCAAGTTATACTTAAGAGACACACTAAAGTTGAATGGACTGCGTTTGTCCATTATTTTTTATTATTGTACCCAATTTACTTCAATGTTTCGGAAGTTCTTCCAAAGAGGTCTTGGCACTAAGGTTAATCTTATTACTACTTTTAATCCTCAAACCGTGACCAAGTAGAAAGTACTATCCAAACATTGGAAGACATTTTAATGGCTTCTTTGATTGATTTTCAGGGTAACTGGAATGACCATTTGTCATTGATTGAGTTTGCTTGTAACAATGTTATGACTAACGTGATGGTATTGCTTCATTTGAGGCTATTTATGATAGGAGTTGCGGAGATCCCATAGGTTGGTTTGAGGTGATTGAAGTCTCCCCAATAGGTCCCAAATCGGTATATGAGGTCATAGAGAAAGTTTGACTTTTTAGACAAAGATGGAAAACTGTTCAAAGTCCACAAAAGTCATATGTGGATGTATGAAGAAGGGATCTTGTGTTTAATGTTCATGATTGGGTTTACGTTAAAATTTTGCCCATAAAAGGTGCAATAAGGTTTGATATGAAAGGGAAGCTTGCTCCTCGATATGTAGGCTCATATCAAGTTTTTTGATGTTTTGGTAAGTTTTCCTATGAGTTAGAATTGCCAAATGAGTTGGCATCGGTGCGTATGTTTTTCCATATCTCTACGTTGAATTTATGTGTTGGTGATTTGACATGCATAGTTTCCTTAGAAGGTTTGGGAGTGAAGGAGAATCTTTCTTATAAGGAAGTTCTGATTGATATATTGGACTGGCAAGTCAAGAGGTTGATAAATAAAGAAATAGACACCGAGAAAGTGTTGTGGAGGAATCAGTTAGTTGAGGGTGCTATTTGGGAGTCCAAGGCCAATATGATGTCGTGATATTCTCATCTCTTTCCTTATACTCCTATTCTACCTTTAGATAATGAGTTCCTCATGATTTTTCTTTGTTTTGGAGTCATCTGTTTTATGTGTTTCCATGATTTCTTTATTAAGAATGCTTTGAAAAAGTTCAAGTTGTAAAAAAATTAGTCAATCTGATTAATTTCTACATGTTTACGTGAATATGAATATTATTTGAATGTGGACTACTGATATGACGTTATGAGAACTCCTTCATGAAAACAAGACCTTCTTTTTTCCATTTCCCATAATCCTCATAAATGTTTGTTTGTTTGAAATAGCCAACTTGGGTAAACAACGTAAGTTGGGGGTGTGATGAAAAGAAAAGGAAAATCAAGGAGTGCAAGACGAATCCATTCTATCCATGTGTTGAGAAAAATGGAACCACTCCATATAAATAAATACAGAAGAGAAAAGGAAAAACAATGAAAAAGAAAAATTTGTGAAATAAATTTTAAAAATACAAAAAGAAAAGGGGGTTTCCAACACATTATAGAAAGTGAATAAAGGGATAAGTTGTGAGCACTAACGAACTTGATAAAGGAAAGGAAAGGAAGTGTTATGAGTTCCACTTCATGAGGATCATAGTCACTAAGTCTACATGACCATACCTTTGCACTCAGCCCCATTACAAGCCTTTAAAAAACCTTTTTGATCTTGAGAGCGCTGAAACAAGTGCATGCATTGTGTTATCCTTTGTGAGAGCAAGTGTTGAATTTGATTGAAGAACCCTTTAATGATTAAACCTGTGCGTGAAAATGGAATCATTGTATGAGGGTATTTAAATTCTTTTGTTGAGCTTGAACATTTATTTGAAGCAAGTATTGGGAGCTTGAGAATCTTTGATAATGGTGTGTCACAACTTTAATCTTTGAGTACACAAATGATCCTTGCATGAGTAAATTGAGTCTTGTTGTGTCATTCATGATGATTATTTTGTAGCACTGTTTGAGACATCCTCTTTGAACTGTTGAACTTGAGTTTTACTAGAGGAAAAGCAAAACTTTAAGATGGGGTGTACATGAGTCCATAAATTTGACTCATTCAGGGCTATATTTTGATAGAATTAGTGTCCTCACATGCTTATTTTACCTCAATAATTGATGAATAACCTTGAGTTTCAAGTATTTTTAGTTTGAGGCAAAGCATGGACACTACTTTGCAAAAAGGAACACAAAGGTTGAAGAGAATGAATAAATGAAGGCTTGAATGAAAGGATCAAATAGTTCTGTGAAGCAGTACTATGTTGCCTAATGATCCAAAACACGATGAGGCTTAAGGATAGAGCAAGACAAAGATAAACAATACCAAAGGGTGAATTTCTTTGTTGATAGGCGATTCCGTCTTACTGCACTGAATTATCCGCTACAATACAAATCTTTGAAATAGATAAATACTTATTGAGAGTTTTAGCTCATTAGAGATTTTTAGCACTGAACATTAATTTTACGAATTCACTTTTATTTTTGATCTCTATGTTTGGAGAGGGTTTTGAAGAAATGAAGATTCAAATGGTTTCATCTCCAAGGATTTCGACGTTGATGTCTTACATTCGTCACTTTTGGGTTGTATCAAGACTTAAATCATCATACCCGTTTGAATGAAAACTCATTTTTGTATAAATATCTATCTCTTATACATGTATAGTTAAAACCTAATTCTTGGAGTGTCAGGTGTTGCTTGATGTTAGTTTAATCGTTGTTACATGTGATTTCGTTTAGTATTTGTGTTGGAATTTAATGAAATTGTAGTTGAAAATACGATTTAACCTTTGTGTTTTCGTCTTGCTCGAGAGAGAGGTCGTAAAACTAAGACCACTAAATTGATGGCCTGTGGGATTGAGTCAACATGAAGTTTAGCTCGAGAGAGTGAACCTATTACTTCCCCAACACACTTAGCTCGAACGAGTGAATGGGTCAAGGCGGATGCTGTTTTTAATGCGGCAAGTGGGTGTCCGAGAGGAACCCATTTGATTTGGGGTAAGTTGCGATAGGGAGAGCTTTCCCCACTATAGTCTAGCCTAGTCACAAATATTCAACAAATTTACTATCAAAGGCATGTATCAAATAGTCTAGTTTAACCCATATTCTTATCACATCCAATGAACCTCGTCTCCTTAATTAGTACTCTTCTGTATTTTTGTTGTTTTTGATTGCGAGTGACAAACCCCATTCTTAATTGATGCTTGCATCACCACCTTTGGTTTATCATGTTTTATCGATAATGTCTTTAGCTATGACTAATAAGAAGTTAATTGTATTTTTCTATTAATTCTCGAAAACCACTCACTTGCGACTCGACCCCAACCCTTGGTTGGGTTACTTTACTATTGTACGATGTAGATACTTGCACTGGAAGTTGTGTATTGATTGAGAAAAAATAAGGATGTGATAGGAATATGAGATAAACAAGACAATGAGGCACATTCTTTTGATGATAAATTGTGGTAACATTTGTGACTAGGCTAGATTATAGTGGGGTAAATCTCTACCTTTGCCCATTCACTCTCTCGAGCTGAATGTGTGGGAAAACGATTATGATTCACTCTCTCGCGCTGAACCCTGTCAACTAAATACCACCGACTATCACTTTAGTAATCTTAGTATTACGACCTCTCTCCCGAACGAGCCAAACATACGAAGATGAAATCGTATTTTCAACAACAATTCCATTAAGTTGATACATGACTACTAAGCATAATCTAATTTAAATAACAAATAAACCATCAAAGGCAAGACCCAATAGACAATCTAACTCATATTCACAAAATCACACCCCATGAGGCTCACCTTTGTGTTGTGTTCTATTCTTAACTTGTGTTTTATATTTATTTGGGATGTTCTTGTTATAATTGCATTTTGAACTGGTTCGTGGATGTTTGAGCTTGTGGCTCCTTTTGTTTTAAATGGTAAATGATTTCGACCCTTCCAAATTTTAGCCACCTCTTGTACGTTCTTGATGTGGTGTACTTTGGCAAATTTGAGTCTCTGTTTGATAAACACCGAGGACTTATATAGTGCTCCAAATCTAATGAACATGAATGTGAGGCTACGACGAGGCAATTTGAATTTGCATAGACTATATGTGAACTTTTAGAGTCTCGTAGTGATTAGCCATGTATCGAATTGATTCTCTTGCTATGAACATTGAACACTAGAGAAAGTATGGAGTATTGTTTGACTTTAGTGTCGATGCCTTGTGTGATGATCTTACCGTCAATCATGCATGATAACACCTAGAATTTGCCCCGTTTTTCCTATTGACTGAGTAATGCTAACTTTAGGTATGATCTTAGGCAACTTTGAAGAGTGTGAGCCAATTTGACGTATACCTCTTTTGTGACCTACCTTGTGAGTGTGTGAACAACTTTAGTGCACCCCTTGTGCCTCACCTTTATTTGGAAGAAACTTGATGAAAACATGACCTTTCTTCATCCACTACTTATAATCCTCTTGATTTGTGGTTGATTGAATAGTCAACTTAGGCCAAAAGCCTATGTTGGGGTTGTGTTGAAAAGATAAGGGCAAAGAAAGTCTCCTTTAACCCATGGTGTTGGGAAAAATTAAACCCCTCCATAGAAGAAAAAGGAGAAAAAGAGACGAAAAGAATGAAGAAAGAGTGGTGGAATAAAGTACAAATGAAACGGGGTTCCAGAACAATTCATGGAAAGTGAATAATAGGATGACTTATGAGCACTAAAGAAAATAATGAAAAAAAAAAGGAAAGGAAGTCTTGTGAGCACCACATTTCATGAGAATGACAGTCACTAAGACTAAATGACCATACCTTTGCACTCAACCCTATTACAATCCTTAAAAAGACCTTTTTGATCTTGGGTGAACCAGAACAAATGTCGACTAGAAAATACGGGAAAACCTATGGGTGAAAGCATGCATTCTGTTTTTTTTTGTGAGAATGAGGGTTGCATTTGATTCCGGAACTTTAAATAATTAACCATTGTGTGTGCATATGGAATCATCCTTCATGTGAGGGCATTCAAATACTTTTGTTGAGCTTGAACTTGCGTTTGAAGCAAGTATTGTGAGCTCCATAATGTTTGGTAATTGTGTATCACAACTACAATCTTTTGGTACACGATTGATCCTTGCATGAGTAACTTGAATTTTGTTGTTTAAATTGTTGATCGAGTTTTGTGTAGCATTATTTGAGACATCCTTTTTGAACGTCGAACATGAATTTTACTTGAGGACAAACAAAAGGTTAAGTTGGGGGTGTTGATAAGTCCACAAATTAGACTCATTTGGGATATGTTTAAATAGAACTAGTGTCCTCAAATGCGTATTTTATCTCAATAACCGATGAAAAACTCTGACTTTAAGATATTAAGAGTTGGAGACAAAGCATGTACATAATGGAGTAAAAATGGTACAAAGAGGCTGAAAGATCGGGAAATGAAGGCCAGAAGATTTCCTAGAATAGTTGACGAGTCACCGGTCTCCCTAAAGATCACCTTTTGTTCTACTGTGCTGAGCCGTGAAGGAAAACATAAAATCGATGGTGAAAAGGAGCAATCGGCGCGTCGTCAAGAAGTTCTGCGAAGTAGTACTATATCGCTCAATGATCCAAAACGCGATGATGTTGAAGGCTAACACAAGACGGTTATTAAATACACCAAAAGGCGGATCGCTGAGTTGATCGACAATTCCAACTAACTGCACCGTGTGACCCTTCGTAACACAAAACTATGAAAAATATAAACTTGTAAACAATTATTATTTCAGACTTTAAATATTTTTACTTTCAAGTTTTAGAGGGTTTTGAAGACTTTTTTCTAAGACCTTGAAGATTCAATGGGCTTCAACTCCAAGAAATTAAATGTGGGTCTCGAAGATTCTTCACTATTGACGTGTTTTAAGACTCAATTCTTCATACCCAGTTGATGGAAATTGATATGGTTACTTATTTATACGTCTTTTACATGTCTAGCTAAAACCTCAAATCTTGGGGTGTTTTTTTGTGAATATGGGTTCGATTAACTGTTGAGTCTTTCTTGTTGATGGTTTTCTTGTTTAAATCTGATTTCTTTTACTCGTTGTGTATGAACATAATGGAATTATAGTTGCAAATATGATTTCATCTTAGTGTTCTTGTCTTGCTCGAGAGAGAGGTCGTAAACCTAATACTATTAAATTGATAGCTAGTGGTGTTGGGTCGACATGTGTTAAGCTCAAGAGAGTGAATCCTAGTCCTTCTCCCACATATTTAGCTTGAGAGAGTGAATGGGATAAGGTGGAGGTTGTGCTTAATGCGACAACTCGGTGTTTGAGATAAACCGATTTGATTCGAGAGAAGTTTCTCAAGAGAGAATTTACCCCTACTAAAGTCTAGCCTAGTCAGAAATGTTCATTTATTATCAAAAGCATGTGCCTAATAGTCTTGTTTATCCCGCATTCCTATCACATCTCAAGAATCTTGTCTCCTTGATTCATTTCTTTACATTTTTATAGATTTTGTTATTATCTTTATACAAACCCCCATTGATAATTAACGCTTGTGTCACCCCTTTAGATTTAGTATGTTTGTTTTCAATAATTTTTATAGCTATGAAAAATTGGAACTTAATTTTATTTTTCTATTAATTCTCAAAAGCACTCCCTTGGGACTCGACCCCAACCCTTGGTTGGGTTACTTTACTATTTTACGATCGTAGACACTTGCATTGGAAGTTATGTCTTGTTATGGAAAGATCAAAATGGCGTCGCTGCCGGGGAGTGGTGTTACTTGAGAATTTTTAGTTAAGTAGAATTTTCTCTTCTTTTTAGTTCCAGTGATACTCACTTTATTTTTGGTTTTGTTTTGCTTTAAGTTGTTGTTGTACGCAAATACCCTAAGCATGGCTGAGGGAAGTTGTGGCAAATTGGCTGAGTCGAACCAAGAAGTTGAGAGTAACTTCATGTTGACCACAGTTGCAACTCAGCTGAAGGATTTGGACACCAAAATATTAGAGGTGGAAGTCCAGTGCAACAACAAGGGGATATAACAACCCCTTCATGAGCAAACAAATCTGGAGATACTGAAAACAATCTTGTCGAGGATACACTGCAAATAATTTTCCTAAAGATTACCGAACAAGATTGAGTATTTCAAGAGATGAAGGAGAATATTGAAGTGTTGAACCAGATGATTGGCTCTCACTCTAGAACTATCTAGCTAATAAGGTCACTCATGAGCTACCGAGTCTCTTATCTCAACCCACATAAACATTTGGGGTTACCTAGTGGTACTACATCCTGCACCAATAATAGAGCTTGAGTAAGGACAAGCGTCGTGCAACGACATTAACTAAGGCGCTTCTTTGGAGGCAACCCAAGGTTTTCATCACTTTCCTTTATGTTTATAATAATTGTGTGATGATTTTGCAGATTAAAATGTAGAAAGTATTGAATAGTTCATGTTGGCGAGCTAGGAATCTAGTTTGCGAGTCGCCAAAATGGTTGATGATCCGGATTTAATCCGTCATTTTGACCTTCTCTAGAACTAAAGGTCTAGTAACACTCGGCGAGATGAATGAACATTCAGCGTATCTACGATGTTTTTGCGACCAAAACTAATGTCGCAGAATGAATAAATACTGGACGGTTTTATTTAAAAGCCAGCAATTCAAACTTCCAACTCTTTCACTTTCCCTCACTTTTAATCTTCCAAATCTCGCACGTATTTAGTACTTTAAATATTTTTGCATTTCTAAGTCTTATATTCGTGGATTTGTGCTTAGAGTTGGAAAATATTGCCTCCTAGCTATCAATCTTATTTTAATCATCTCAAAAGGTTATATTTTTAAGTTTTAAGATTATTTTTACGAATCTTGATCTATTTTGCAAGTGATCATATAATGTTACCACATGCTGGGCCTCTCTGAATTGATTAGAATGTTTGATTGCGGCTTGTATCTTTTCAACCTTTACTTAATGCATTTATTGTGTGGAACCTCGTCTTTTTGTGCTTTAAATTCAATTAAATGTTTTGGGGATGTGCTTGCCCGTCGTATAATGTTATTGGGTGAAGCATGAGTAGCTCAGATTTGTGACGAACGATGTAAATTTCCCAATGAATGAGATGTTGGAAACTTTTCAGAAGGGTAAAAATTGTATATTGATCAATTTTAGGAAACTGGGAAAATTCCTAGTATTTCGGGGTATTAGGTGTTATGGGTTTTGAGCTAATTTCATGTGTATTTTATTTAATTTTATTTTTAAGAGTTGGATGGTTAAATTTAGGAAGTTGGATAGAAAATATGCACGTGGGTCATTTGGCGAGCTGAGTCGAGCGAGCTGAACAACTCGACGGTTTGCCTAATTAACCCATCTCGCCCTTAATTTCATGTTAAATGAGTTTGTAGATTCTTTCAATTTTGGTGAGAATCCTGATATGTTCACAACCACTCAGTGACTCACCGACTTACTATTTGTTCGCACTTTGTTTGCACCTTGAACCTTGTTTGCAGTATAACTTTCGGCGAGCTAGCGCTTGCTTGTCGAAAGGTGTCGACGATCAGCCGATTGGAATTTCACTTCGGCTTATTGCCATAATATTGAAACCAATCCTTTTCAGCGAGCCCGATTGTGAATCACGGAGTAGTTTGGCATGCCTTTCTGCAAATGCATTTCTATGAATGAGATTAAGTTATTTCTAAATTTTTCGTAGTATGTTGCGGATATGGTTAGAACAAACCTCTTCAAGCCACCCCACAAAAGAGTACTGGGTATTCGTATCAACGAAGGAGGATCAAATCTTCTAAGAAGAGGAAAAGTTGAAGCACATCCATGTGATACAAGCAAATGAATAAGGCCTATTTCGAAAAGGACTTCTGAGCCTGACGATGAACAATGAAATTAATACGACCCCAGCATCCTGAACACCGGGAAACATCTCAAACCACAGTTAACAAAGCCTTTTTAGCTTCTACACAAGCAGAATAAGTGCCAACTGCGGCACCTCCTATGGACCCAGTTCCACCAATGGCTCCTCCTCCAAGACTATTGAATATATTGAAAAGTTATGGTTTGCGAACCATCCTCAAAGATAAATTTCTATCTACTAAGTACTATAGGGTAGGTAATCCAGTACGCATGAGATACTAAATTTGCACAGGTTACAGATCTTCACCAGGACCCGTGGCCCTTATGTTCCTTCATGGGACTAGGAATTCTACTATGCATATGATGATTTGGTGCCACAGAGTAAAAAGAAGGCTGGTGATTTTATATGTGAAAGTCGAGTGCAGTAGAGATATCATAAATGTTGTTCTTGATAGAGCTACAGAGTTCGAGCATGATTATGAGGGCCTGGTGACTGCCTAGTCTTTGGATGACTTAAAGTTTTGGCTTGCACCAGTTCTCTTTGACGTCACTCCGAGGTGGATAAATGCAAGAGTCCAGATCGAGAAGAAGGATCTGAATGTATCTCTTTGGTATTAGTTTGGATTCATCAGAGCTCCATCATCCCTTCATAGAATGAATCTACCCTCCAGCATGCAAAGGCAGCTTTTCTAGCGTCTATATTAGGAATGAGGCGGCTTAACTTGGGACTCATCATTTAACAGGAGATAGCTATTAGGGCCAAACAAATAAAAACCACCTTGCCATTCCTAGTTCTAATCACAAAGCTTTGCAGGCGTGCTAGAGTGCCCCGGGACACTACCAGAGATTTTTATGTCACCCCATCCTCCTCCACTGACATCGGACGCATTGAGTCAAAGTTCACTAGAGAGGAGGCTAACAGGATGAGGGCAGCTCTGGTAGATAGCTCTCTGGAGGTGGATGTTGGCTCATTACCTATAGAGACACCTTTGCCTACTCCGGCCTCTGGGAGTTAAGGGTACTTCTGCCTCTACCTCTTCTTCAAATGCTTTAGGAATGTCCACTTCATCCCACCAACCCAGGATTACTCATGCAATGATCCTCAAGATGGGTCACGTTTCTCAGTCAGCTGACGTGAGAGATACTAGATTGGAGAGAGAGGTCCCCCTTATGATTGAGGTTAATATATTAAGTGTGTTGACTCCCGTACATGCTACTGTTGATAATCTAACAGCTAGGGTCATATCCTGTGAGAGCAGGTATGGGGAGTTCTCTGAAGTTTTGACTTTGAAAGTCGAGGTAGCAGATATGAGAAAGGATATAGAATATTTGAAATGTACCGACTTTACTTCATTGATTCAGGCTGCTGATGACGTATATGCCCCTGAGACCTCAGGGAATCCTATGGATACCACCAGAGATATACACATGGAGGAGGCTGCAGTTGATAAGTGGGATGCTGAATTTGGGGAGGAGCAGATAGAGATGCAGGAGGTGAGCATCTACCGAGATTTTCTTCACCTTAGGGAGGCTGATGGAGACCTTGGAGACATTCATATTATGATTGATGCCGTTGTGTAGGCTTCCATGGAAGGCATACCTTTTGTTGTTCTTGGCGGAGCTGGTACATTTGAACAGACTTCGGGCACTACGGACAAAGTCCAGGATGATACACCGGAAACTTAGGCACCGACAAATCGAGTGACTGCTTACACAATATCCCTTCATTACCTCCCTGTCTTCCAAATTTTTACTTATTGTTTGGACAGTCTATATTTTATTAGGATCTGAGGACAAATACTTTTTATTTGTGGTGGTTTGAGGCTCACCATTTATGTTGTGTTCTATTCGTAACCTGTGTTTTGTATATATTCTGATTGTTCTGTTATAATTATGTTTTAAACTTCTTTTTATGGATGTTTGAGCTTGTGGCTTCTTTTATTTTAAATGGTAAATTGTTTTTACGCTTCCTAATTTTTGCCACCTAATGTATGTATTTGAATGTGGATATCCTTTGGAAAATTTGAGTCACGATTTGATCAATACCGATGGCTTGGGTAATTCTCAAAATCAAACAAACATTAATGTGCCCTATGACAAGGCAAATTGAAGTTGCATAGACAATATGTGAACTTTTTGCGTCTATTTGTGACTAGATATGTATCAAATTGATTATCTTGCAATGAACATTGTACACTAGGAAAAGTGTGGAGTCTTGTTTGAATTTAGGGTTGATTCCTTGTGTGATGATCTTACCATGAACCATGCATGATAACACCAAGAATTTTCCCAAGTGTTCCGGTTGACTAAGTAAAGCTAACTCAAGATATGATCTCAGGAAACTGTAAAGAGTGTGAGCAAATTTGACATATACCTCTATTGTGACCTACCTTGTGAGTGTGTGAACAACTTTTGAGCAACCCTTAAGCCTCACCTTTATTTGGAAGAAACATGATGAAAACATGTCATTTCTTAATATAATACCTATAATCCTCTTGATTTGTGGTTGATTAAATAGACAACTTAGGCCAAAATCCTATGTTGGGGTATGGTGAAAGATAGGGCAATTCAAGAAGAGCAAGGAAAGTCTCCTTTAACCCATGGTGTCAAGAAAAAGGGAACCCCTCTATACAAAAAAAAGAGAAAAAAAATATAAGAATATAAAAGAAAATTTATGGAATAAAGTATAAAGGAAATAGGGTTCCCGAACAATCCATGGAAAGTGAATAATAGGATGACTTTTGACCACTAAAGAAAATGATGAAGAAAAGAAAGGAAATGAAGTGTTGTTAGCACCACAATTCATGAGGATGAAAGTCACTGAGTCTAAATAACAATACCTTTCCACTAAGCCCAATTACAAGCCTTCAAAAGACCTTTTTGATCGTGGGGTGAGCTAAAAAAATATCGAGTGGAAATACAAGCAAACCTATGGGTGAAAGTATGCATTGTGTTCTTCTTTGTGAGAACGACCATTGCATTTGATTTCGTAACTTTAAATAATTTAACCATTTTGTGTGAATATGGAATCATCCTTCGTGTGAGTGAATTTAAATACTTTTGTTGAGCTTGATTTGCATTTGAAACAAGTATTGCAAGCTCTAGAATATTCTGTAATGGTGTGTTACTACTTGAATCTTTGGGTACATAGTTGATCCTTGCATGTGTAAATTGAGTCTTGTTGTGTACATTCATGATCAGGTCTAGTGTAGAACTATTTGAGATATCCCGTTTGAACTGCTGAACTAGTGTTTTACTTGAGGTCAAGCAAAAGGTTAAGCTTGGGTGTTGATGAGTCAACAAACTGGACTTAGTTAGGGCTATATTTTGATAGAATTAGTGTCCTCCAATTCCTATTTTATCTCAATAACTGATAAAAAAACCTTAAGTTTCAGGTATTTAAAGTTGAAAACAAAGCATGGACACAATGGAGGAAAAAAGGGACAAAGAGGCTGAAAGATCAAAGAAATGAAGGCCTGAAGATCACTAAGCCAAGTTAGCGAGTCATCGACCAGCCTGAAGATTACCTTTTGTTCCACTGTGCTGAGCCCTGAAGGAAATGTATAATTGTGGTGAAAAGTAGAAATTGGCATGTCTCATAATGATCCAAAATGCGAAGATGTTGAAGGCTAACACAAGACGGCAATGAAATACATAAAAAGGTGGATCGCCGAGTTGATCGGCGATCCCAACAAACTGCGATGAGTGACCTTTCGCAACATAAATATTTGAAAACTATTAATACTCGGTAAGACATTAGTTATTAGTATCAATTTGTAGACAATTATTATTAGACTTGGAATATTTTTACCTTCAAGTTTAAGAGGGTTTTAAAGACTGTTCTAAGACCTTTAAGATTCAAAGAGTTTCAACTCCAAGAAACAGGACGTCGATATAAAAAAAATTTCACTCTTGACATGTTTTAAGACTTAATTCTTCAGACCCAATAGATGGAAACCAATATTGGTACTAATTTTTACCTCTTTTTAATGTCTAGCTGAAACCCCAATTCTTGGGGTGTGATTTGTTTGATATGGGTTAGATTATTTGTTGGGTGTTGCTTGTTTATGGTTTATTTATTGTTTAGATGTGATTTCGTTTAGTAGTTTTGTAGGAACTTAATGGAGTTGTTGTTGCAAAATACAATTTCATATTAGTGTTTTTCGCTTGCTCGAGAGAGAGGTCGTGAAACTAAGACTACTAAATTGATAGCCGGTGGTATTGGGTCAACATGGGTTCAGCTCGAGATAGTGAATCCTATTCCTTTTCCCACAGATTCAGTTCGAGAGAGTGAATGGTCTAAGCCTAAGACTGGTTTTAATGCGGCAACTCGGTGTTTGAGAGAAACCAAGGTTATTCAGGGGTATGTTGCTCGAGAGACAATTTACCCTCACTATAGTCTAGCCTAGTCACAAATGTTAAAAAATTTATCATCAAAATCATGTACCCGATAGTCTAGTTTATCCCGTATTCCTATCACATTCAAAGAATCCCGTCTCCTTGATTTGTTAATTTATATTTTTGCTGCTTTTATTATTAGCTAAAAAACCCATTGATAATTGACGCTTGCTTTAGCCCTTTAGATTTAGTATGTTAGGGTTCAATAATGTTTATAGCTATGACTAATTAGAACATAATTCTATTTTTCTATTTATTCTCAAAACCACTCCATTGGGACTCAACCCCAACCCTTGCTTGGGTTACTTTACTATTGTACGATCATAGACACTTGCATTGGAAGTTGTGTCTTGATTACGCAAACATTACCCAGCTAGACATATTGTCAAAAAATGTGAGGGGTAGTGAGGCTAAGACTGTGAATGTTGTGGGTGTTGGAGGATCAAACCCTGATTAGGCACATTTTGATGCGTTGTACAATAAAGAAGTGAGCTTCCTTTGAAATCAAGGAGGAGTTTTTCGTTCAAACTATAAAAGGACAGGTTGAAATGCGGGATGGAACAAGGATGATGGTTGGAGTGATGGTGACAACGAATGGCGTGATCGAAGCGCCACTTGAAAGGAAAGATAGGCTGACAAGGACCATCCTACCTCATGAGTGTCAAAAGACTTATGAACAAAGGGCTGACTCGGATGTCCATACAAAAGACATACTTTCACGCATTCTTAATAAAGTAGAGTGGTCGGAAAAAAGTTTTTAATGTAATTAAAGAAGACGTCTCTAGACAAAATCAAAAAGTGACCTCTCATTCAAAAGGGGGTCTGCCAAGTGATACCTTGCCTAACTCGAAGAATGATCCTTGAAAGCGTATCCATATCGTGCCACAATATTAAATAATGCACTTCTTGGGAGGCAAACCAAGGTTTATTTCTTTCATTTATGTTGTTTGCATAATGGGTGTTCACTGTGCCGGTTGAAAAGTCAACGTTTAGGGAAAGAGCAATTATGAGAGTAAAATGTCTGGTCGGTGACTTGGTGAACAGGTTGGCGAGCCTGGGTTGGACCGCCATGGAACCACCTAGCTTGCGAGAGGTTCGGTAAAACTCAATGGACTAAAGTACCACTCAGCACATCATGTAGTGCTTCAGCAGATGCAAAAAACTTCACCGACTGGCGCGCAAACTGCAAGGTTTTAAAGGCCAAATAGTTTAAAATTTCAAAATCCTTTCATTCCCTACTTTTTATCTCCCGCATTTCCTCACCCGATATTAGATTTTTCATAATTTTGTGTGTTTATATTTGTGTATCTTGGATCTTTTCTTGGAATTACTTTTGGATTTACTTTGCTGCCTAGCTTAACAAGAATTAAAGGTTGGTTTTCCGAACCCCAAACTTAATTTGTTGTTGAATCAATTGCTTATGATAAATTGTTGTTGATAATTGTTCTTAGTGTAGTTTAATCATTGTTAGATTGTAGGATTGCCTGTAATTAAATGAATTCGTGCCTAGTTGCTCGTAAATGAATGATTCTGGTGGCGGCGTTAGTCAATTATTTTGTTGGGTTGCATTAAGTATGTGTTTGGTCTAGGGGTGAAGTCTGAGTAACCCCGTATTGTGCTATTTTTTTGAATTTTCCCAATGATAGTGCGATTGACGCCATTCTTAAGGGAAAAAGACGTCAAATGGCCAATTATCATTAAATTGGGGGATGCATAGTACCCAAAGGGAATGGGTAGTATTCGTCTTGCCTTAATTTCAAAACGTAAGTGTTTGATTTTGGTTTTGTAGGCTTCATATTTTATTTTGAAGAATGGGTTGAAAAACTAGAACGAATGACTATTTGGCGAACGGGGTCGAGCACACCGACTTGTTTGGCGGTTCTCCTAAGTCCTTCTATGTAACTACCGGGGAGCAACCCCTAGTCATAACCGGCGTCTTCGTCCTCGAAGAGGACTTATATAAGAACTTATCATTCGTCATAACACATATGATAGAATAAAAATGCTGAAAAATTAAAACTTTTACTTTGAAAGTTCAACTTCGCTTCATATATGAAAATAAAATTTAAATTTGTAACCACATACCATCTAACATAGAAGTATAGAAAATTTGGGGCTTAGACCTTACATCAATAAGGAGTCTAGAAATATGAAATACAATTATGTCTTTCAACATAAGCAAAGAACTAAAAGCTACAACATAAGGGTCTTGTCCTCGGACTTGAGGACTCACCAACTTGGAGAAGTAAGTTCCAAATATCCTTGAAAAGCGACCTTGATTCCTCAATGTCCCGAAACTACAATGTTTTGAGAAAAGAGAAGAAAATATAGGTTAGTACATAACACATACTAAATATGGCTTCTAGGCATAAAAATCATCAATGCATGCATAAAAGGACATTTTAGTCAAAACATGCTTTTTACCAAGTAAATCCAATATGCACATAAAGTAAGCATCATAAGACAACTCAACATGATATCATCCCAACATGTAGAAAACCCAATCAATACTTGTGCAATGCAAAGAATAGAATCCCATAACTATATCCAAAGTTAAGTATCACATTAAGAAACCTACTTCTTACATAGATTCATAATCTCATATTTCATCATAACTTTCTATATTCATCAAGATAATACATAGGTTAAAATACATGAGTCATAATCAACGTAATCACAAAAGAACACTACTAGAACCATCCCTTAGGATCCCATAAGTGCAATGTGTAAGAGAAATCCCATACCTTCCCACACATTATGTGGAAAAACCCCTCAAGAAAATCCCTAGTGAGAGTCCATACATTTCGTTGATTCATTTACTTTTACATTCGTGAAGAAGGTTTCATAACCGACATTAGACCATGTGAGCTACATGGAATTTGGTGTTCTACTCCCACACCGAAAAGAGAGGGTTAACACTTGCCTAAGGTGTAACCTTTCGTACGTAGCTATCTAGGTGGATCCACTAAGCTAGAGTCATATGTGGGAACATAGTTAAGGTTCAAGGAGATTTTTACTAAAAAACCTAACTTGCTAAACGTGGGGTTTTCCATCTCATGAGACAACAAATATCTTGGGGAATCCGGACTTCCTAAACATTAGTAAACCCATGTGGGGAGCCGGACATACTAAACATGAGACCCCCATCTCATTTACATGACCTTTCGGTGCTTAACATCTATTCATTTTAGTAATCATCTTTAGTCATCACATATGTTCACATTAGCCTTACTAGACCGTTATGTAAACATCTTATCAAAATAGCTCATACGTTATCATAAGTGAGAACAATCCTTTAACTTTAGAAACACTTGCAAGTGAGTAAACCTTTCACATTAACAACTTATTATAATCATAAGAACTACCTTTCAATCATATAATAATCATACCATAACATACATTCATATTTCATAGCTAATTCAAGTGTATAGGGTTAAGGATGAAGAAACCTTGTCATCAACACCGCAACAACACATTAGCTACAATATCATTACTATCTAAGTAATTAATCTTTCATAATTGAGTTCAAGGATGAACCAACATTCATACCGTCTTTCCCTTCATGGGACTTCGTATTTCAATAACCCAAGAATGCATAACCAAAAAATAAAACAAGGTAATTCATGAAGCGATAACATAACTAACATCAATATAGATAATTGACATATTCATCATCTTCAACAATTCACTATATCAATTTAAGGTTTATATGAAATTTGGTAAGAATATGGGTCCATGGGAATATCAAATGAATAAAAACAATTAACCATCATGATATACTTAAACAACATTAAATAATCATAATTCATCACAGTTGATTCATAAATTTTATTTCTCAAAGAAGACCCATGTGTAGAGAAAAAAACCCCATATTTCAAGAAGTTTGAAACAATCTTTGAAGGGACCTCTTGGGGAAAGGAATCGCAAGAGTGAAAGAAACCATACCTTAATTAAGACTTTAGCCACAAATTTGAGTAGAAAAACTTGGAGAATTGGTCTTCTTCTTGAAGCTCCAATGTCCTTCAATGGAGGTTGGGTAGAGAGAGAATATAGAGAGAGGTGAGAGCAGTTTGGGTTTAAATTTTGGG
This sequence comes from Solanum sitiens, assembly GCA_016801875.1. Lineage (NCBI taxonomy): Eukaryota > Viridiplantae > Streptophyta > Magnoliopsida > Solanales > Solanaceae > Solanum > Solanum sitiens. The sequence goes on along the minus strand of JABWTJ010000130.1, from coordinate 714,075 downwards.
ATTTGATTTGGGTGGGTAAAAGTGCTGTAAAACTTACTTAAAATCAATATATACCCATCCCTTAAAATACCCAAAACACCACTCACTTAGTTAAACTTTTTTGTGAAGTCAAACTTAACTTAAATTTGCAGTATGTTCGTCGCGGAACAAGTACGCATCGCGGAGCTGTTCCCACAAGTTTTCTGGAATTAAATTTTGGGACAGTAGAGTCTGCAACTTGGCCATTGTATTTTTGGGTTGTTACAATATCCGCCAGGAACATTCGTCCCCAAATTACACCTTGAACTACTTATTAGGAAAAAAGAAAGAGACTCAATACTAACAGCCTAACAACAACAATATCATAATGAGTCACAACTCATAGGAGGAATTCTCATGTCCTTTCAATACATAATCATAAAATTAAAACGTAGGAACTTAATCCACGAGTCATCACATATAAAAGCTCACCATTTCATATCACATAAGGAGGAAGTACCTTCTCCATTTATATATCAGCTCAATATGAACATCAAAGAGTTGACATGCAAATTTCTTCTCAAAACAACATCAAACATGTTCAATAGATCTCTCATGAAGACAATATAGCACACTACATATAAGTGCAACTTAACCATGAGAACATATTTCATGAAAACTTAATTTAAGCATGAATTTCTACAAGGATATGCACATATTAGAAAAACATGTTAAGTTCAACATTACTCATATCTCTCATTAAGAGAAATCTACTAACCTCAACCTTGGCTCGGAGTAAGAGTAAAAAGATGAGGATAGGGGGACTTCATGTCGGCCTCGGTCTCCCATGTTTCACCCTCAACAAGATGGTTTCTCCATAGAACTTTTACGGTGACAACCTCTTTATTCCTCAATTTCTTTACATGACAATCTAAGATCTCAACCGGGACCTATTCATAAAAAAAGTTCTCATTCACCCCTAAGCCTTTTAACGGGAGAATAGACACCGGGCAACCTATATATTTCTTGAGCATAGAAACATGGAAATTCGGGTGAAGCGAGGCCAATTCATTTTGTAATTTTAACTCATAAGCAACTTTTCCGACTCGCTTCAAAATTTCATGAGGCCCAAATATCGTGGCTAAGTTTCCCATTCTTAGAAAACCTCATCACCTCTTTCATGGGTGAAATCTTCAAGTAGACCTTATCACCTATTTCAAACTCAATCTCCCTCCTTCTTTTTTCGGCATATGATTCTTGCCGACTTTAAGCTACTTTTAACCTATCTTTTATTATTCAAATGTTTTTCGTGGCCTCATAGACTACCTCGGTACCAAGAAGTACAAATTCACGAATCTCAAGACACCCAACCGGAGATTGACACCTCCGACCATAAAGTGCTTCAAATGGTGCCATAGAAATACTCGAATGGAAGCTATTATTGTAGGAAAATTCTATCAAAGGTAGGTGGTCATCCCAATTACCTTTGAAGTAAATGACACACACTCTCAACATGTCTTCTAGGGTTTGGATGGTGTGCATCGCTTGACTATCCGTTTGAGGGTGAAATACGATACTAAGTTTCACTTGAGTACCAAACACACTTTTGAAAGACCTCTATCTGAAATGATCGACGAAGGGGTCCCGTGTAACCTTACGATCTCCTTAATGAACAATTAAGCATACTACTCCGCCGAATAAGAAAGCTTGATGGGAAGGAAATGGGATGATTTAGTCAACCTATCCACAACAACCCAAATGGAGTCATGTTGCCTACGAGTACAAGGAAAACCTACCACGAAGTCCATGTTGACATCTTCCCACTTCCAAGTAGGGATATCAATATCTTGAGTTAGACCTCCCAATCCTTGATGCTCGACCTAGACTTGCTGGCAATTTAAGCATCCAGCCACAAACTTTGCTATGTCTCTTTTCATTCTGTTCCACCAAAAAATCTCGCGTAAGTCACTGTATCTTTTGGATGCCCCTGATGGATGGAATATCGGGATCCATGGGCCTCCTGTAAGATTGTTTCCCATAGGCCATCAACATTCGATACATATAACCTTCGTTGGTGCCTAAGCACCCCACCCTCTCCTTGAGATAAAGTTTCTATATATTTGTTGAGGACCGACTCTTTTAATTCCATCAATATAGGGTCAAGATGTTGTTTAGACTTCAAATAAACAAAAATGGATGACTCGGAATTATGACAGATCATGACACCCCCTTTTAGGGAATCTTCTTGTTGGACACCCAACCGGGCTAGTTTATGGACATCACCAGCTAACTCTTTTTTATCTTTTTCGACATGCGACACACTACTAATAGATACACGACTTAGGGTATCCGCAACCACAATGGCTTTCCCACGGTGGTATAGGACACGCATATCATAATATTTTAAAAGCTCTAACCATCTTCGTTGGTGCAAATTCAAATATTTTTGATTGAACACATGTTGGAGACTCTTGTGATCGGTGAACACATCAACATGTACCCCATGGAGATAGTGTCTCCAAATTTTAAAAGCACACACTACGACTGCTAGTTCAAGGTAAGGGGTTGGGTAGTTCTTCTCATGAACCTTCAGTTTTGTAGAGGCATATGCTATCACCTTACCATGTTGCATAAGGACACAACCCAAACCTACTCGAGAAGCGTCACAATAAACTACAAAACCTTTGGTACCCTTCGGTAAGGTCAACACCGGAGGGCAAGTGAGTTTATCTTTCAATAATTGGAAGATCTTTGAACATGATTCCCACCATTCGAACATGGACTTTTTTTGGGTAAAGGCCATCAATTGAGATGCAATAGATGAAAATCCCTAAACAAACCTCCTATAGTATCCGACTAAATCCAAAAATCTTTGGATGTTGGTAGGAATCAAAGGTCTACGCCAACTTTGACCAAATCTGTCTTTGTTGAATCGACCTTTACACCTTCACTAAAGACTATATGACCAAAAAAGGCAACCGATCTCAACCAAAATTCACATTTACTAAATTTGGCAAAGAGTTTGTTGTCATTGAGGAATTGCACAACAATCCTCAAATGTTTCATATGATCATTCTCACTCTTTGACTATATCAGGATTTCGTTAATAAAGACAATCACAAACAAATCAAGATAACTTTTAAAAACTCGATTCAGAAGGTCCATGAAAGCCGTCGGGGTAGTTGTAAGGCCAAAGGACATTACTATGAATTCAAAATAACCATATATAGTTTGGAATGCCATTTTTGGAATATCAACACCTCTCATTCGAAGTTGGTGAGAACTTGGCCTCAAGTCAATTTTTGAAAAGTAACTCGCTTCTTGGAGTTTATTAAACATATCATCAATCCTAGGGAGTGGATACTTATTCTTTATAGTGACCTTGTTCAATTTCCGATAGTCAATACACATTCGAAGAGGCCCATTCTTTCTTCTTCACGAATAACACCGGAGTACCCCATAGAGATATATTTGGCTGAATAAAACCCTTATCTAGAAAATCCTTGAGTTGAGCCTTTAATTCCTTCAACTCGGCTGGGGACATACAGTAAGGAGGGATTAGGATGGCTTTGTATATGGCAATAAGTCCATAACAAAATCTATTTCCCTTTCGGGAGAAATTTCGGGTAAGTCATTGGGAAAGACTTCTGGAAAATCCTTCACTACGAGGACCAACTATAATGGTGGAGCCTCAGACTCAATATCGTTGACTCTGACATCATAATAGAGACATCCCTTATAAATAAACTTAAAATCTTTAAGACACGAAATAATTCAAATTTTTGGAGCTAAGTTTCCCCTCTTCCATTCCAAAATGGGCTCATCAGGAAATTGAAACTTTAATATCGAAGTTCTACAATCAACGGAAGCAAAACAAGCATGTACCAAATTCATCCCCAAAATGACATCAAAGTCCAACATATAATGTTCTACCAAATAAACCAATGTAACTCTATTGGGAAATGAGATGGGACAAACCTATAGACTCTTCTAGTAACCACGGAATCACCCACTGAGGTACAAACCAAAAAGGGTTCATCTTAGACATCGGGAATCATATAAGATTTCATAGCCACTAAAAGAGTTACAAAAGACTAAGTGACACCGAGATATAACAATGCATAAACATCAATTGAAAATTCTTGCAACATAACCTTAACAACATCCAGAGAACTCTCTTGATCACCTCAGGATTGGAGAGCATTGAAACGATTCTTTTTAGGAGAATCGGGATTGGGAGTACTTTCTTGTGTTTGAGCATTTTCCCTTACTTGAGCCTTCAACATAGGGCAGACCCTCTTCATGTTGCCACTCATACAACAACTATAGCAATTACCCGTGCAAACTAGACACTTGCCTTCATGTTTTCTACCACACTTTATACAAATAGGTCTCTCAACATAAGAAGCACCACCTTTTCCCCTTTGAGACTTGAATGTAGACACTTTAGCTTTGTTGACCCTTGGAGTATTGGGAGAATCTGGTTGTAAAACCTCTTCTTCAACCTTGGCTTATCTTGGACCTCAAATCTAGCCTTGGAAGAATTTCCATCTTCAGGCTTTGTACTCTTCAACTCCCTACAAACTTTCTTAAGATTTTGCTCTTAAATTTTTCGGCATGAACCTTGAGATGAGAGGTGTCAACATATCCGATCTAGATTCATCAACCACAAGGTGATATATCCCCAAAACAAATTTGTTCTTGTTAGCCCTAGAATCCGCCACAAGTAGGAGCATGTTTGGATAGTTAAATGAACTTGAGGTTGTACTCCTTAACACTCATACCCCATCGACGAAGGTTGATTAATTCTTGCATTTTTCTCTCCCTTAAATCTAAGGGGAAGAACCTATCAAGGAAAGCCGTCTTAAATGAAGCCCAACTAACTGGACCTTCTCTAACGAGTCTCTCCTCCTTCCATTGTGCATAAAAAACTTGAATCACATCATTGAGTTAATAGACGGCTAGTTCTGCCATTTTTTTTTTAGAAGAAACACCTATAGAATCTAGCACCTTGAAAACTTCATCAATGAACCCTTGCGGGTCCTCCTCCACTTTAGAGCCAAAGATTGTAGGGGGATTCATCCTTGTGAAATCCTTAATCCTTGAAGAGGTAGTGTTAGCATTGAGGTCTTGCACCCTAGTATACTAGCAACTTGAGTGGCTAACACTTAAGTCAATCTATGAATAGTCGCCCTTATCTCAACATTATGTATACCCCCTTCTACAATAGGAACTTGAGGGTTTTGAGGAGCTTAAGAGGGAACCGCCTTGTTCACATTCTCATCCTCGGACCTCGTAGCATTAGTCCTTCTTGTGTTCATTGTCTATAAGCATCAGAAAAGGATTAGAAGAAAATCACTAGATAGAGTTAAGACTATTAGGCATGACTAATGAATGTCAAAAGAGTTGAAATTCCTAAGCATCTCACAGCCTCTCATTGATAAGTGTGGCGCGCTTCACACCCATGAACAAGACTCTACTTGACGTGCCTTTTTGAGACATCAATCCTACATTATTCTCAACCTTATGCTCTGATACCAAACCGGGGAGTAGCCCCTAGTCACAAGCGGTGTCTTCATCCTCGGAGAAGACTTAGACAAGCCCTTATCATTTTTCATAACACATATCATAAAATAAAAATGCAGAAAAATTAAAACTTTTACTTTGGAAGTTCAACTTTTCTTGATATATGAAAATAGAACCAAAATTTATCACCACATACCATCTAAACATAGAAGTATAGAAACTTTAGGACTTAGCCCTTACGTCAATAAGGAGTCTAGAAATAAGAAATACAATTATGTAACATAAGCAAAGAACTAAAAGCTAGAACATTAGGGTCTTGTCCTCTGACTTAAGGACTCACCAACTTGGAGAAGCAAGTTCCAAGTATTCTTGAAAAGCGACCATGATTCCTCAATGGACCGAACCTACATTGTTTGGGAAAAATGGAAAAGAATAGTGGTTAGTAAATGCATGTATAAAAGGACATTTTAGTGAAAACAAGCTTTTACCAAGTAAATCCAATATGCACATAAAGTAAGCATCATAAGCCAACCCAACATGATATCATCCCAATAAGTAGACAACCCAAGAAATACTTGTTCAATGCAAATAATAGAACCACATAACCCTATCCAAATCTAAATATAACATTAAGCAACCTACTTCATACATACATTCATAATCTCATATTTGATCATAACTTTCTATATTCATAATAATAATACATAGCTTAACGTACATGAGTCATAATCAACATAATCACAAAAGAACACTAATAGAACCATCCATTAGGATACACAAGTGCAATGTGTGAGAGAAGTCTCATACCCTCCCTCACACTAGGTAGAAAACCCCCTTAAGAAAAGCCATAGTGACAGTCCATACCTTTCCTTGATTCATTTACTTTTACATTAGGGAAAAGGGTTGCAATAACTAACATTAGACTATGTGAGCTACATGGAATCCGGTGTTCTACTCTCACACCGAAAATAGAGGGTTAACACATGCCTAAGTTGTAACCTTTCGTACATAGATATCTAGGCGGATCCACTAAGCTAGAGTCCTATGTGGGCACATAGTTAAAGGTCAAGCAGATTGTTACTAGAAACCCTAACTTGCTAAATGTGGCGGTTTCCATCTCATGAGACAACAAATATCTTGGGGAATCTGCACTTGCTAAATGTGAGGAAACCAATGTGGGGAGCCAGACTTACTAAATGTGAGACCCCAATCTCATTTTCAAGACCTTTCGGTGCTAAGCATCTATTCCATTTAGTAATCATCTTTAGTCATCACATAAGTTCACATAAGACTTTACTAGACTCTTATGTAAACGTCTTATCATAATAGCTCATAGGTTATCATAAGTGAGAATAATAATTTCACTTTAGAAACACTAGCAAGTCAGTAAACCTTTCACTTTAGCAACTCATTATAATCATGAGAACTACCTTTCAATCATATAACAATCATACCATAACATACATTCATATTTCATAGCTAATTCAAGTGTATAGGGTTAAGGATGAGGGGACTTTGTGTCACGACCCAAAATCGAGCCGCGAGTGGCACCCACACTTATCCTACTATGTGAGCGAACCAACCAATCTAAAACCCCAACATATTGAACAAAAGACAAAGCGGACAGACTTAAAACTCATATCCCCC